>JBBPCX010000135.1:31224831-31238354 GCA_037974365.1 Hydrocynus forskahlii | reverse complement strand
TGTGTTCCTGGCTGCCCGCTGCTTCACTTGGTGAATGGGTTAAATGCAGAGGAAGAATTTCGTGCTGTTCACACTGTCTGCTGTGGTGTGTTCACATATGGCAGAATGGTCACTTTCACTTTTCAGTTTAACTTCACCCAAACTTTCAATCAAACTTTCAACTTTGAACCTACAATCTCTAGAGAGAAGACACCTCAAACCACCTCTCTGTCTTGGCCTTTCTGTCCACATTTAATTTCATTGACCAATTAAACATCCACACCTGGATTTGAACCAAGGACTCTTGACTCAACAGCACAGGATGCAACCACTGAACTACAGAGGAGGAATAAGCTTAGCCCCCATGAACAATGTATAGAAAGTAAAGAGTGGATGAAAACAGGTGGAGTGCAGGGCACAAAAAAAGCTCGCTACAAACGGTGCTAATGCCAAAGGACCATTTCCTTTTTAATTACCAAAACGACAGTTACAAATGTTTTTCATTACTCCATTTACATGTACTGAGGCCTAAATATAGGCTTGTTTTCCAACGTGTATGCCTGAAAACAGGTGGAGGGAAAATGGCAGAGAAAAAGAGCATGTGTCTGACATGAAATGGTGCCAGTATCTAAAACACTGTAGGAGAACTGGTGCCAAAATTCAGCTCAAAATTAAACGCAATCACACTAATCACGGAAAATGCGTCCCATTATTTGGATAGGTCAGGTTGGATTTATGTGCCAGTCTTAATTTTATCCAGGGTGAATTATACTTTAATTATGGTACAGAGGTAGGAGTATGTAGCATTAGGCCTCTTATGGTGTAGCACAAGATGTTTACCTGGGTTTTTCCCTACCTTAAAAATTTAAAAAACTTTTACATGTTATCAAATCATTTTTTGACATAGTCATTAAAATTTATTCTTGAATTAATCTCTTGAATGACTTGTTTACACAAATTACAGTGTGTGCCTGTACAATACACACTTAGCTAAAAAAAAACCAAAAAAAAAAAAAACAGAACAAATAACATCCTTGCGGAAAAGCTCAAAATTATTAATTGTGCCAAGAATTTTAGACAATTTGAAAAAAGAGAATATCATTAAATGATTGTCATACTGAACTTTGCTTTTTTACACATAGACCATAAAATCTAAGAAAAAAAATGATTACCAAGAATTAGCATAGAAAACAGTGCAGTAAATATCCATGGATTACTCCCCATTTAATCAATGCAAATGTCCAGGCCTGTTTGGTTGAGGCTGAAGTCAGCAAAACATTGGCGAGGCATCTACGGCTTTAAAAGTTCATCTGGACATACACAACTCAGCACTCCTCTTTCACATATATCTGTTCATCTGTATCTGACTCAAGATGTTCCAGACGATCTGTCTGTCCACTCATGATCTCATCTGGGGTTTTCATGAACCTGTGGTGAAAGTACACACATGAAAGAACATGAGAAATTTAAAACACTACTATAGCACTTAAATCTGAAATATCCTACCTGCAACAGCAAATTCAATAATTAAAACTACATATACATATTCTAAATGATATATTCATGCCTTGCAAGTTCTGTATAACAATCTAAAAGAAATATGCATAAGACTTGGTGTAAAGCAAAGTATCTACAAAATAACAGATTTAAAACCTATAAAACCATAAAGTCAAGCATACAGTCAATGAAGACTCCATAGACAAACACTGGAGGTACAATAGGTTGTACTGAAGATTATGTGGATCTTCAACATGGCACTGTCACAGGATGCCACTTTTCCAAGTGGAACTTTTCTCCAAGTCAGTTTGCAAAATTACTGCTCTGCTAGACCTGCCCTAGCAGGTGCAAGTGCTGTTATTGTGAAGTGGAAACATTTAGGTGCAACAACAGCTCAGCCATGAAACACTAGACCGAACAAGCATACATAATGGAACCACTTACAATGTCTTATAAAGCATTAGGTGTCATACATACATCCAAACAATGTTTTTACTTCCCCTCACCTGAACAGCAGTCTCTGGCCTGGCTCTTTCCTGATGATGTTCAGTTTGTAGTAGTGTCTTAGTGCTCTTGACATTTTCTCATATGTCATGTTGGTCCTGTTCTGTAAGCACAGCACAAAGAACAAATTTCATGACACAGCCATAATATGCTGAAGGTATCAATGACATGGATATTTAGAAGATTTGGCATTATTTTATATTTAGCAATGGCATGACTGCATAAAATACCTTATGGTTTCCCCATAATCGAGCCAGGCCATTGGGGTCAATGATTCTGAAAACTTTGGTTTCACGGTCCTCCCAGCGAATATAGTTCTCGTAGCGGCTGTCAGAGAGGAGCTGATACACATAGTCCCACAGCAGCCTACAGTCTAAAGACAAAGAATCATTATCCTAATCTAAATTAAGAATAAGTAGACAAGGTCACTGTCTCTTTCTGTCTCTTTCAAAATAACTGTGAATGGCACATTTAATCATTTGCCATGATAAAGATTTGCAATTACAATACTCCTATAGCTATGAACTCCTTTAGTTATGAACTCCTGGTGATACATAGAGGGATTTTTGAACGATGCTCTGTTTAAAAGCCTGCTTGTACATATTCCAAACACTAGACACCACTGACAGGTGAATAACACTGATTATCTTATTAAGGTGAGTGAAATATATTAGGCACCACTGAATGGTTAACTTTTTAAGTTGATATGTTTATCATAGACCATATTATAATTGATAAATGACTGGGTCAGAGGACAGGTTTTGTGGGGTGTTATCGATATGTAGGAATTAGTACCTACCAAAAGTTGTCCAAGGAAGGGCAATGAGTGAATTGGCAACAGGGTCATGGGAGCCCAAGGCCCAAAATTTCATGCTGGCTGTGACAGAAATGTGTCAGAAAACATTTGCGCATCGCAGCTTTCTGTGTATGGGGCAGCATAACTGCATACAGCTCAGACAATGGGCATGTGAGCATAAGCAATGGAGCATATAGTAGTGGAGGAAGGTGGCCTGGTTTGATTTATCACATTTTCTTTTACATCATGTGGATAGCTGGGTCCTTCTACGTTGCTTATGTGGGGAAGAGTTGGCACTACAATGTACTATGGGGGAAAGGCAAGTTGGCAGAAACAGTGTATATTCCATGTCACATACCCACCTAAACATTGTTGCATACCAAGTACAAACATTGATGGCAATGGTATTCTCTGATGGAAGTGGTCTCCTTCAGCAGGATTTTGTACGCTGCCACACTAGAAACATGACTAAGTTTGGAGAACCCGCGGAGAGAGAAGTGAAAGCCCAAGCGATTTCAAAGACATTAATGGGAGATGGAGGACTTGGTTCTACAGAAAAACAGCACTGGTTCTGTTAGTTGGCAATGGTTTGGATATCACAAGGACGACAAAACACAGTTATCTGCAAAGTATGCCACAAGTCCAACGCCACGGAAGGTAGCAGTACCATGAACTTGTTTCGTCATCTGAAAAGCCATCCACGGCAAAACGAAGAATGCCTCAAACTCCGTATGTCCACAACTCCACCTATACCAAATAAAACGGAGCCAGCCCAGAAGCAAATGATTCTGGCTGCTTCGTTTGATAAATCAATCCCATATGACAAAAAAGTGCAAAATGTAAAGAGATCTTGGCCACATTAACAAATTATATTGCCAAAGTTATGTCCCAGATTCAAAATCTAAAAAAGACACTTGACCCAAGGTATCAACTGCCTGGCTGCAATTTTTTTTTTGGCTGAGAAAGCACTACTGGAGTTTCAGTTTCATTTCAGTGAGAGACACAATGACCAACCAGCAAACAAATGTGTGCCACAACTGCAGATCTGTGGTCCCGCAGAACGTGTGAACCATATTTAAGTTTAACAGTACCTTACATCCACAAGTGGGAGTTGAAAAGTTTGTGCCTCCAAACAAGCTTTTTCCTGGATGATCTTACAGAACAGATAATAGTACAGGGATTAAAAGATGCTCTTATGTCAAGAAACTTGTCAGAAACTCATCTAGTGTGCATCACATCGGATAATGGGGCTAATATAGTCAAAGCCATGAGTCTGAATGAATGGATCCCTGGTTCATATCATCATACATTTCTGCAGAAAGGGTGGACTAAATCAAGTGTAGAGCTATACTGGAGATGGAAGCAGAGAAATCTGAACAGAGCACAGAGGGCTCAGCTGCTTTACAGCCTGATAAAGTATCAACGATACCAGAGCTAGAGCCACCAAAAAAGGAAATCCTTGGAAGTTTCTTTAAAATGCCAACATCCTCCCCTGCCATTGCCACACACAACCACTCAGAGAGCAAATGAAAACAGAGTGGTCTGCCTTGCACTCTGTTGGTGGTGAACCAAATCCCCTGCTGTGGTGGAAAGACCACGAGGAAATGTTCCCAAATCTGAAGAATTTGGCAAAGAAGTATCTGTGTGGGCCCCTAACCAGTTTATCATCAGAAAGGGTATTTAGTACCAGCGGGAATGTAGTTACGTGCCACCGGGCATCATTCAGGCAGAAGCTGTTGACAGGTTTGTAGAGGTGGGCGATACATTAATTCGAATTTACAGTTCCAGACGATGTGTTTTTATGAAAATCGATTTTATTACTTATTTTACACATGAGCGCCAAAGGTGGAACTAATGCGACACACCATTCTACACTGGTAAATTAGCGTGGCGCACCCAAACACTGTAGCAGATTCACAAACAACATGGCAAGGACAGAGGAGAAGCTGGAGCTTGTGCCCAAGAAAGGTGTTGCAACATCTGTAGTATGGAATTGGTTCGGTTTTGCGCCGCTGGACACAGACCAAATAAGTTCTCGTTGCAAAGTCTGTTTAAAAACTGTTGCAACCAAAGGAAGCAGCATGACAAATTTATTCCAGCACCTAAAGCCAAGGCACACAGCGGAGTGGGAGAAATGCAGCTCCCAGCGAAATTAAAATAGCCGCAGCACCAGCACATCTAAAGTTAAGCAACCGTCCCTGACACGTTTTTGAACTTTGTGCCATATGATAAGAATGGGGCACTGTGGAAGGCGATAACAAATGCTGTTGCGATGTGTAACGCAAAAGACATGGTGCCCATACTTACTGTGGAAAAGCCGGGATTAATTAACTTGCTTACAGTTTTAGACCCGAAGTACGTGCTTCCAAGCCGCAAATATTTTTCTGTAGTTGCCTTGGCACAACTGTATAACAAAACACGTCAAAGAATCGCTAGAAAGCTGGAGGAGGAGGTATCGTGTTATTCTGCCACAGCTGACGTGGTCCAGCCGGACGATGCAGCCCTACATGAGTTTAACGATACATTTTGTTAACGGTGTTTGGCCCTGCAAAGCATCTGCCTCAAAACAACGTATTTTCCCGGGGAGCACAAAGGTGAAATAATCGTGCAAGGTTTGAAAGATGCTCTTAGCTCTTGGAACCTTGCCGAAGACCGACTCAGCTGTATGACTACAATATGATCAAAGCTCTTAAAGACAACGCGTGGCCTAGTCTCCAGTGCTTTGGACACAGACTGCTTGCAATTAATGCAAGATGTAATTAATTCATTTTATCAAATTATATATTGGATATTTACAAAAATTTAGGCTACGTGTATGATTAATCACAATGGTAGCCTATAGCTTGTGTGTGTGTGTGTGTGTGTGTGTGTGTGTGTGTGTGCGCGCTCGCATGGAGCTTAAGATAAGATAAACCTTTATTAGTCCCACAAGTGGGAAATTTGCTTCCCCTCAGGCAAGAAATAATTCTTGGCCTAAAATTATCAAAATATTTCAAAGTTATTTTGGCTATCCACTACCACATGTGGCCTACTGTTCCATGTCTGATTTCAGGCACCATGCCTGATATCCTAGTTCTTTAGGTGTGTCTGTCTGTGTATGAGTGCGTGTGTGTGTGAGACCTTTTTGTGCATTAGTAAAATACTGAAATAACATCTGTGTTGGCATTTAGCAATATAATTGTAAATGTAAATGACATTCCACTAAAAACTGTCTTGTTTGTGTTTTCTTTCTTCACAGAGAATGGCGTGAAGGACCCACGGATCAACCATGCCATTGGGGTTTGCAAAAAAACTGTTGCTTGCAAAAAAGCTGTTGACTGAGGTACAGGCGGAGCTTGGTCTACCCACTCATCAACTGATAACAGAGTCCCCAACAAGATTTGCTACTAGCTGCAGAGGAAGACACAGACCTCACCAAAACAATCATAATGGGCTACCTTAATGACAAATACAGCGACTCTGTGCAGGATGAACTGTTGGACATGTCCTCACTGATGGACCAAGGTTCCGTACAAGCTACATTGACCCAGAAAAAGATAGCACAAGCGAAGAAAAGAGCCGTCACTGAGCTCAGGTCTGCTAACATGAGTGCACCACAGCAGCCTGGTTCAGCTGTTCAGGTGCACCAAGAAGAACCACAGCCTCCACCCAATAAGAAAATTACTTTAGCTGCCTTCTTCAAGAAGAGTGAACCGGTTGTCTCTCTGCATCAGTCCGAGAAAATAGAGATTGAGCTGGCCACCTACCTCTTGACCCCAGAGGTAGATCCGGACACTGATCCACTTGAGTGGTGGAAGCGGCATGAACCTAACTTTCCCAGACTAAGTCATCAGACAAAGAAATACCTCTCAATCCAAGCTACAAGTGCCCCCTCAGAGAGGGTTTTCAGTGTAGGAGGGAGCATTGTTACATGCCTACGTGCGTGCCTCAGGCCAGAGGTGGTAGACAGGCTCATCTTCCTTGCTAAAAAGGTTTAAAAAACATTGTATGCACTACAATTTCATGATTTCATGAATGCCTATAACTTGTTTACATTTCCAGGAAAATGGAGACTACCTCATTTTTCTTAACACTGGCAGTTTTTCAAAAGCTTTGTTTTGCCAAGCCCAATGGCATAAAGTATTTACATAATACCAAGCTGAGGTGATAAAATTGTGGTTTTTTTTTGTTATTATTATTACTTATTACTTTTATTTATGTTTGAGGGTGTGTTGCGTTGTTTGCCAGTTTGAAAATAAGCTATAGAGAAAGTGTTCTAAAAGTTTTACAAGTTTCTAAAAGTGTTTACAATGGCATGGTCTGCCATCTCACTTACAAGCATCTTTTTTGGCTTGTCAGTTTGCACTTTAACCCTAAAGTAAAAAAACAAAATAAAGTTAAAACTTGTTTTGAACCATTTATTTGTCATCTGTAGTTTGATTTTGAGTAGGGGAGGGGAAAATTGATTAAAATAAAAAATTGGATTTCTTCTGAAAATTTTATTTTTAGGCCATAACGCCCAGCTCTACAGGCTTGTGTTTTTGTCACAAGAACTCTAGAGCAGAGGTCCCCACACACTGGGCCGCGGACCGATATCGGTCCATGAGTCATTTGGTACCGGGCCACACAGAAAGACAAAACAAAAAATATTTTATTGATTATCAGAATCTGAAAGATCTTTTATTCTGGAAAAAAACAAAAACAAAAAACAACCAAAACACGCTCGTCTAGGTCACGTGATGCGGTACATGAAAGATTTAGCCCACAAGCAAGCAAAAATGAATAAAAAAAACAAACACACTTAGTTTTTAGTTGTATCTGTACCAGTCCATGAAAATATTGTTTTATATGAAAGTGGACTGTGGCCCAAAAAGGTAGGGGGCTGCTGCTCTAGAGAACTTGTAACTGATTGCTTGTCACAAGTACAAAGTTGCAGTTTCTCAGTTTAAATAAAAGAGTTTGCTATATTAACCTTTGGTTTAAAATAAAGAGTTTGCTATGTTAAACTTTGTTTAAAATAAAGAATTTAGGATATAAACTTTGCTTAAATTCTTTAGTTTTTTTGTTATTTTATGCAATAAAGGGATGGATTTAGCATTTATACAGTGTTTTGGAGGAAATTTCAAGGTATTCAGATATATCTTGTGTATCGTGATATTGCTAAAAAATATTGCGATATTTTTTGGCCATATTGCCCAGCCCTATTTAAAGATTAAGAATTGTTTTTTTTTTCCTGTAAAGTTACCATTTCAGACAGAGGTTTTCTTCAGAGAGCAACATTTTGCTTCTTCTTCAGTAACTCTTTAAAGTTAACAAAGGATGTTGGTGGTGTGAAATAGCTTCTGATAGCTGGCCTGGTCTTACCCGCAATGCGTCCAATAGGCATGACTTGCTCCTCTGGAGACGAGACAGGCATGATGATCTGGTTGCGATAGCGGGTGTCTTCCTGCTGGTGGAGCTGATGTGGTTGCTGGTGACCCACCAGGCTCAGCGGGTGGTGCGAAGAATGATGGTGGGCATGGTGGTGATTATGGTGGTGATGGCCACCTTTGCCTTCACGACCATTTTCTTGGGGTGCTGGTCGGCCATGTCTGAAGTCTCCTGCCACCCCTCCTCGTCCGGGACTGAGAAGCAGCGGGTGCATGATGGCACTGGGCATTAGCTGAATGACTCGGGGTGGTGCTACCTCTTCCTGGCACGGGCTGCCTGCCCTTGGAGCCTCCCGGGATGCAGGACAATGGCCGTTAGGAGCCGAGGGTGACACAGACAATGGGTACAGGTCTTCGGAAAGGTGACTGTTGCTTTCAGGCTGGTGGGAGGACGCATGCTGGGGGTCATCTCCTGAAGCTAGGGGGTGGATTTGTGTTGGGTCAGCAGGCGAACACCTGGGTGCTGGGTGGTGGGGTGAGCGCGAACGGTGCCGGAGTTCAATAGTGGGTGGATGGAGAGAGAGGGTGTCAGTGGTGCGTGGGGTCCTTAGTACCGTGTCTAGTGGATAGAAAGATAAAGTAAAGTAAATAGGGCTGCAACTAATGCAAGAATGTAACAAAACAATTTTCTTTAAACAATACACAATATGTGTCATGATTTTCTATTTATTTAGTCCTTTGCAGATAAGATGGTTTGTCAAAATAGGTGAAATAAAAAGGAATTGGAGGGGAAAAACAAAAAATGCTAACAGCTATATAATTTGTGCAGTTTCTGCAACAGTAACTATACAATGTTACTGTTTGGTTTAAATAAGGCTCTGTATGACTGTTTTAAATTTCTCTTTTTATGCTACATAAAAAGATGTTCAGTGTTGCAGAACTACTGGTAGTACCCACGAAATATGTGCACTAAATTGCAAGGCAGAGCCAGGTCTGGAAATCACCAATGCGCTCACGTGCCTATGTCCAGCAGAGGGCCCCATAAGCACTTGTGATTTTCTTGTTTGTGTTCGTAAAGGAGAAAGGTGTTTTGCTGTAAAGAAGCAAATAAAAATAATTTACCTGTAATATAATATTGTACTAATTCAGGACTGGGCCATTATGAGGTGTTGTAAGCAGTGTGTAAGCAAATATCTGTGAACTACTTCAACTTGATGGTCAGACAAATCCTCAATAAGTCATTAATTTGGTCTAAACCTCTAAAAATAAATGTATTTAGGGGGGTTACAACATTTTTGTGACTACTTTTTGAATAAACATGATAGACTGCAAGACCTTGTGACATTCTATTTAAATTTTGGTGCACTTCCTTGTAGAACAGGTTTTCCTGTCAACATTCCTAACTGCCACTTCCTCCCTGTCCACCTGTTGATTAAATGTGTGCCCACAAAACCCTCACTGATAGACAGTTCAAAGTCAACTTGAAGAAGTGGGTAAAATTCCTTATTTAGTCACTGATCAGTAAGAGATTAGGTTCTATACTTCCTTGAAAGCTTGGCTGCATGTGATCACTAAGCACACTTACCTTCAAGTTTGTGTTGGTGAAGTGCTGCTTCAGGCAGAGAGTGGAAGGTGTTTCCAGGGAAATATGTGGAAGGGAAGGATGAGTGGGGCTTTCTTTGCTTTAGAATGTGCTGCAGGAGTTCATATAGGACATCTCCTGTGGAACCAGCAAAAAACAACACTCAATAACTGATCTTTCAAGATCTTTGAAATGTCCAAAAATGCCAAATTCCCCCTGGTTCTTTACAGTACAGTAACCCTACAGTTACGTTCCAAGAGCACCCGCATATAGTGAAAAAACACATTGCTGTGAAAAAAAAACAACTAAAAATGCCTATTCCCAAAACACTTTAATTTCATTTTAAACTAATTAACCTTAAAAAAAATGTAAAGGTAAACCTTTATTCATACTGTACAGTTTACACTGAACTCCCGCAGTGCTAGAATGCAAATACCGATGTTACCCCTATATAGACCGCACTGTAATTAATGCATGTGCGTTTTCTTTGTTATGTGCTGTCGTTTTCTTTGGTATAAGCAGGTAAATACAGTGAAAAAATCATTTAATTTACAGTAATAAAAATACAGGGCTTTAAGAAGAACAAAATGAAAAATACGAGAACACTTGAGATGCTCCACGGGGGAAATTCTGGACTGCAGCGTCACAGGGCAGCAGCCAATCAGCAGCAAGGAGAAATAAATAACGGGCTGATTTCAAACTACTTCTAACCTCCTGCCTATGAGTACAGCTTACTGTGACGTCCAGGCCTTGTGCGCCATGCCCCCTTGTCCTCGTGTTACTCGTTTATGTTGGGGGCGGCGCTGAGCAGTGCAGGGGTCATTCCGTTCAGGTGTCTGATTACCATTGTCTGCCACTTTTTCTTAGACATTACGCCTTAACCTTTTACCCAGAAGCAAGAACAACAAAAAAAAAAAGGCAAATAAAGTAATTATGAGGGCATCGACAGAAGTGAATGCATATGATCTCCATTTGTCATTTTGAGGACAGTATCAAGGGCAGAGCAACAGCATTTGAGGAACCTCCTCCCACACAGCAGCCACTGAAAATCCGCATTTTGAGCTTCTTCCAGCAAGAATTTCAAGGAAACAACTCTCACAAAGGAAGTTAAAACGCTAATACATGCATACATACACATAAACCAAACAGCATACCTTTCAGTTCTCAGTTTCTGGTCAGCTTGATGCAGGGAGGGAAATTCCTAGTTCTACCAGGTGACAGTTGTGGCAAGCTTAACACTTCCTTATCAAACGGTTACCCAATGCTTAACTTCCTCCCATGTACTATGTAGACAAAAAAGCCTTCTACCACCACTGCTCTCTATTGTGGATACAATTGAACCTAATCAATAAAGTCTCATTTTACAAGAATCTCCTTAAACTAATGTATATCTAAACAAAAAACTCGATGTATTATGTATTAAAGGAGACCTATTATGCAAAATTCACTTTGGTTATAATAGGTCTATGGGCTGTACAAAACATGTTCATGAAGTTCTTTGCACAAAATCACTCTCACAGAGATATCACCAGCTCTATTCTTCACAGTTTCAGTCCCATTCAAAACGAGCTGTTTGGATGAAGGGCCCCCATGTGACGTCAGCAGGGGGCCAATTTGCATAGAACCACCCCTCATCTGTCAAGACGCCACCCACTAGCCTGTTGCTTGTCACGCCTTTCGGTTTTTGCAGCTTTATGTATGCTGAATTCAGCTGTGCCTGACCACTGCAGTGGCAAAAACTCGCTCACAACACAATAAAACAACCTCCGCTATTGGTTAAGGCAAAGAAATTGGCGTGAAAATACACCAATCACGGTGTAAAATGCGTGTTTTGTTCCTGTATACGGTAAGGTGCGCTCTGCTGCGCCCCAACACCAGATCCGCCTTTACGTCTGCTAGTTTACCAAGCATGGATAAGCCGAGCGCAATGTCTACCGGCACACATGAAGTGTTGTGTTCACCTTGCTCTGGGTCCGACTCGGGGTCGAACATGTGGGGCTGGATACCGCCTATTTTCTGCCTTTTCCACGTGTGTTGAGTGTCCCAATACTTTTGTCCACCTAGTGTATCTCTCACGCTTTCTCCCTCATTTCTTTCCTTCAGCCTTGTCACCATACAGGCTAGGACCACTGTCGCAGATTGAAGGGATAGAAGGAAAGAAAAACACTTTCACTGGTGTTAAAGACATGGATTCTAATGTAAAATTCATAAGTTAAACGCAGCTTAAGCATGGGATAGGTGGGGCGTGGCCAGCAACATCTTATTTGCATAAAAGGGACAGAGACTGAAATGACTCGTTTTGAAAAGGACCGAAACTGTGAAGAATATAGTTGGTGATATCTCTTTGTGAGAGTGATTTTGTGCAAAGAACTTCACGGACATTTTGTAAAGCCCATAGACCTATTATAACTTGTTTTTTTTAAAGAGAGAGTTTTGATTAATAGGTCCCCTCTACGAGCATCTACTGAATAAATAAGACTTCTCAGGAAATGGCTTTGCACTCCAAGCTGCATGTAAGTATGCACATACACTGATCAGCCATAGCACTGAAACCACATGCCTCATGCCACACTGACCCATCAAGGCCACTCAAGGTATGCTGTGGCACCTACCACCAAGACATTAGCAGTAAATCCTTTAAGTGCCGTAAGTTGCGAGGTAGGACCTCCCTAGATTGGACCAGCTTGTCCAGGAAATCCCACAGATGCTCAGTCATATTGAGATCTGAGGAATTTGCAGTCCTTGAACTCTTTTTTTCCCAATGTTCCTTAAATCATTCCTGAACATTTTTTGCAGGCGTGTCAGGGTGCATTCTCCTGCTGAAACAGGCCACTGCCATTTGGGAACACTGTAGCCATGAAGGGGTGTCCTTTGTTTGCAACAATGTTTAAGTAGGTGGAATGTGTCACAGTAACATCCACATGAATGCAAGGGCCACAACTTCCCAGCAGAATAAACATACAGACACTAGATCATCAAACTAGGCCACTTTCTTTCACTACCCCATGGTCCAATTTTGTTGCTCACATCATTGTAGGCAGGTAGCAGTCGACTGGGACACTCTGACCAGTCTGCGGCTATGCAGCCATATATGCAACAGGCATATTTTTCTGCAATTTGTGCTACAGACACACCCATTAATGAGCCTTGGGTGCCCAACACCCTGCTGCCAGTTTACCAGTCATCCTTAATTGTATCACTTTTGGTAAGTACTAACCACTGCATATTGAGAACAGCTGACATTTTGAAGATGCTCTGACCCAGTTGTTTATCCATCACAGTTTGGCCCAGGTTTAGGTTGGCAACAACTTCTGCTTCCAACATATCAACATGAACTTCATTTGCTGCGTAATATATCTCATACTTTGACAGGTTCCATTTTAATGAAATATTCAATGTTATGCACTTCACCTGTTAGTGGGTTGAATATTGTGGCTGATTGTGTGCATATCTGTGTGGCTAAACTACAATACCACGACCAACAAAATGATTCCAACTGTGTAATGTGCTTTTAAGCAAGCTTCATGGTTCATTTTTGAAACTAAAAGGGTAAACCCCCTTCAAATGTTTCAGTTACTGAGGTTAAAGTACTAAATCATGGCCGTTAGGAGTAGAGTTAGGCTTGGAAATTTCTTATTAAGCATGGGCATTTATAGTATCTACACTGACAGTCAAAGACAGTTAAAATCCCGGACACACCAAAACATAAAGATGGTTTTATATACTGTACTGTACAAAAATGGTTTATATACTGTACATTTTTATATACTGTGGATTATATACTACATTTTTAGACTGTACATCTGAACATTTATTT
>JBBPCX010000135.1:31195428-31215633 GCA_037974365.1 Hydrocynus forskahlii | reverse complement strand
GTCACTGTATGGAGCCTGAAAGTTTCTTCTTCTGAAACTGCATTCATTTCAATGGGGTTAAAATGAATGGAAGTGAAAGGGGAAAAAAAGGATGAGCGAAAGAAAAGAAAAAGACGAGTGCAGGTCATCACCGACCGCATTTGTGCGTCTGGGAAGTTGGCCTGAGGTATCACATGAAGTTTGGTGGGTTTCGGATAGAGATGGCCTGATATGATATCAGTATCGGGTCAGATATAGCCGTATATCTGATATTGGATATCGGTCAGACAGCCCCGATCTCTATATTCCAGTTCGCGGCTTGCACTGGACCTTTAACTCGATGCTGTGTAATACGAGATGCGTCACCGCCCCCATACCATGAACCTGCAGCAACTTCAATCTGAACACCGAAAAGCAAGACGGCTACTTGCAGTGTGTACAAAGCCAGCGTGCCGAGGGGTGGAAGTATGGTTGTGTCGTACAATACAAATTTAATCAAGTACCTGCAGAGATTTCACGACAAAGAGTACCAGGAGTTTATGCTAGCAAACAGGGAAAAGACACCAGGCAGCAGACGGTCATTGACATTTTCCAAAAATGCAACAAATTTACAGCAGACAACCCAAAAGCGAAAGGAATATCAGAGAAGACTCTTAGCTCTCCCTCAAGACCTCTTTGGGGTTCTTTCAGGGGCTATTTTGTGGGTTTTGTTTGGCTGTTTTTGCCCTCTCCCCCTCATAACTCCTCATCTCGTAACTCGACCGGTCCACCTTAAATACAGAAGTGGTGAGATTACACTCTGCCCATGTCGTGTCTCCGAATTCATATTATTTAAAGTGTATTAGTTTTACACTTTTTTTTTTTTTACACAGTTGTTGCTGTTAGAATGGACATAATACTTGAACTATTTAGATGACTGTCTCAAAACACGACGAGGCTAAAGTTGGGCAACTAGTAATTTGGCCAGTCCACCTTAAATACAGTAGTGGTTAGATTACACTCTGCCCATGCCATGTCTCCAAATTCACACTATTTAAAATTTATTAGTTTTGCACTTTTTTTACACAGTTGTTGCTGCTAAAATTGACATAATACTTGAACTACTTAAATGATTCAGCCAAGATTGTTGTGTTTTTGATATTTACAAAATTTTACAGCTGTTGCTGCTACCTTTTTGTGAAGTGTAAATGAATTCCTTTGGAATGCCTTTAAAATCAATGTAGTTGAGTATATTTTTTGCTCTTGTAAAAAGTGCTTAGTAGTTTATTTATTCTATGATGTAACCTTACTAACAAACAGCACAATTTCAACAAAAAAAAATGCTAATATTAAAGTAGAAAAGGTGAATTATATTGGAATCCGTATCAGTATTGGCAGTTGTGTATCAGAATTGGATCAGAACTGGAAAAACATGGATCAGCCCATCACTAATATGAAGTATGTTTCTCTACATGGCGAGGCATCATCTGCTGACCAAGAAGCCGCAGAAAAGTACCTGGAGATCTTCAGGCACATCATGAAGAAAGGATACAAGCCCTAACAAGTTTTTAACATGGATGAGACTGGATTGTTCTGGAAGAACGTCCAGAACTTACATCATCAAAGCCAAAGTTCCAGGGTTTAAGGCACAGAAAGACAGAGTGACGCTCGTTATGTGTGGCAATGCTGCTTGTTACATGATAAAACCAGGCCTCATCTACAAATCAGCAATCCCTTGGGCCCTCAAAAACAAAAATAAAAACCTGCTGCCTGTCCATTGGATGCATAACCCTAAGGCCTGGTTTCACCAGTGCTTCATCCCACAAACCAAGGAATATCTCCATTGCTTAGGCATGGACTTCAAGGCGTTGCTCATTATGGATAATGCTGTCAGCCACCCTTCGGATTTGCAATACAAGGGAGTCCAGACTCAGTTCCTTCCTGCCAACACCACCTCGCTCATCCAACCTATGGACCAAGGTGTGATCCGTGCCTTTAAGGCTCTTTATACCAGGAATTCTCTCTAACACCTTGTGGATGCAATGGACACGGAGGAGAATTTTACATGAAAAGGTTACTGGTGTAACTTTACGATCGCAACGTGCAGTCAGGGGTGTCCAAACTTTTTGCAAAGAGGGCCAAATTTGATCAAGTGAAGATGCCTGGGGGCCAATAGTTCCTTCTGACATTTTTTTTAACCACAAAAGTTACATGAAAATACACACTGTTATAAAACAATTTTCATTGTCACAATTACCATTATTTTTCAAATGTCTATGTAACCACTCAGGCAGACGTGAACAACTCTGAAAACACCATTCTGCCTTTCATTCTTATCTGGAGAGTCAGATAACATTGAACAAACTGTATACAATACCTTAAATTTCCATGATTTTGATAAATATCTTTGCCTCATGAACATTTTAAACAGGAGTTATAGGCAATGCAAATTTTAAAACAAGTGAATTTTGCCCTCGTCTTTAACAAGACCTTTCAGAAAGCAATAGTTTGTGTCACATCTACAGGTACATATCATAAACAGTTATAACCAAATCTTATTCAAGAGTTTAATAAAATAAGCATAAAGCCAAGTTCATTAGTGTGCTTTAGGTTTTTCACTGTTAATAGTGACAGATGTTACCGTTCAAAACACTCCATTTCAGATTGATCAAGGAACAGACAACTTCCTGCTAATTCTTTGCAGTCGCCATGGCAGAGATGAGTGAAGAGTTTGCGGCATAGATGCAGAGCCAGATAGCATTAGAATGGTGCTGTAACCATGTGGTAAAAGAAGGAATTTTTTTAATTTTATGATTTGTTTATTCTGACAGAGCTAGTGAGCCATAAATAATACATTATAAGACCAAAGCTGCTGGCCGTATTAAATCTGACGGCGGGCCTTGATTGGCCTGCTATCAGTCATCCAAGCTGCTCTTAAGGAGCTGAAATAGGAAACCCTCAATGCATGCTGGAGGAAACTATGTGTCCATGACTACAAGGGCTTCTCACCTGAAGAAATTCAGCATGAGGCTGTTGACAAGGCCGTGACACTGGCAAAGATACTTGCTGGCGAATGTTTTGATGACACGACTCAAGATGACGGATGAGGATTTGCTGGAGTTAACGGAGTCTGCCGGCGAAGAGGAGGAGGATGCGACAGATCCAGAGCAAAAGGAGGAGGAGGAGAAGCAGGGGCTGACACTGGAACGTCAATCCTAGATTATTAGATCAGCGAACGAGTTGCAAGAGATGATTAAAGCATGGGATCCCCATATGGTTCAGGCTCTCAAAGTTAATAATAGCATCAATGCTGCCATTCAGACATACAACCCTCCTCGCCACTACGAAGAACGAACAACAGCAACTTCCCATCCCAATGGTCCTTAAGCATACCAAGAAAAGCCAGCGCAAAACCTCACCAGAAGAAGACCCGTCACAAGATACTGTGGTAATCTTAGTACTTTGATTGTTTGTTATAAAAGATGAATTGTTATTGTTATGTTTTACTGCACTTGTGTTATCAGGGTTGAGACTGGGGTTGGATGGGGGATGAGAGGGGCATGTGTAGGAGAATGCACGTTGCTGATGAGCGTGTGAGGTGAGCTGGTTCAAAGTTTAGGTTTAGGTTTTAACTGTTACAGAAAAAAAACCTTTAATAAATAGATGGTGAGCTCAATCGATGTCCCGTGTCTGCTTTAACCGGTGGGTCAATAGGACTCCTGAATAAGACGCGCCGGATGAACAGCAAATTATTGAACTGTAAAAGTGACTGGTCATTACCCGTACGTTTTACTGTATATTAATTACTAAAAAAATAGATTAAATTATTACTGTATTTATCCTGCTTATACCAAAGAAAACGGCAGCGCATACCAAAGAAATCATGCTTACATCAATTATTTGTAGGAGACAACAATTCAGTGTGCACTATCCAGTGCCTATACGGGTCTACCTTTACATTTTCGTTAAAGGTAATATTTTAAGCTGATTTTAAAATGAAATTAAAGTGTTTCGGATTCAGTCAGTTTTTCTTGGGACTGAATAATTATTGTTGGTGAAAACTCCAGAAAATTCATGGAAACTGCAGATATCCTCCACATTTTTTTTGCTTTTTCCGTGGCAATATATAATTGCTCATGCATTTTAGTGCTAAATTATTACAAAACTATAATTTACTACTTTTGTAACATAAATTCAGCTACATTTCCATATAAAATTCATCTGCATAAATGTTTTTGTACTGTCCAGAGAAGACGAAGAAAGCACGCCTTGCTAGAAGTATAGTGTTTCTCTTGTTTTTCGTTTTGTTCTTCTTAAACCCCAGTATTTTTTATTATTGCACATTAAACTAAAAGAGGCTGTTGAGCTCAGTCGCTATCCAGTGTCTGCTTTAACCGCCAGGTTACTACAATACGCCTCATCCTGAAGCGCCTGAATAAGACGCGCCAGATGAACAGAAAATTATTGAACTATAAAAATAATTGGTGATTACCCCTACATTTTCCTGTATTTTTATTACTAAAAAATTACATTAAATTACGGTATCTACCCTGCTTATACCAAAGAAAAGGACAGCGCATACCAAAGAAAACGCCCGCGCATGAATTACAGTACAGTCTATACAGGGGTAATATCGGTATCTACATTCTAGCACTGCAGGAGTTCAGTGTAAACTATACAGTACGAGTATGGGTTTACCTTTACATTTTCATTAAGGGTAATGTATTAAACTCAGTTTAAAATGAAATTAAAGTGTTTTGGGAGCATATTTGGCGGCATATTTAGGGTGTACACTATAAAAAAATTTTTTTACCACAACATAATGAAGTTTTTCACTATACGAGGGTGCTCTTGGAACATAACCCACACGAGAACACAAACTACCCAAATGACCCTGATCAAAAGTTTACATAGTGATTTGGCCTGATAACATGCACACAACTTCACACAAACGAGTTTGAATGGCTATTAAAGGTAACCATCTTCACCTGTGATCTGTTTGCTTGTAATTAGTGGGTGTGTATAAATGGTCAGTGAGTTTTTGGACTCCAGACAGACCCTTGCATCTTCCATCCAGTGCTGTACTGACGTTTTTTTTGGATTCTAAGTCATGGGGAAAGCAAAAGACTTGTCAAAGGACCTGCGGGAAAATGTAGTTGAACTTTATAAAACAGGAAAGGGATATACGAAAATATCAAAGGAACTGAGAATGCCAATCAGCAGTGTTCAAACTCTAATTAAGAAGTGGAAAATTAGGGGTTCTGTTGAAACCAAACCACGGTCAGGTAGACCCAACTAAAATTTCAGCCACAACTGCAAGGAAAATTGTTTGGGATGCAAAGAAAAACCCACAAACAACTTCAGGTGAAATACAGGACTCTCTGAAAATGAGGTGTGGCTGTTTCAAGATTCACAATAAGGAGGCACGTGAAGAAAGATGGGCTATATGGTCGAGTTGCCAGAAGAAAGCCATTACTATGCAAATGCCACAAAGTATCCCGCTTACAATATGCCAAACAGCAGAGAGGCAAGCCTCAAACCTTCTGGCAAAAAGTCATTTGGAGTGATGACTAAAATTTAACTTTCTGGCCACAACCATAAACGCTACATTTGGAGAGGAGTCAAGAAGGCCTATGATGAATGGTACACCATTCCTACTGTGAAACACGGTTGTGGATCACTGATGTTTTGGGGATGTGTGAGCTACAAAGGAAATGTGGTCAAAATTGATGGCAAGATGAATGCAATAAGTTATCAAAAAATACTGGAGGAAAATTTGCACTCATCAGCCAGGAAGCTGCGCATGGGACATACTTGAACAACACGACAATGAGCCAAAACACAAGGCCAAGTCGACCTGTCACTGGTAACAGCAAAATAAAGTGAAGGTTCTGGAGTGGCCATCTCAGTATCCTGACCTTAATATCATTGGGACACTCTGGGGAGACCTCAAACATGCAGTTCATGCAAGACAGCCCAAGAATTTACAGGAAAATGGTTAAGAAATCGTAAATTCTGCCAGGGTATGTAAACTTATGAGTACAATATATATATATATATATATGACTTTTTTTTGCTCTAGTACTCTAATGAGTACCTACATTAAAGAATTGGTACGCACCAAATTTTTCACCTCACCATGGGTCCCCCGATATTCTTTTAACTATACTTTTAAACACTGCTAAATGGTGCTGAGAGCCGAGTTCAGGTGGTGGCAGCACTGCGGCAGCAATTCGGCTGGCCAGAGAGGGAATAGGTGGCAAGAGAGTGGCTTGGTCAGAGATGGCGAAAGACTGGCAAGATGTGGGGCGCACTCGCCGGAGACCTGCAGAACTACGCGCGCCGAGCCTACCGTCAGTGCAAGAGGAGCTGGCGCTGCATGCATTTCTCCGGACCCTTTCGCCAGAGCGGCTGCAGCAGCATGTGCGTCTGACTGACCCCGCCTCCCTGACAGCAGCGTTGACAGAGGCGGAACGGGCCAAGACCATCTTCACCACCAAGACCAAGTCGTCCCCACCGTGGCAAGTGTCGGCTGGCAGCGTGGACGAAGGTGGGGGTTAAGAGTGGACCACGGTGGCTGGCGCAGTGGGAGTTTCCCCTTGAGCGACACGCCCTCCCCAACCCAGGGTGTGCTTCCGCTGCAGGCTGCCAGGACACTTAGCATGGCACTACCCAGCTCCAGCGCCAAGTGAGAAGCCGGCGCAGCCGTTGGGAAATGCCCGGCGGGGGGCACTGTGAGGGCCACACCGTCCGCTATCAGCCAAGCCCCTCCACAGAAACCTCGAGTGGGTCACCTGGGAGACGTTGAAGGACTCTACCTGGAGTGTATGGTGGAGGGAGTTCGCTGCCAAGCACTGGTCGACACTGGCTCCGCTATCACGCTCGTCAGGCCAGGCCCACACACAGCAGCCGACTCCACCCGGCTGGGCGGAGACCAACATGCGGCTCGCCGCTGTGACCAGTGCACACGCCAAGATGCGGGGAAAGCACCACAACACCACCACAGAACGTGAAAGAGGTGGGTAGCTTCCTGGGGTTAGCCTCGTACTACCGGTGTTTCGTGAGGGACTTCGCGATGGTTCCAACAAAACCTTTTATCATAGACACGGACGCGAGTGTTGTGGGTGTCGGAGCGGTCTTGTTGCAAGCCACGGAAGCCGGGGAGCACGTAGTGGCATATTACAGCCGAGTTTTGAGTCGGCCAGAGTGGAATTACTGTGTGACGTGTTGCAAACTCTTGGCCGTGGTCCAAAGCCTCCGCCACTTTCGGCCGTACCTATGCGGACAAAAATTCCGCCTCCACAGCGATCACGCGTCGTTGACGTGGCTTTTGAGCTTAAAAAATCTGGAAGGGCAGCTCGCACGGTGGTTAGAGGCGCTACAGGAATACGATTATAAGGTGCAGTCACGCTGCCCTGAGTGGGACGAGATAACAGCCACCGAATGGGAGTTGAAGGTGTATCGCTCGCAGTGGGGGACACTGGAGTTAAGGCAGGGTCTGTGTTACCACCACTGGCGGCACCCAGACAGTGAGCGCGAGCTTTGGCAGCTGTTGGTGCCCCGCGTGCTTCGGGAAGACATTTTGAGGACAGTACACGGTGCAGTGTGGGTCGGACATTTTGGGGTGAACAAGACACTAATGCGGCTCCGCAGCCGTTTTTACTGGCCGGGGTGCAGGCAGGATCTTGAACTATTTGTCCATTGTTGCAACACCTGCACTGCTAAAAAGGGACAGAGAGGGCAGTCGCAGGCGCCGATGCAGCCCTACGTGGTGGGGCCTCCCATGGAGCAGGTAGGCGTGGACATTTTAGGGCCGTTTCCACAGACTGAGCAGGGGAACCGCTATGTGCTCGTAGCCATATATTATTTTACTAAGTGGCCCAAAGCTTATGCAGTAGCTGACCAGAGCACGACCACAGTGGCAGAAAAACTAGTGGAGGAGTTTTTCTGCAGGTTTGGGGCTCCAGAGAAGCTACACAGCGACCAGGCACAGGTGTTTGGGGACATGTGTTGCCGACTGGGCATCCACAAAACGCGCACCACGCCGCTTCACCCGCAGTGAGGTGGTCTACCGGGTGTGGTTGAGGGGCCACCGCAAGGCTGTGGTCCTGCATAGGGACAGACTGGTGCCATATCAGCCGCAGGCTGGTGTGAGGGACGCTACCATGCAGGACCCTGGCCATCCGGAGCCACTGGATGCAAGTGGTGAGTTGAGGGACCTGGGAGGACGGGGAGCGAGTGGTGACGGTAGAGACTTTGTTGTAGACTCGTGGGGTGGCCGTGGACGGCGCTCCCCGTCGGAGGGGGATGTGTGATGAGGCATCTGTCACACTGGCTCACATGAGCCCTTGCAGGCCAGCGAGAGTGGCCAGTTGGCCACTTTTATTGTGTTTTTGGGGACATTTGAGGGGGATTATGTGCATTGCGTGTTATGATGTCATACTGTGTGTGATTATGTGTTGCTTTGTGTGTCTGATCCGAGGGAGAACCTGCTGTGTTGGAGTTAGGTGTAATACTGGGCTACGCCAGTTGGGGACACAGTACACCTGGGCAAGTATGTGTTTGAAGGCTGTGAATCTTACAAATAAAAAGACTGCTGCTTTGAGAAACCAGCGTGTTCTCTCCTTCTCTCTCATCGCTCGCCACAATATGCTGAAGGGAAAAAATTAAAAATGCTTCAGAAATAGCAATGATAGAACTTTTAAGACAACATACAGACAAGAAGCATTTTAATCTGGGGGGGTCTGTTCTGGCTTGTAACCCCCAGTATACTCCTAAACGCTTTACGCTGAGGTGATATTTTACACATGATGTACTCCAATGGTACAACCCCCCCCCCTCTATCTTGTTCCCTTACCGCCTGGAATTTAAAAGGAATTTGGGGGGATTTGTATCTTTTATACACAACACTGCGACCACTTTGCAGATGCAAATAAATTTTTTATTGTGAAACAAACAAGAAATAAGACAAAAAAGAAAACCTGAGCGTGCATAACTATTACAGCGACAAGTCTCTATGCGTACATCTCCACACGCTTGGCACATCTAAACACTGGTATTTTTGCCCATTCACGGAAATACTGCTCCAGCTCCTTCAAGTTGGATGGCCACCGGTTGTGTAAGATATGATAGGATAAGATAAGATAGGATAAACCTTTATTAGTCCCACAAATGGGAAATTTGCTTTGTCACGGCAGAAAGTGGACAGTACAAAGTTAGGAGCAGCAAAAGTTAAGAAAACAACAGAATGGTATAGAACGAAAACAGAATAAAATAAAAATAAAATACTATACCAGCAGTACAGTATAAAATGTACACTATACAATCTAGAAATATAATATATGAACATATGTATTATACAATATAAACATATATGTATATGTAGACTATATATAAACTATATGACTACATGTATGTACACAATGCATTTACATAAACAAAATGGATATATAAGTAAATATAAAAACACCGTAGATACACACATACTGGTGCACAATGGAGCGACAGGCATTGACAAAAACAGTAGAAAATGCACCAGAAAAATTGCACGTTTTAAATTGCACATTTTGCCCAGTAGTGATAGTTCCACTTAAAAAAAACTGCACATGCTCCATCAGAAAAATTGCACATAAATTCCATGGTGTATTGGATGTGTGCGTTTGTTTGTGCGTGTGTGGAGACGGACAGCGGTTGGAAGGAAAGAGAGCCCCACATTGTAGGTGCCGCAGCCTGCCACTGAAGGAGCTTCTCAGTGCTGTCAGAGTCTCCTGCATGGGGTGGGAGACATTCTCCAACAGGGATGACAGCTTCGCCACCACTCTCCTGTCACTCGCCACCTCCACTGGGTCCAGAGGGCATCCTAGAACAGAGTTGGCCCTCCGGATCAGCCTGTTCAGTCTTTTTCTGTCCCCAGCAGAGATGCTGCTGCCCCAGCAGACCACACCATAAAAGATGGCTGAGGCCACCACAGAGTCATAAAAGGTCTTCAAGAGCGGCCCCTGCACTCCAAAAGACCTCAGGTACAGCCTGACAGCCCTTTTCTGTTGAGAGCATTTGAGTTGTGAGTCCAGTCCAGTTTATTGTTCAGATGAACACCAAGGCTCTCCACAGTCTCAATGTCCATGTCTTGGATGTTTAGTGGTTTCAGCGGAGGATGTTTGTGCCTGCGGAAGTCTACCAAAAATTCCTTGGTTTTTCCAGTGTTGATCTGGAGGTAGTTCTGCTGGCGCCATTCCACAAAGTCCCGGGTCAGTTCTCTGTACTCCTTGTCGTCCCCATCAGTGATGAGGCCAACTATTGCAGAGTCATCAGAGAACTTCTGCAGGAAGCAGTGGGTGGAGTTGTGAGTGAAGTCTGCAGTGTAGATGGTGAATAGGAACGGTGCCAGAACCATTCCCTGTGGGGCCCCCATACTGCAGACGACCCTGTCCAACAAACAGCCCTGAATTCCCACATACTGTGGTCAGTTGGTGAGGTAGTCCAGTATCCATGTGGCGAGATGATTGTCTACTCCTGTGTACTCCAGCTTGTCCTTCAGGATTGTAGGAAGGATGATGTTGAAGGCACTGGAGAAATCAAAGAACATGATTCTCACAGTGCTCCCAGCGGTCTTCAGGTTAGCGAGGGAAAGATGTAGGAGGTGGATGACATTATCATCCACTCCAGTGCCAGGCTGGTAAGCAAACTTCCTACTCTCCCTCTCGCAGATCCTCTGGCACTAATATTCTTCTTGTTCCACGCACTAGACTCTCCACTCTTGGTGGAAGGTCGTTCAAACTTTGGAACTCACTTCCGCAATCCCTCCGTGACTGCTGCTCCATCTCATCTTTTAAACGCGATCTCAAGACCTTTCTTTTCAATGAATATTTCCCTTCCACCTGACAATGTAATATGGATTTGTGGGTTGGTTTTTTTTGCTGCTATGTAAAGCGACCTTGGGTTTGTGAAAGGCACTACATAAATATAACTTATTATTATTTATTATTATTATTATAAGTGGGTCCAGTGATGAGCTCACCAGGGGACCAGCCGCTCTAGGGTCTTCATCAGGTGGTATGTCAGAGCCACCGGCCTGTAACTGTTGAGGTCCTTGGGACGTGGAGTCTTTGGCAATGGTACCACACAGGAGGCTTTCCAGAGCTGTGGTACAAGTTTTTTTTCCCCCCGTTTAACTTCATTAATCTGTAGTTTGTTTTCTAGGCCCATCACTTAAAATCAAATAGAAAAACCATTTAAATTCCAGGTTGTAAGGTAACACAATAGAGAGAATGCCAAGAGGGGTGAATACTTTTGCAAGGCAATGTAGCACATCCAAATATATATTTCCAAATATATAGGTTTAGTTTTGAGTCAGTCCCCCATTTTTTACACTCATGTATGTCTGTGTTGTGTGTGTGTTGTATGTTACACCTACGATCCAGGAGGACAATATTTCATCTCACTATGTGTATATGGCTGGGATGACAATAATGCTCTCCTTGAATTGTCTTACAGTGGAGGAAATAATTATTTGATCCCCTGCTAAAGTTTGCTGACTTACAAAAAAATGAACAGTTTCTAATGTATGAGGTAGTTTTGTTTTTATAGAGAGAGACAGAAAATTAAGAAAAAACATGTTACATAAAAGTTATACATTGATTTGCCTGTCATTGATTGAAGTAAGTATTTGATCCCCTACAACCCAGCCAGACTGCTGGCTCCCACTCCCATGTTGCACACAGATTACAATCAATTTACCAATTACAGATACTCCTGATCTTAACTCCTTATGTGTATAAAGCACACCTGTCCACGAATCAGTTTCTTCCATTCCAACCTCTCCACCACCATGGGCAAGACCAAAGAGCTGTCAAAGGACATCAGAGACATGACTGTAGACCTGCACGAGGCTGGAATGGGGTACAAGACCATCAGCAATTAGCTTGGCGAGAAGGGGACTACTGCTGGTGCGATCATTCAGAAATGGAAGAAATACAAAATGACCATCAGTTGCCCTCAGTCTGGAGCTCCATGCAGTATCTTGCCTTATGGGGTGAGGACGATCAGCCCAGAACTGCACGGGAGGAGCTTGTTAATGATCTGAAGGCAGCTGGGACCACAGTCACTAAGAACACCATTGGTAACACACTACATCATAATGGATTGAAATCTTGCAGTGCCCGCATGGTGCCCCTGCTCAAGAAGGCACATGTACAGGCAATCTCTTGCCAGTGAACATCTAAATGATTCAAATAAGGCTTGGGAAAAAGTGCTGTGGTCAGATGAGACCAAAATCAAGCTCTCAGGCATCAACTCAACCCACCGTGTTAGGAGGATGAGAAATGCTGAGTATGACCCGAAGAACACCATTCCCACAGTCAAGCATGGAGTTTCTGTAAAGAGGAGTGGGCCAAACTGTGCGCAAACCTGGTGACCAACTAAAAGAAATGTACCAAGTCATGTTTTGCTTGGGTATCAAATACTTATTTATTGCAAATAAATGTATAACTTCTATGTAACATGTTTTTTCTTGACTTTTGATTGATATTCTGTCTCTTTCCATAAAAATGAAACTACCTCATAAATTAGAGACTGTTCATTTTTTTGTAAGTCAGCAAAATTACAAATTCAGCAGGGGATCAAATAATTATTTCCCCAACTGTACTTGACTTGACTTGATTATAAACATACACACAGTAGTATACTTATATCCCAAGTGCAATATCAGTTGTATTTAAAAATTACACACTTCATTTAAGTGCATGCTAAGCTGAATGTATTGTTTGGTTTATTTAAATTTAATGTGAGTTTTTTCACCTCTTCTACTTTCTCTGGTGTATTATTCACATTTCACTCCCTTTAGAATAAAGATTTTTTTTCTGAAAATTACTATTACCTGAGTCAGAAAGTTTGAGTCAAAGCAAGAGTTGTAGATATAGTTCTACTTTTAATTCATTGCACAAACTATTACACTGCAGCCAAATGCAAAATGGGATCTTTCTCAATTGTATTCCAATTGTACTACTCATTCTGACAACATTTTATTTATTATTAATCTCCATTCCAGTGGTCAGAACAAAGCTGTATGAGGCTGCAATCACGTGCATTTGGTCCACTGTAAAATGCACCTGAAAACATGAAGGTGTGTCCACCACCTTCACTCTGTGTGCGACTCATACAACTGGAAACAATCCAAAATCAAAATCCACAGATACAAAGGCAAAAAAGCTTCCACACAATGGTTAAAGAGATTCTGAGTAGAGATGGGCCCGATCCGATACAATATCGGTATCGGGTCCGATATAGCCGTAAATCTGATATCGGATATCGGGCAGAGAGCTCCGATCTCTATATTCCAGTTCGCAGCTTGCGCTGGACTTTAAACTCGACGCTGTAATACGAGATGCGTCACCGCCCCCATACCATGCACCTGGGGCAACTTCAATCTGAGCGTGCCTTCTTTTGAACAAAATGTCGCTCGTTTGGAGATACTAGAGTTTGGAAACTCCGAAAAGCAAGACGGCTACCTGCAATGTGTGTAAGCCAGCGTGCCGAGAGGTGGAAGTACAGTTGCGTCAAACAAATTTAACCAAGCCCCTGCAGAGATTTCACAACAAAGTGTACCAGGAGATGCTAGCAAATACGGAAAAGACACCAGGCAGCAGACAATTGTTGACGTTTTCCAAAAACGCAACAAATTTACAGCAGACAACCCAAAAGCGAAAGGAATATCAGAGAAGACTCTTAGCTCTCCCCCTCAAGACCTCTTTGGGGTTCTTTCAGGGGCTATTTTGTGTGTTTTGTTGACTGTTTTTTCCCTCTCTCTATCTCCCAAAACACAACGAGGCTTTAAGTTGGGCATCTCGTAACTCGACCGGTCCACCTTAAATACAGAAGTTGTTAGATCACACTCTGCCCATGTGTCTTCGACTTGTCGCAATTTAAAATGTATTAGTTTTGCACTTTAATGTTTTACACAGTTGTTGCTGCTAAAATGGACATAATACTTGAACTATTTAGATGATTCTCTCAAAACACGACGAGGCTAAAGGTGGGCATCTCGTAACTCGGCCGATCCACCTTAAAACAGAAGTGGTGAGATTACACTCTTCCCTGTCGTGTCTCCGAATTCACATTATTTTAGATGTATTAGTTTTGCACTTTATTTTCTACACAGTTGTTGCAGAATGGACATAATACTTGATCTATTTAGATTATTCAGCCAAGATTGTCGTGTTTTTGATATTTACAAAATTTTACAGCTGTTGCTGCTACCTTTTTCTGGAGTATGACAAATTCCTTTGGTATGCTTTTAAATTCATTGTAGTTGTGTATATTTTTTGCTCTTCTAATAAGTGGTTACTAGTTTATTTATTCTGTGATGTAACCTTACTAACAAACAGCACAATTTCAACAAAAATAATGTTAATATTAAAGTAAAAGAGATGTATTATATCGGAATCGGCAGTTGTGTATCGGAATAGGATCAGAACTGTCATAAAGTTGAATCATAAAGCGCCACATGACATCACAGCATAGAGTAGCATGGCATAACATAATGTAACATCATATAGCATAATGTAAGGCATCGTAGCATGAGCTTCCAATGCACTGGAGCTAGTGTGTTGACCTGAGCACTACCTTGTAGATGTAAGCACATGTATATAGAACACATATGAAACTAACAGGTGTACACACACACACACACAAACACACACACACACACACAAACACACACACACACACACACACAAACACACACACACTTATTGTGAAAGGTCAGCAAAAAATACATTTCACAATTTTCCCATTCCCTCAGCTTAATATATTAGATAAAGGCCAAAATTGTAACTACTGCATTGAGAACATGGCACATACCCATACCATGCTTTTTGCTGATGGCTTAGCTTGATTTAGCTTATCTGGGGGTGTTTTGACCAAGTTGAAACAATAACTGTGTTCTACAGTACAGACAGCTCTGTTTTTAAATGCAGAAGTGCTGTAGTGTGGCTGTGGAGGGGTTAAGTATGAGGGGCATTTTTTTCAGAGTGAGGAGCATACTGCTGCTCTCCTTCATCTAATCCACTTCCTCTCCAGGAAGCCAAGCAGGCCCACTTCTGCCCACTCTGCAATTTCCTTTCTCTTTCTATCTTTTTCAACCTCCCGTCCTTTCTTTCCCCGCAACAAATTCCTCCTGACTGTTGGATTGATGGGAGTTCATTCTTAGTCAGACACACGAAACACGCAGGCAGACACAGACGCGTACAGACAAGCACACACTGTCTGTGTCCCTACCATTCACACACATGACATTACAGGAGAATTGAACATAAATGGTTTGTTCAAATATGGGAATCAAAATACACACACAAATTCCAATGGTGTGGAAGACAGAAAAAGAGAAACATTGTCAGTGTCAGGAAGGAGGGTAGCCTTGAGCCAAAAGAGCTTCTTAAAATCTCTCACTTCCTGCCCACCTCCGCCTCCTTTTCAGACTGTCTCTCTCCCTCCAGGTGAGCTTCCAATACTAACCAGTGTCACAGGGGGGGTACTAAAGGGTATCCCAGCACTCATAGGTTGAAAGGCGTAAAAACACCCTAGACAGTAACTACTTTATCAAATTAAATCATAGATATCGATTATTAGACATTTCTTCTAGCTACAGACATAAATGCAGTATGATTTTGAACCTTACCACCTTACAGCAGTCTCTACAAAACTGTATCATTCTTACAGAATTTGTCAGCTTGTTTCAACAACTGTAAGTGAGAAACGAGTAATTCCAAATTACACCACGCTACACTGATCCTAATGATACCTGTAACCTATAAAGGTTCATATCCTATTTTCTTCATTCATGACATTTGGACTGAGCACGCCTCACTCCTTAGAACACTCTTCGCTGTGACTGGGCAAAGCTAAATTGCTGTAGGTGGAGCAGGTTAGTTTGTGTGACATGAATTCCCCATGGGCTGTTTTTGCAGATAAATTTGCATATATGAACCATATGGGGTGATTGAAAGGTACATCAAACTCTTGTTTAAAATGGTTTTCCATGTTATGGGCCCTTTAAAGAATGCTGAACTCCCATGGCACAGGAGCACAATAGTGGTGTACGTTCACTAGAAGAGCAATTAGCTCTATAAGGATGAGCAGAAACTCCAGGTAGAACTTCATTCTGAAAGGTTCCAGTGTGAGGCAACAGCTTAACCTACAGGTTCTGTCCTGATGATTTGAGGGTGAGGTCACGTTCATGTTCCCAGTGCTTCCAATACAAGATTTTTCAGTCTGGTTTCATATCAAGCGTGTGGGGAAAACACTGTGGTGTGGCTACGCTTGAAAAAGAGGCATTTTGGTATGCTAATGAGCTCTGCAGAAAAAGCCCCCTTACTGGGGAAAATAGCCTACACTTTGGCAAAAGTCTATCCAGTTTCAAAGCTCTTTATAATTCAGTACATAAGGTTAATAGCATAAATAGTCATAGTAATTTTAGAGCTCATAATAATGTGGGAACAGCAGTACAAGTCATTTACATAAAACCATCTTTTCAGTTCACAGTTCACAGACTGCTTTTTGCATGAAGCCCAAGCCCAGGTCACCTAACCAGAACAGATGTCAATTTTAACTATAAAGGATACTTTATATTTATAATCATACTTTATAGTTAACTACTTGAAAGTTCAAAGCCATGATCAGTATATTAATTTGATAGCAAAACTGTTCTAATAAATACATACATACAGCTGCCTTTTAATAAAAAGAATCTGAACAGGAAAAAAGTTATTTAGCAAATCTGACCGATTAAACGAGTGACTGCGTCAAACCAATTCAACTTTTTTTTATGTTTTTGGAGCTGCTCTGAGTATTTATCAATAAAAAGCAGTGAGAGGTTCAAGCAACTGAGAAAATATTTGTATTGTTATTATTTTGTTGAAAGCTTATATTTTAATTGTGTTTGTGATTTTCCCTCTGCCATCTTATAGGATGGTTGATATGTGTGGTTTTATGCACCAAAAACATCCTATCAAAATTAATTTTTACATGACCATTTTTCAGCCTCCTTTAAAATGCAGCCTGGACTGAAACACTTTTTATAACCTTATGGACAGAGATAAATTGCCATAGGTGTACCCGAGTAAATGGAATGTTTTTTGTTACATGACAAAAACAGTGAATGCCAAATGTCCATGTTTGGCATATTAGATTGACTGTGCGGGCTAGGAAGTGAATGCTACGTTTTACAACTTTTTTTTTTTTTTTTTTACACGGTGCCTCTTTTTGATCCCTATTAGAAAAATTAAACTTTGCACGTTACACAGGTTGTGGGCCAAAAGATTTGAGCATACACAGCGGCTGTTCTCTCTAATACTACCATATGGATGATGCATATAACAGACACACTTGGTTAAATATTGATGAACTTTAGGGCAAGACATGCACTTCAGTACACTTTCACCATCAAACACTTTCCTGGCTCACAGCCAGCTCCACCCTTTCTTTTATTGGCTCAGTTGAGGGCTGGTTCAGACTTGCTCTCCAGTTCCAACACACGCACGCATGCACGCACAAATAAAAAAACACTTCCTAATTGCAACCCTATGAACCAAACATTTGCAGACTTCAAAATATTACACACACAATCACTTATACACAAGCACACACACAAGCACACACGTACAGAGCACCAGAAGGACTGTCCCAAGGTGGTCTTCAACTGAATGTGTTTCAGTGACGTCAGGATTGTACTAGTGCCTACAAAGGAATATCAGCCATGGTTCAAAAACCCTGGGAATCAATGTGCCCATGTGTGTCTTTATACACCTGTGTGTTTGTGTGTGTGTTTCTTGCTTTTAATGTATCATTCACTCTTTCTATGAGAGAGCAGACTGTGAGAGTGGACAAGAGAGAGGGTATTTCAGGGATTGTGTGACTGTGTGACACTGAGTATGGGTGTGACTGTGTATAAGGACTGTTGTTTGTGTATAATACATGATACAAGTAATCACATCTTCTGTGACTACAATTACAAGACCTTACATACAGTCATACACAAAAGTTTAGCCAGCCATGGTCTAATGACAGATCCTTGACAAAAAGCACACGTAAATGTGTCACTTTTCTGCAAATTTTGTACATTTCCTATTTGCTGGAGTTAAACATATTTCTCCATAACCTTTACACAGGACACTTTTGGCAGTTTTTCCCAGTTGTTTGTAGAGGATGTGTACTTATTTTTATTTACACAAAATCTCTGCATACGAATCAGCTAACTAAGACTGCTCCAATTGATCCAATATCATTATCATTAAGAAGCTAATATTATAAAATGATACTACAATTATCATAATTTTAGACTGTGATCACCTACAAATAGACATGTCAGCTAAAGAAATCAGTATCAAGCTGACAGCACTATAAAATTCTTAATCACATATAGAAAAAAAAGAATAAATCACGTTAGCTGTTTTTTTTTTCTTGTGGGCTACTGAAGTGTTTGAGTAGTTTGAGTATGATACTCTATGTTTAGATCTTGAGCGTAGAGCTTCAATTAAAAAAAAAAACAGCTCATTTTAAACCTTTATAGTAAATGAAGAAGAAACACTGGATCCATGTTGGCTAATACTCAGGGTTCCAGTACTGTCATCAGAAAAATTGCATCATGCCATCTCTAACAAATATTGGATATCAAATGAGAAATGTGTTACAGATTGAGAAATAGGACAAAGCAGAGATAGAAAGAGAGCAATACAGAATAAGTGAATGTGTGTGTGTGTGTGTGTGTGTGTGTGTGTGTGTCTGTTTAACTCACGCAGGTGTCCCGGCAGTCTGCCTGGCTCTTCGTCTGTCCTGGTGTTAGACACAGAGGGAGGGGCATGGGCAGGAGAGGAAGTGGAATTTGACAGTGGACTGGAAGAGGGACTGAACGCACTCCTCTCCTGCTGAAAAGACACACAGGGTAATCTACACAAGTACATACAACAACTGAATGGGATCTCATTACCATAGCCAAGTGCAGACTTAGGAATAACAGGCACTGCATTAACAGAAGCAGTTTATGAAGAGTTAGCAATGACAGAGAAACCTCTCTATTATCACCAAACCAGATTATTATCAGCTGGAGACTGTTCCAATATGATACCTGGTATCAATATCTGGCTGATATCAGTAGATAAATCAGATCCAATCAGTGGGAGGGTGAATCCAATCCAATCATGTAACAAACCTGGCCTGAAATAGTACACGGACTCACGTGTGATGGAGTTCCTTGTATGTTTCTTCCTGTGGGGTATTAGAGTGTTTTGAGCATGACAGCCTCCTTTAGATGCTTTTAGATCTTTAGCAAAGTGTTTCAATTAAAAGAATAGCTCTATTTGAAGCACAGCTATCTGGTATCGTTATCAGAAATAGGTGGTATCGTGCAATTACAACAGATTAATGCCAAGAAAGCTGGTGTGGAAGAAGTGAATGAGGACACTGCCTTCAAGAGACAAACATAGTTGTCCAAAATTTGTGGCAGTCTGCATATACCCTTCATTTGATGAATTTTTTACTTTTGAGTGTATTAATGACGTCTTACAAACAGTCAATTGTGTGTTAATCAGGGGGATGGGTCTGTATAGGAGTCTGTTATTGTATTTAAGAATTGTTTTAGTACCTACAGATACAGGCCCTTATAAACTCTGTTACCACTTATACATACATCATATCATTTTAAAATTTATGATGATATTTGTGTTATTTCTGTTACACCAGATGCTAGATTGCTGCATACAACATCCTTTCTTCACATGTCCTGCTCTATCATTCATTACTTGAATCACTCTTTCACTTTTGGTTTCTGGAGTGTAAATTTCATTGTTCAGCTGACGTAATGACTCACTTTATACATAATTCAGGGACCTTGTTTATGTTGATCATGAGTGAGACTGTTCAAACATAAGGTAGATACAATCTACATATTATACTGAACAAGTACTGAATCACGTTTCAGAAACTAGAAAAATATGCAATTAAAATGTTGTACAACCTCACAGGTAGGGCTGAGCGATATGGCTGAAAACTATCACGATATCTGTTTCATATCGGTCGATATCAATAATTATTGGCATTTTTTATGACCCATTTAAAATAAGGACCAGGAGAAAAATATACCACATTTAAACATTTATATTTTAAACTTAACCTTCTTCTAATCATAATCCCCTCAGTTATTAAGACAGAAATGTCAACAACCATGGAAAACTCAAATAATTAAAATGTAAACATAAG
>JBBPCX010000135.1:31165498-31186504 GCA_037974365.1 Hydrocynus forskahlii | reverse complement strand
ATACCTCGTGATAAACCTGTTCACCTTTCGTAGTACGGGTTAGTCATGAAGTTACGCCTCACGTGACCAAGTTACTCTTGAACTTAGTGTGATAAGCCAGTAATCGCACTTCGTAGTACAGGCCCCTGGTTTGAGTTTTGTGCTTTTTGGGGGTTTGTATTTAAGTTCGTTTGGGACCAACCTGTGTTGTCGGTCCACCGTTTATCATGCTGGTTTGCTTTCTGTTTCCCAATACTGTCATGTCTAGGAACAGTGACGGTTGGCAGCCACTAGAGGCCACCAGAGATTTTGGGTTGTGTATTTCCTGAGCACACCGGGTTTCTGTTTATTAGTTTCAGCTGCAGTGTGCTCAGGAGAAGGAATGTTTGTGTTCTGTTTGGGTTTTGTGCTTTTGGGGGTTTGCATTTAAGTTAGTTTCAGGTGGACCTGTGTTGTTGGTCCACTGTTTTATCATGCTGTTTTGCTTTCTGTTTCCCAGTCTAATTTTGTTCAGTTTTTTGGTCATTGTGCCTTTTGTTTTCATTTGGTTTAAAAATAAAGAAATATACTAAAGATGAATGTCTGCCTACATGCCTGCCCTCATTTGGGGACAAAGGGGAATCGTGACAAGTACACTATCTGCTAAGTTATTGCTTTTTATATTTTCTATTTTTTTTGGTCCAATACAGAATTAATGTATTCTTACCAGGGGGGACAAAAATGGTTGAAGTGCCTGAGGGAACTTTGCTGGGACTGTATTTCAGTGATACTGAAGGTAAAGTAGAACCCAAGACCCCCTGTGCAAGGGCTGAAGAGGAAATTAACAAGTACTGCAAAGCCTCATCCCTGCCTCTGACTGAGGACCCCTTGAATTGGTGGCGGGTACACGAGCTCACATTTCCCCTAGTCTCTTGGCTGTCAAAATGATACTTATGTATCCCTGGCACAAGCGTATCTGCAGAGCGTGTTTTCTCCATTGCAGGACATGGTTAATGCAAAAAGATCCGCTCGCAAACCAGGGCATGTAAATCAACTGGTGTACTTGCACAAAAACCTACAAATTCCCAAATGCTAAAACTGGTGCTTGTGATGTTTTTCACATTTAAAAAGGGCCAAGTGCTGCTGTTAAAGATTTTATTTTCTCTAGTTCTTATTTTGTATCTTGCACAATAGTACTATCTGCAGAGCAGGTTTTCCCCACAGCCAGGGATGTGGTCCACTCTCAAACCAGAGCATGTTGTTCAAATGGTTTTCATATTCAAAAGTCCCAAATGCTGAACATTGACTAATCTTTGTAATGTTGTGCACTTTCAGGAAGTACCCTATATACAGTGCTGTTATATTGTGTTATAGTTTTTATTTTGTATATCATAGCACAGCAGAATGTTTTGTTTTTGAAGAATGACCATGTTCATACAAGATGTAGGTTAGGTCTTTACTATTTATTTCTATTTACAGTTTAATCTATTGGTCAAAATTTCTGTTTGCATTTTCAGGTTTTGTTAAGTAAAAACGGAAACTTACATCTCACTGCTTGTATTTGTATTTGAAAATCTAACATTGTGAAGAAATATAGAAAAATTGATGGAATGCTTCGTGATGCATCATGATGCATCGAGATATCAAATTGAATTGAAGCGTTGATATGATAATTGTAATCGAATCGAATCGTGAGACGAGTGAAGGTTCACACCTCTAGTGTATACCAGTTAGTTTGGCGTGCAATAGAAGAGGTAATTAGTTACACCTGACTGAGTTTACAAGTATTTATTCAGGAGGGAGTGATCCTTTATTCATCTCGGTGATTGTTTTTTTCCTAAATTCATATAGCTTTCATATATTTTTCATTTGGATTTTATGAGTTGCATTGAGTAAACATAGCTGGAAAAATAGTTTCATTATTTCAGGCTGAAAAGCAACAAATTGTGGATACTTTGAAGGGCAGTGATTCTTTTCTATACCCACTGTATTTCTGTACATTATGAAACTGTGTATGTTCCATTTTTAAAAGGTGTGAACTGTGCAGGGTGTGAAGTTAACCTTCTTTCAGAACATTTTTAGCTCACAGAGTAGCATTTAGCTACTTAAATTTCCCTGCTACATTACACCATTAAAATTCATTTTCTGCATCAAATTTTGCGGCCAGTCCTTTCTGATGACATGACAAAGCAGCCCCTGGAAAACAACTCTGTGCTTCATCTCATATCTCTGCTTCAGTGACATGATTTTATGTGGCCTTTATTTTGTGAACCATAAATTTGATGATACTTCTTGCTGATCTAAGGTAACCAACTGGTTCTCTAAATGTAATTTCTTTTGCTCTGTAGGCGAGGATGCCGTTTTTGTCATAATCTGAACTCGGAGCAGAATGCCAGAGTCCTGCAGAATCATAACCTGAGCCTACTAGACAGGAGAGAGCTCTGTGTTCTTCTCCTTCAGAGTGACAACAGTCTCTTGCCTGCTGTAAACCTCTTATTTCTTATTTTTAAAAAATGAATTAAAGTTTTTTATCTGGCTGCCCTTTACATTGTATGAACATCTGAAAAATGGGCCAATAATCAGGGTTACTTGGAACAAAACTTGCAGTTATTTGCAGTTATTCACATCTGGTGCACACTATCATTTGTTATCACCTGAAATGAACAAGTACTAAAGTTCGTTTTTTTCTCAATAAGGTGTGCCATTCCTACAACAATGGTGTGGGTCCGTATGGGCGATGCCAGGATGGCGAGAACTGTAAGAGGCTGCATATCTGTGAAAAGTACCTCAGAGGTCCTTGCAATTGTCCACGGGCACACGACTTCTATGAACCCCATCCGCTGAAAACACTGCAAGAAAGAGGAGTTACCCATGAGCTTATGGGGTGTATGAAAGCTGTATACACAAATATTGAAGCTTTGAGGAACCAGGCCAAAGTCAGATCGCCTCAGAAAATCAACCAGAGAAAAAGCAACAGTCCAATAAACCCCAACACACCACAGCTGACTTCCACTGATGTTAGCACAGGGCGGGGAGCCACTGGCATCTCAAGATTCAGACCTCCTCAGTCCTCAGCAGGTAAACTCACAGGCCACTTTTTAGGATGCTGTCTGCAGACACACAGGAGGGAGCTGGAATCTTAAAGACATAGGAAGAGTTAAAAAACTTCACTTTAGTAATTAATCCAACGGGTATTTTTAGATGTGTAGTATTTCAGATGTTTTAGGCATATACTGAAGTTATTAAAAGATAAATAAAATAATAATTTTCTTTAAATGATTGTCATGTCAGGCGAGGACACAACTGGGAGAAACAAAGAGTTTTCAGTGAAAGAATGTGCTCGCGGAGCCCCAAACAAAACTAGTTCTTAAACTAAAGCAATCCGTGGTCTGAGTCACAGACGACCTTTCACTTTCCCTTTGTTCAGGGCTTTAGGGGGCATGCTCGGCATGGTGCCTGAGTTGCACGTGATGTATTTGGGCTCACTCGCAATGGTGGCAAGTAGGTAGGGTCCGCTGCCAGCGGGAACCACTGAGGTGTGAGTGGTTTCTCACCGATTTACACCTCTTTACACAGAGAGAAGACACAGCGAGAAAGAGCCGACTATCACTGTCCCTGTGCGTGCAAAATAAGTTTTGGTCCATGCCTTAAGATTTGGTAACTTTGTAAATACAAGGCATACAATTATGCCATTAATTTTCATAATTTTCACTGGGGATTCTTGGCACAGTTGGCCTCACCATTCTTTGAAAATGTAACCTGTTTGTAATCTGTTGTATAATCATTCACTGCAAAAACCTGTCTAAATGTTTATGAAAATTGTCCATGTTCAGCATTACAATGACAAAGGTGGTTCCACAGTTAACTTCTAAACACTGAGGCTCAGGTCTGTTATATAAAAAGACATGTGTGACTGTTTGTTGTGGTTTAATTATCTTGTGATAATTAGCTTGTGAAAGCTGCTAAGTGTTCAGGTGCTCTGATAAATGTTTTGGTACGAGCCAGCGTCGCCCTCACCTCCAGTGGCATAGCATGCCCATTTCTGAACCAAAACATTGCATGTTCGAGACTGCCAGGCGAGCAGTTTTTTATTTTACGCAAACTTTGGTTTGATCATGAAACCAATGCTTGGCTGTCTCCGAACGCTGGTTTTATAGGAACCACACAATCACCCTTCACATTTTCTCATGGTAATACATTTTCTTTTTTTTTTTTAGATAACCAAACAAAGGCGGCACTTCTTTTAGAATGGTTACAGTGATAAAGTGTCTGGTAAGAGTGAGGCTGTTGTGAAATGCTCTGTTCTGGAAAAACTCAGCAAGTCAGAATTGTTCACACTGGTGGTCATCAGAATCAGAAAACGTTATTGATCCCAGAGGAAATTGCGTCACTGGAAACAGAAGTCCACCTCTAAAAGGTTCCCTCACATAAAATTGAAAATGTAAAGTTGGAAGCATCAGAATGTAACTGCAGCATCTCAACAACCATTAGTAACAGCTTAGCAACACTGATGCTTAAGTGTGGTAGTATGACAGTTCAAGTTTTGTGGTAAACAGATCTATTTATCTGAGGTCTGAGCTTCATTGTCTCTCTACTGCCCTACAACTGCCCGCCCCCTCTGTGCTGTTTTTAAGCTCTGTCTGGTGTGGCCACACTCCCTCCAACTTAAAGGGGAACTCCACCTACTTTAAAGAAACTCCCCATAATGATGTATTCAATGTGTAAACAGAGCAGTTCAGAGCAGGTTTGGCGTGAGATGCTCCATCCTGGAGAAACTCCTGGAGCAAGAATTTTTCACAGTGGTGGTGAATGTAATCAGTTGTTCGCCTCTAAAAGCTCCATCACAGAAATTTAAAAAATTAGAGGCATCAGAATGTAACTGCTGCACCATTAGTAACCACTTAGCTACCCCATAGCCACCATTAGTAATGACCTAGCAACAACATGGTGACATTAATATTATGATTCTTTTGTAATTGGAATTTGGTCCCTTTTCTTATTTTTGAAATACACCGAAAGGTTTATTAATATCCAGTGTATTGCATGTGTTTACGGCTTTTTGATCGGTTGATCAGGAGCATTAATTTTCTCCATAGACTTGCATTCATGGATCATGGGTCCGTTGTGACTCTGCGAGCAAATCAGCCGTTAAATACACAGCTTTAGTAGAGATGAGCCCCATGACTGGAATTCTTCAAAAGTGTGTTAGTTTTAGAGTTCACCTGAACCAGACATTTTTTGCTCAAGCAAAAAATACTTCTTCCCACCTGTTTTTTGTGTACTTTTTCCCACCTGATTTTGGGCGTAAGCATTTTGCAGCACCCATTTTTGGCCGTCCTTCGTAAATGATCGTAAATGGCCTGGTAATAGAGAATGTTTTAATACCTTCTTCTGTAGGAAATCAGTGCTAATTTAGAATTATTAGGAAAAAGATGGTTCAGTAATCCCCCACTTTTTGCGGGGGTTATGTTCTAAGCGCACCCGCGTATAGTAAAAACGCGTTGTTGTGTTGTGTAAAAAAAAAAGCCTAAAAATGCCTATTTTTTTACAGTGTAAACCCAAATATGCCCCCAAGGATGCTCCAAAAACACTTTAATTTAATTTAAAACTTAAAGAAAATGTAAAGCTAAATCCGTATCCGTACTGTACAGTTGAACTACACTGAACTCCCGCAGTGCTATAATGTAAATACTGATATTATCCCTATATAGACTATACATGCACGCATGTTTTTTTGGTATGCACTGTCGTTTTTTATGGTGTAAGCAGGGTAAATACAGAAGTAAATTAGTGTAATCTTTTAGTAAAAAATACTGTAAAATGTACGGGTAATCACCAAGAATTATTACAGTTCAATAATTTACTGTTCATAAAGCGGCACGTCTTATTCAGGGGTTTCAGGAGGAGTCGTATTGTAGTGACCCGCTGGTTAAAGCAGACACTGGACAGCACCTGAGCTCAACAGCCTCTTTTAATTTAATTTACATTAATAAAAATACTGGATTTTAAGAAGGACAAAATGAAAAACGAGAAACACATGAGACGCATCATGGGGGAAATTCTGGTCTGCAGCTGCCACAGATGCTTCAAACGGCAGCAGCCAATCAACAGCAAGGAGAAATAAATAATGTTCTCGGATTGACTACTTTCAAACCTCCCGCCTCTGAGTACAGAGTGTTTCTCTCCACAGTAGCAAAACATTTATGCAGTTATATTTTATATGGAAATGTAGCTGAATTTATGTTCATATTTATGTTACAAAATTAGTCTTTTATATTTTCCTTAATAATTTAGCACTCAAATGCAGGAAAAATTATATATTGACATGAAAAAAGCCAAAAAAATGTGGAGGATATCTGCAGTTTCCACGAATTTGCTGGTGTTTCTGCCAATAATTCAGTTTGGTTCTAAGAAAAAAATGACTGAATCCAAAACACTTTAATTAAATTTTAAACTCATCTTAATACATTACCATTAATTAAAATGTAAAGGTAAACCCGTATATGTGCTTGATAGTGTACACTGAGCTATCGTCTCCCACAGTTAATTCATGCAAGCATGTTTTCTTTGGTATGCGCTGCCGTTTTCTTTGGTATAAGCAGGGTAAATACCCCTACCCCATCCAACCCCAATCTTCCCGGAGCATATCCAGTGGTTCAACCTTCTCCTGGACTGTCCTACAGTTTCTCTTGTGCTTAGGTTTATTGCCAGAAGGCGCAGGGCGTTTGGGAGGCATCTTAGGGCTTTTAGAAGAAAGAAACGAAAACACGAGAACAGGAGGGCAGCAGCCAATAATTGGAAATTTAGCTGAATTTATATTTGGATTACTATTTATGTTACAAAATTAGTAAATTATATTTTTTGGAATAATTTAGAACTACAATGCATAAAAAAAACATATTGCCAAGAAAAAAGCAAACAAAAATTGCGGAGTTTCTGCGTTATTGTGGCTATTTCCTCATACAATTATCAGTTAGGTTCTCAGAAAAAATCAGCGTTAGACTGATTCCGTGACTCCTGATCCGCGTGAAAGTGGGAGGTTACAGTATTCCCCTAGTTTTATTGTCTCCTTTTCATTTGGTAAATGTATCAAGTGTAAAAACTGAATTCCAGTGCACACTTTGGAATGTGGCTATCCTGAAGTTTTAATATGCTAATTGAAACTTGTTTCATTTCTTTCTTCAGTGAAAACAGAGATCTGCATGTACTTTGTCAAAGGAAGCTGCAAGCATGGTGGTAAGACTATAAACTGAGCCACAATTAATGTTCCTTAATAATGAAGTAAGGAATTTCTTTTTTAAAAATAGAATGTTTTAAAGTTACTCTTTAGCAAACATTTCAATACTTATTGCAGTACACTTGGTATTGGCATCATCATTATTACATTTAAAATTGATATTGATATTGTGATAACACTGCACGTATCAATAATTCCTTGCAGATAAGTGTATAAGAGAACATTCTAAACTGCCCTACAAGTGGGAGGTTAAAGATGGGGCTTCCTGGGTAGCTCTTCCTAACAACGAGGCAATAGAGAAGGACTATTGTAATCCAGCAAAAACATACAGGTAGGATGCTTTATTTACACCATTAAAGAAGAAATTAATATTATATTTTTTAAGTGCATATCAAATACATAACAGCAATAAGTAATTAAATAAATTATTAAATAAGGGGTAGAAAAGGTATAAACTTTTTTTGCTTTGGCATTGAGTTGGCAATAATTAAGACTGCAAGAACAGAGCCAGGTCAGCTGTTCCTTTATATCCTACATCTTCTGTCTTTTGAAGCTCTGGCATTGATCCAGTGTATTTTGATACCATGACCTGTGGCTCTCACACTGTGCGGCGTCTCTCTACGGTTTCGTCGGTGGTCCAACCTAACTTCATCCTCACCACCAGCTGGGCCTGGTACTGGGAGGATGAGTATGGGAACTGGATCCAGTATGCATCACCAGTAAGAATTAGGGTAAAATTTGTGGGTTACAGTGATGAGCATACCCAAACACTCCCTTCAACTTGATAATGTTATCTGCAGACCTCTATTATCTTGAAAATACTTTATTGAACAAACTTGGATTTACATTGAGGACACAATAAAACTTAATGCTCCATCACAGTGAGACCTAATGCTCTCTACAACAGTGAGACCTAGAGCTCTATCAAGTGTTCAGAAGAAATTGCAGAGGTAGAGAGGGTTAGCAATGTGAGATATAAACATTTATGATGAAGGATGAGAAGAATGAGATTCATAATCTTATATTCCCTTCAGAGTGGAGGCCACAACACAGCATCCATTACCTGTGAGGAACTGGAGCAGACATTTACATGCGACAACAAAGCAGTAGTGGAATTTACTGCTGGCTCACAGTCCTATATACTCAGCTTCCAAGGTACCACAAAACATTGATCTGTTTTTTACTGTTAATGTGCAACATCTTACAGTACTGAACATTTTGGGTGATATTTCTTCATACTGAATCATTTTTGTCTGGCAAATCAATGTGATTTGCATAGTATTCACATTCATAAGAGATCATAATATGTTCTGATTGCAGAGTAATTTATGTCCTCTTCGACACTTAAAATTAGGCTGCAGTCAGTGATATGTCTGTAAAAAAGTGAACTATTTCCATGCAAAGTGAAATTCTGTTTTTAAAGATCAGGAACGGGTCTCTGTATAAGCCAGTTTCCCAGACCCAGATTCAGCCTAAGCCTGGACAAAAAAGTTTTGTTTTTTTTATAATGATTCACTATTCACCATTTAGTCCAAAACTATGATTAGGATAGGAAACACATAGGAAACAGGCCCTATGTTTATGTGTGTTACAGTAACAACTAACATAATAACTAATAGTAGTATATTTGTTGAATTGTTGAATATATTTACAAGTGACAAACAATAAAAATTCCTTTTCAGATATGATACAGACAAACAAGCGCTATGGGACCAAAAAAGTTGTGAGGCGCCGGCCTGTATTTGTGTCATCTGCAGATGCTCAAACTATCAAAACAACGTAAGATATTTTGTCAGAGGACTGTTGAAAATCAGACAATCTGTAACTAAAATAATCCAAATCATTGGGAAACATTTGTAACTTGATGTTTTTACTCTCAGCAAGAGGCAGATACATTTTAAAACTCTACCAAACCACTGGGATAAGGCACTGACACCAGAGACAGGTTACAAGGTGATTTTATGTTGTACACAAACTACTATATGCAAATATTTTCCTCGTAATTTGAATTTTTTTATTTTCTTCGTCTTACTGTACTCTTACATCTAATCAGCCATTTTTCCAAAGAAACATTAAATGTAATTAAAAGAATGTATACTTAATTTGCAGACTAATTAAACTAATTTCTTTACCTAGCGAGTACAGCTGCAGAGCACTTCTGAAGAATACATGGAGATCCAGAACCTCTTCACTGCCACCATGCAGGGTTTCAACATTCAAAACATAGAGAGAATTCAGAACAAAGCCCTCTGGGAAGTCTTTCAGTGGTATGTTACCATGCTTTGCAAAATGTACAGTAGTGGCCAAAGGTTTTGAGAATGACACAAATATTAATTTTCACAAAATTTGCTACTTCACTTTTTACTTGTCACGGTGGGTAGTGTGAATGCGGACACACGAGCAGGATTCCAAATTAAATAGATAAGGTTTCTTTAATGAACAAACATCACCAGAGTTGAGTTCTTCAAAACAGAAAATCACAAACTGTAGAAACTGAAATACAAAGACTTTTAACTTTAGTCTTGAACTGTAAGATTCATCGGGCTGGGAGGCTGGGAACCCCTTCGCAGTGCTAACAGAAGTTCTAGCGATAGTTCCAAAGTCCACTTGTGCTCCTGTTCAGTGGAGATGACTCCTGTGGGGATTTCCTCACTCACGCCTGTGACACACACACACACACACACAAAGGGAGAGATAGAGTGAGGCACACAGACTTTTCTCCTGATGGAGATTCGTTCCCAGCCTCAAACGCCTGAGGCTCACAAAAGGAGCTTGGTGACCACGCAACGAGTCCTAGGATCGATGGGCTTATGAACACAGAACACATCTCAGAAACAGCCAATCACACAACGCAGACAATAACAAGTAATTCAAAATAAACATAATACAGGTGGACTTGTCATCAGGTACCTAGCAACTTAGCTAATCAGATAACTAAGCTCAGGTTTGTCTCTGAGCTGACTAGGCACCTGACGACACATATACCTATGACGTAGCCAGGGCTGTGACCTAGTACTCAAGGGTGGGGCTGCATTGGGGGCATAATCGAGGAGAACCAGACATGACAGTACCCCCCTCCCTAGAACCAGCTGACCCGAAGCCGTACGAAGACGACCACGGCAACCCAGTCGTCCTACCACTCCAGGTCGCCGAGGAAGATGGCCCCTAGGACGAGGATCCGGATGGTTAGGATGATTCCTGTGGAACTCATTTATGAGTTCCTGACTTAATATTTCCCCTGCCGGTACCCAACTCCTATCCTCTAGGCCGTACCCCTCCCAGTCTACCAGGTACTGGAGGCCGTCCCGACGTCTTTGAGAGTCCAAAAGTCTATTGACCCTATAGGCCGGGGCCCCCTCCACCTCGATAGCCATGGGGAGTGTGGGTTCGACCTCCCCTTCATCCAACGTGCCCGTCACTGCAGGCCTAAGGAGAGATACATGAAATACAGGGTGAATATGCATGTGAGGGGGTAACTGAAGTTTATACGAAACAGGATTCACTTGTTCTATGACAACAAAAGGACCTATAAACCTGGGTGAAAGCTTACGTGAAGGTAAATGAAGTTTCAGATCCCAAGTGGAAAGCCAGACTCTATCTCCAGCCCGGAATACCGTCGCCTCCCTCCTGCGCCAATCTGCAAATTTTTTAAATCTACCCAGCGCTCTTCTGATGGACGTGTGTGCCCTCTCTCACACCCGCTCCACCCTGTGGAACCAACCATCCACCTCTGGGACCTCTGAAGGGTCTCCATTCCAGAGACAGAGTGGGGGTTGACGCCCTAGCACACACTCAAAGGACTTAAGGCCGGTAGCGGAGTGGCGCAGCGAGTTCTGGGCATACTCTGCCCAGCCGAGGAACTCCACCCAGTCGTGTTGCCGCCCATGGCAGTAAGCCCGGAGGAAATGTCCCAATTCCTGTACCGACCTTTCAGCCTGACCGTTAGACTCAGGATGGTATCCTGAGATCAGACTGACACTGGTCCCCAGCTTCTTAAAAAATGCAGTCCAAACCCTGGACACAAACTGGGGACCTCGGTCAGACAAGATGTCCTCTGGGATGCCGTAGGGCAGGAACACGGCCTGGAAGAGTGCCTCTGCTACTTCAAGGGCAGTGGGTAAGGAACCGAAGGGCAAAAATCGAACCCCCTTTGAAAACCGGTCCACAACCACCAAAACCACAGTGTACCCTTTAGATACTGGAAGATCCGTCACAAAATCTACAGCGATGTGAGGCCATGGTCTCTGCGGCACTGGTAGGGGCATTAGTTTCCTAGCAGGCAACTGACGGTGGGTCTTAGATACAGCGCAGGTGGAACAGCCCTTTCCACCTCTGCCTGTAATGAGGGTCACCAGTACTTACAGTGTATGACTTCAACTGTTTAGTGGACCCTGGGGTGTCCCGTAGCTGGCGTTTTATGTGCCCAGCTGATCACTCTTTCTCTCAAAGCCTGGTACAAATAACTTGTCCACTGGACAGGCCTGTGGAACAGAACCTCGAGAATTCAATTGCTGAATTTCAGTGTCTATCTCCCAACTAATGGTAGCTACAATAAATGCTGTAGGAAGAATAGGTTCTGTAGACTGTGGTATTTCTGGAGCAGAAAAACGCCTAGATAAGGTGTCTGCTTTGACATTACTAGACCAAGGTCGATACGTGATCTGAAAATCAAATCGACTGAAAAACAGAGCCCACCAAACTTGTCTTGGGCATAGCTGTTTAGCCTGCCGGATATACTCAAGATTTTGGTGGTCAGTGTACACGGTAAAAGGGAAACAAGCACCTTCTAACCAATGATGCCACTCCTTTAATGCAGCTTTGACCACCAGCAGTTCGCAGTTGGCTATATCGTAGTTGTGCTTTGCGTCGGTCAGCTTCTTTGAGAAGTAGGCACAAGGATGTAATTTGGGGGGAGAGCCATAGTACTGTGACAGCACCGCACCCAGACCTACCTCAGAAGCATCTACCTCCACTACAAATGGCTTGGTGGGTCCGGTAACTTTAATACTGGAGCTGTCGTGAATAATGACTTTAATTGCTCAAATGCAGCTCTGACTGCGGGTGTCATACTTAGGTGTTTAGGCTTTCTCTTAAGTAGGCTAAAGAAGGACCTTACGAACATGTATCATGTGCTCTGAGAAATTCTTTGAATAGATGAGAATGTCATCTAAATACGCTATCACAAATTTCTGTAAGAACTTCCTCAGGACATCATTTATGAATGCTTGAAAGCACGAGGGGGCATTTGCCAAGCCAAACAGCATTACTGAGTACTGGTAATGACCTGAGGATGTACTAAATGCTGTCTTCCATTCGTCGCCTGTGGGGATTTCCTCACGCATGCCTGTGACACAAAGGGAGAGATAGAGTGAGGCTAGGGGTGGGCGATATAACCAAAATCTTCTATCATGGTAGAAGCAATTTTCTACCTCGATAATGATATATATCACAATATAGCAATTTGTATCTGAAAATGCATAAATAAAAATTCAAACACAAAGAAACTGTTTTATATAATGTAATTTTATTTAAACTGTGAATTGCAGCATTACTTTAAGTAAAAAAACAATCATAATGTTTACTGCAATGTATTGTAAGTTTAATGTTTTTTTTCTCAGAACAACAGGTAGTAACATAGTGCCTGACAATATACCAGCTCTGTAAAAGCTAAAAACAAACTTTTTTCCTGTTCCTTATCTTCACTTGTTTTATGTACCAGAATGAACATGGTAACCAAAATCCTAAAAGGCTTTTCTCTTGAGAACATCTGTCTTAGGTAACAGCACCATAAAACATCAAAACAAAGTTCTAAAATGAACTAAAATCTGGCAGCATTTGTCAGTAGTTATAACCATACAGTTTACTGCAATGTAATATAATGTTCTTAGAATAACAGGTACTAACATAGTGCCTGACAGTATACAAGCTCTGTAAAAAAAAAAAGAGCTAAAAACAAACTTTTTCCCTTTTCCTCATCTTCACTTGTTTTCTGTACCAGGTGAACATGGTAACCAAAATCTCAAAAGGCTTTTCACTTGAAAACATGTGTTTGAGGTAACAGAGAAACTTGTAAATAACTCATGAAAGAATAAAGTTACGTTAAACCCAAGCACACCATTGTTTTTCTCTTCCCATTGAAAAACAAAAGTTGAATCCAAAATGGCCGACTTCAAAATGGCCGCCATGGTCACCACCTATCTTGAAAAGTTTTCCCCCTCCCATATACTAATGTGCCACAAACAGGAAGTTAATATCACCAACCATTCCCATTTTATTAAGGTGTATCCATATAAATGGCCCACCCTGTAGATTGTTACTCTAGCAATCACTAGTGCAATAAAACAGTGGTAACACAGCACATTTCTACTAATTGTTTAATTTATATATTCATTTTAATTATGTTACCATCGTTAGATTTTTTAAAACAATTCTGAGAAATCATTTTCTTGTTTTTAATTACTCATCAATTGCCAGATGACATAAGATAGGTGGACTTGTCATCAGGTGCCTAGCAACTCAGCTAATCAGATAACTAAGCTCAGGTGTGTCTCCTGACGACACACATACCTATGATGTGTCCAGGGCTGTGACCTACTACTCAGGGGAGGGGCTGCGTTGGGGGTGTAACCGAGGGGAACCAGACATGACAATACTCCAGAATGTTATGAAGAGTTATCAGATGAATTGCAATTGCAATTAATTGCAAAATCCCTCTTTGCCATGAAAATGAACTTAATCACAAAAAACCCTTTTGCACTGCATTTCAGCGCTGCCACAAAAGGACCTGCTGACATAATTTCAGTGATCCTCTCGTTAACACAGGTGAGAGTGTTAACAAGGACAAGGCTGCAGATCATTCTGTCATGCTGATTGAGTTAGAATAGCAAACTGAATGCTTTAAAAGGAGGCTGGTGCTTGTTCTTCCTCTGTTAATCATGTTACCTGCAAGGAAACGCATGTAGTCATCACTGCTATGCATAAAAAGGGCTTCCAGGGATATTGCTGCTAGTAAGATAGCACCTAAATCAACCACTTATCAGTTCATCAAGATCTTCAAGGAGAGAGATTCAGTTGTTATGAAGAAGGCTTCACACCATCTCCTAAATGTGATTCAGCTCTGGGATCAGGGCACCACCAGTGCAGAGCTGGCTCAGGAATGGCAGCAGGCAGGTGTGAGTGCCTCCTCACACACTGTGGGGCAAAGACTTTTGGGGAATGTTCTGATATTTTGCAAAAACTACAGGGATTGGACAGCTGAGAATTGGGGTAAAGTCAATTGCTCTGATGAAGCTCCTTTCCGATTGTGTGGGGCATCCGAAAAAATGATTGCCTGGAGAAGAAAAGACTACCATTAGTCCTGTGTCATGCCAACAGTAAAGCATCCTTAGACCATTCATGTAAGGGGTTGCTTCTTATCCAAGGGAGTGGGCTAACTCACATTTTTGCTTAAGACATCTGTCACGTATGGGCTGTGCCTGTTCAGGAGGAGGCGCAGGTGCAGAATTCCATGTCTTTTCCTTTATTTTCAAATACAAAACAAAGGTGCAGGGGCCAAAACTCAACCAAAGGTGGAACCTGAACAAGCACAAATTGAGGGTAGCGTGAAACAGCTTTATACAAAAGTTCATAAACCAAAGACCAATGATAATACAAACATAATTATTCCTTAATCCCTGGCCGGTTGAAAACCCTTATACCTAAAGCCGACCAGAGATTAGACCACACCCGATGTCAACACAAATGTCTCCATATTTCTTGTCACAATTACAGTGGTTTGCATGATTTGGATTGTTCTTGCAGGCAAAAGGATGTCATGAAGAACAATAATACAGGGAGAAATGTTGCAGAGAAAAGGCTGTTTCATGGAACAGATTCCAAATACATAGATGCCATCTGCCTCAATAACTTTGACTGGAGAATCTGTGGCACCCACGGGACAGCCTATGGAAAAGGTTGGTTGCTAAAATATGTATTTTTTTTATTGATGTCTACACTATCTACACATTTTTTACTTCAGGTGGCGTGACGTCCATTTCTTCCTGTAATTTAGTACTGGAGCTATACAGTTATAATCATTTACAAACACTAAACTCCTGTTATAGGACACAGTAGGGCTTACTGTGAGCTATAAAAAAAGTGTTGTGTGCAACCATTTAAGACAGGAGTATTGATCCTGCTCTTGATTTTTTTTTGGCAAAGACTCATAAATACAAAGAAATCTGATCAAAAATCAGTCCTCTCCATCCCTGGCTGTGTAGTGGTGAAGTTTTTATAGCTCACAGTAAGTCATCCCATGTCCTAATCCTGCACATCTTAATAAAGAATTGAATGCAGTTTGAGTGGGTTGACAGAAGTTTTGAGAATGTACTTATGGAAAAGATTTGTGTGACTATTGACTTCTAGTGTTAACAGCATTAGCCTTGTTGCTTCTGTAAGTCAATAAGTCTTGGGTGATGGACTACATCTGGCGTAAGTGGTATGTGAATTAGATTTTTGCCAAACCATTCCTTTAAGAATGTATGGTATACAGGTTTTCATGTATTACAGCATGACATTGTGTGGTAAATTATTATTTTTAAGTTGTTAAGTTTACAAAAGTGTCAGAAATGTTCAATGGCAGTAATACTATCAATACATGGTATATGTTGGAGATATACAGTAGGTATACAAAAAAGAATCACCCCTTCAAAGTATTCACATTTTGTTGCTTTACATCCTGAAATGAAGACACTCAAAAACATTTTTTGTCTTTACTCAATACATCATATAATATCCAAGTGAAAGATATGATAGCACGTAGCCTCCTATCCCAGTGCTCACAGGGTAAAAGGCAGAGAAACACCCTGGTTGAGTACTCCGAAAAGCACATTGTGATGTATATTGATACCTAGAGTAATTTTGCCCATCCCAAAAACATTTTATATAGCAATGTTAGAAATGTTGCAGAAGAAGAAAGTTTCCAAGGCAAGAGTTAAAATGTCACAATTTCTTTTGTTTACAGGTAGTTATTTTGCCAAGGACGCAAAGTACTCCCACAGCTACACTGGGGACTCTGTGATTCGATGCATGTTTGTTTGTCGGATTCTGTTGGGAGACTACACTGTCGGTGACTCCAGCTACGTCCGCCCTCCCTCCAAAGATGGAGGAGACACTGTTTTCTATGATAGCTGTGTGAATAACATCCACAACCCATCCATATTTGTGGTGTTTGAGAAGCATCAGATCTATCCTGAGTATCTAATTCAGTACAGCGAAGTAATTCCAACTTACTCCAGCTCACCAACTTATCGTTACAAGCTGAACTCCACTGCAGTAAACAGAGCAGCTTATGGTCCACCAACACGGCCACCTGCAGTTGCAAGAGCTGTAACACCTGCTGCTACAGTCTGGCCCACAACTGCAGCAACTTCTACACATCAGCCAGCACCTGCAGCAGCATCTGCAAACAAGCATACCCCCACAAGTTATGCATACAAACCTGCACCAGTGTCATATTCATATGATTTCTCCTCAAAACCTAAACCCAAACCTGACAACTCATGCAGTATCTGCTGAAGGTATTAATTAGACAATATGGTTAAATATGGTTAAAAGTAAAATATCAGCAAAAAATACTGAGGATCATTAAGTATGTTTCTAAAATGTTATATATTTTGATTGCACAAAAAATTATACTGTAGCGCCTCAGCTGAAAAATGTAAGGATGTGACTCTTTAATCAACATCTGTGTCATTTAATCAACATGCTGTGAATCTGTGTACTTTTCAGGAACTCTATCCCACTGTCATAAAAGTACCCTTTGAATGACATACTCAGGTTTGCATAAGCGGCTCTATTTGAATATTATCGATCTCTGAAGCCTTATTTTTTGAATTGAGCATTACAAAGGACATGTGCTGTTTCCGCCAATCAATTGTATAATAAATTCACTGTTAATTAAACACAAGTGTTTTGTGATGGTCTTTTTGATCATGAATTAACTACTCATTCATTTTTGTTTAACACTCCTACATGCATTTTGTTTAACACTCTTACATGCACTCCTCATGTTATAGTTACATTCATGACACATTATACACTCAAAAGACCTGATTCTAATTGCAGTATAACCCAGTTCTCTATAGATACTTTTTGCCTGAAACGTTTTTGTACAATACATGACCCACTGTTTAATACACAAAGCAAGGACTTGTTTGAGGGCCCAAAGTGACATGCCACTACCCCCTCCTACTCCAATCATGTTATTCTGTAAAAAGGTGGGAAAAAATCATTTAAATCAAGGAAAAATGTAAAGGAAATTGTACACAATTTCCCCACTTATTCCAGATTAAGTTGATCAGCCAAAACATTTATGGAGTTGAAACTTCTGGGTTTTTTTTTAGCTTACAGTGAGTCATGCAGTAAGTCATGTGTCCTTCAACAAGTCTGCTCCACCATAATGAAGAGCTGGGTGCAAGTTTTAGTTACAGAAACAATTTGAGTGACCATTGTCTTCTTTGTTAGAAATGTTAGCCTCACAGCACCAGTTTCTAAACTAAAAAAGTTTGGACTGAAAACATACAGGTGTGGCAGAAGTTTACATACACTCACCATGGGTTTGAATGTCATATTCATTTTGGGCTTTTAATGATTTATTTGAACTGTTCTTTTTCCAGGGCAGAATGATCATACAACATACAGCTTCAATGATTTTTTAAAATAAGAATTGAGTGCACAAGATTTATTTATTTATTTTCTCTAATCAACATAGGGTCCAAATTATACTTACAGTCTCAAATATATACATAGATCTCAACTAATATTTGGTTAAATGTCCCTTAACAAGTTTCACCGCGATTAGACACTTTTTGTAGCCATCGACAAGCTTCTGGCATAATCTGGCTGGATATTTGGCCACTCCACTTGGCAGTATCGGTACAGTTAATTTAAATTTAATTGGTTCCTGGCACGGACCTTGCTTTTAAGCATAGTCCACTTTTCAATAGGGTTGAGGTCGGGTCTTTATGAAGGCCATTCCAGAAGCTTAATGTTAGCCAGCTTTATCCATTCCATTGATGTGGGGGTTCATTATCTTGTTGGAACACCCAATTGTGTCCAAGTTTCAACCGTTTAGCTGTTGATTTGAGGTGAAGTTGAAGAATTTGGAAGTAGTCCTCTTTCTTCATTATTCCAACCACTTTGTGTAATGCACCAGTGCCACTGGCAGCGAAACAGCCCCAGAGCATGGTACTACCACCACCATGTTTGACAGTTGGTACAGTGTTCTTAGGTTCAAAAGCCTCACCTTGACTCCTCCAAAAATCTTGTTGTGGCCAAAAAGCCCAATCATTGCCTTGTCTGACCATATTTTTTTTCTCCAGAAAGCTTGTGGCTTGTCTATGTGGTCAGCTGCAAATTTCAGTCGAGCTTGAAGATGTCAAATTTGGAGCAGGGGCTTCTTTCTTGGTCGGCATCCTCTCAGTCCATGGCAATGTAAAACTCGCTTTATTGTGGACAGTGACAATGATGTTCCAGAAGCTTCCAGTTCATGGCGGACTTGAGTCTTGGCAGGCCTTGGCTTGTTCTTAAACATCCTAACCAGTGTTCTTTCATCTGAGGGTGACAGTTTGGGTCTTCTTCCAGGCCTTGGCAAAGTGGTGACAAATCTGAATGCAAATAACTTGTACTTACATACAATTGTTTGAACCGATGAGCTTGGAATCTGCAGTTGTTTAGCTATGGCCTTGTCAAGTTAAGACATTTTAGAATCATCAGCACCACTTGATAAAGGATTTAGTTACAATGTATGTATATATTTGAGCGTGGATATTGAGCGTGTATAAATTCAATCTTCCTAAATGACTGCAGATTTGTTAAGCGGAAAGTTGTAACAGTTAATTATGCATGCAGAAACCAACTTTCTATAGAAATAAAAGAAATACACAGATAAATAAATTTGTAAAAGAACTTACAAGGAAATGAAATTCTTAGTCAATTAAAAAATGTACAGGTAATAAGCAACTGGGTCACAAATTAACACAAAAAGCCAAAAAAAGCCACGTTTAAAAACTATTAAAACTAAATTTGACTGATTTCAGGCAAAGGGGCAGCTATTTACAAACTATTTTGATCTAGCCATAACTTCCAGTAAGTTTATCCTGTTTTTTAAGACATTGATGAGGTCACATTTCACAAGCCCCTTTTAAACTTCTACTGTTATACAGCAGACGCGCTGAAGTGGGGAGTCTGCAACGACTTGGCAACCACGTCGAAGCCTCTTAAGTTTCGTTTTCCGTACTGAAGCCGCATCAGGAGGGGAGTGTGTGACAATCGTGTTGGGTGTGTGAGTTTCTCCCAACACGCTGCACTGAAAATCGCTAGAGATAGATAGCGATGGGGCTGGAGGCTGTTCTTAAAATAACATGTGATGGGAACGGGGTAGTGGATTATGATCGCTTTCTGGAGCTCACCACATCAGCCGAAGACATCGAGGGTACCGTCGGGGAATAAAGACTATTTTACTGTTATTCAAAGAAATTACTGCAAAAAAGTTATAGTCCGAACTAATCTTAAACTCTGCAAAACAATAGATTGTGAAAAAACTTGTAGAGATTTACACTTGTGTAAATTTGACCTTTTGGGAGAGTGCAGCAGGTGAGGCAAATTACTGTTTATCATTAGGGATTTGTCAGCCATTTTACCTCCAGTAGAAGTAGTGTTGAGCTAAAATGGTGACAGGTGCTGGGAAGTGCTTAGTGTTTTTAGGACTGCATTTTACACACTACTGACAACATTGCACTAGATTGTTATCAGTCATGCATGCTTTTCAAAATTTACCTTATCCGTCTGTTCCATACTGTTGTTTCACAGTTTTGGCCATACAATACCATACTGAGGCCTCTCCTGGTTTAAAGAACATATTAAAGTTATTACTCTACTTGGGCATATCATGAAAAGCCAAAACTCATACATCTCATACATTAGTTTGGTTCTCAGATTTTCTATGGGTAGCCTAGTGGATAGGGAGTTGTCCCTGCAACCAGAACAGGGGCACCGGAAGCCGGGGGGATGGATGGGTTGCTGTGCGTATGCAAAGTCTCAGTCATTTTCCAGGGAAAAAGGGTGGGTAGGGGGGTTACGCGCGTGCAGAGTTTTGGCCTTTGTCCGGCAAACAGAAGGGGGGAACGAAACGAATGATTTTGAAGAGTGGGGGGGAGGTAGTGAGAAGGAATTAAAGAATCTAACCTTGCCGTTCATACACACCCAGCATTCCAGTACAGTTATGGTGATGTGACATCATAGCAACAAGTCCACAGGTTGAAGTTGGACAGGACCGTGGGAAGTGCTAATTAACACTATTTTCGACAGCTTTCGCTGCTGTTGAGAGCTGCCATCTTGGATTTGAAGTTGAGGTTGGTGAGGTTCCTCCAACTTTTGAAAATCTGACTTCACTTAAAATTTCCTACTTGTAACTTGAATATTCTGACTTCCCAGTGCAAATGGAGCACACTAAAATTCCAAGTAGTTGTGTGACATATTTGCACAGTGTATACCAGGTATTGTGGTGAGAGAGCATGATGAGTGTGTAGAGTAGTGTGCAGCAGTTTGCGGTTCCATAGACACGGTTCAGTGATAGAAACTGTTCCTCAGCCTGGCAGTATGATCTTCACAACATCAGTAGCATCTTCTAGAGCAGATGTCCCCAAACCTGTCCAGAAAGGGCCGCTGTGGGTGCAGGTTTTCGTTCCAACCCAGAAGAAGCCACACCCCTGACTAACTGAAAACCAAGACCAACTGATTACAGAGGTGGAATCAGGTGTGCCTCCTGCTTG
>JBBPCX010000135.1:31145900-31165398 GCA_037974365.1 Hydrocynus forskahlii | reverse complement strand
TACACATAAGGAGTTAAGATCAGGAGTATCTGTAATTGATAGACTGATTGTAATCTGTGTGCAACGTGGACACACAGCCAGTCTGTAAGAAGTGAAATGCATATAAATTTATAACTTTTATGTAACATATTTTTTCTTGATTTTTGGTTGATATTCTGTCTCTCTCCATAAAAATGAAACTACCTCATAAATTAAGAGACTGTTGTAAGTCAGCAAACTTACAAATTCAGCAGGGGATCAAATAATTATTTCCCCCACTTTACGTACCATTGCCCCCCCAGCCCCCCCGTAGACACGACCCTGACCTTCCTGAACTTTCTGCTAAATGTTTCAGGCTGCTAGTACCATCACTACCAGAAACGGTCATTTAGGGTGTTTTCACATATAGTCCTCTTTAAAGGAGCCAAACTCAGTCCTCTAGAAGTGGTCCAAAAAGTGGACCAACAGAAAGTTTGTTTAATGTTCACAATGTGAGGTACTCGGTACTCTTTCTGGTCTACTTCAGCTCAGATGGGGTCTCAGTTATTTTTCTGTTCACACTTTAGTTCCCCATCCAACCTGCCGCCACTGTTTCTTCACATTAACCATTCTTGGGAATTTTTTTCTTTTTTTCTTCTTTTTATGTTCACAGTGAGTTCATTTGAAAGGGAACTCGGTTCTCTTTCTGGTCCACTTCAGCTCAGATGCGGTCTCAGTTCTTTTTCTGTTCTCACTTTAGCTCTTCATCCAACCTGCCACTGGTGTCTCCTCACGTTCCCCATTCTTGGGTATATTTTCTCCATAAGAGTAGGTGGTTAAAAGCTCTACCAAACTTCTACATTTTCCACAAATAGCTATGCCACTATTGTTCTTCATTGGATGGAAAGCAAGAATGCTTTGAGGCTGTGCAAATGGGTAGAGAAACTTGATTATGACAAGAATCTCTATTTATTTGTTTATTGGGTTTTTATTTTGTATTATTATAATTTATTTGTATTTATTAGTTTATTTCTTTATTGTCTGTTTCCCGCATAGACATATATGGTTTCCCGGGGCTGTACCACGTCATCTACCTACGGCAAGCCTAGTGTCCTAAAAGTGTCCTAGCGAACCCAGAGCGCTTTGTGTTCATAACACGAGTTTAACCGAACCGTGCTGTGGACTGAAAGCGAACCGGACAGAGGGGTCCGAGTTCGTTTGGCGTGTGCACATATACGCAGAAATTGCTGATTAATTGATCTGAGTTCGCTTTAAGGGCTGAAACAGACCAAGTGTGAAAATAATACACACAAATATCTACTATTTTCCTTCAACTGATGGAGAGCGAGAATGCCTTGAGGCTGTGCAACTTGGTAGAGTAACTTGATCTTGATCAGAATCTCTAGATCCCTTTTATTTATTTATTTATTTATTGGGTTTTTATTTTTTTATTATTATCATTTATTCGTTTATTCATATTTTGTAGTTTATTTCGTTTATGTATAGTCTGTTGTGTTTCCTGCATAGACATATATGATTTCCTGGGGCTGTACCACGAGATCTACCTACGACAAGCCTAGAGGGCAAAAACAGTCGATGCAAACCCGGAGCGCTTTGTGTTCACCAAACGCGCAAGTTAACCGAACCGTGCTGCAGACTTAAAGCGAACCGAAATCAGTTTGATTCATTTTAGAGGGGTCTGAGTTCGTGTGTTCACATATACGCAATAAATGCTGACTAATCAATCTGAGTTAAGGGCTGAAATGGTGAAAACCCTAAATGTTACTGTCTCTATCAAGGGAGCAAAATGTCAGCTTTGAGAGCAGCTGTTGTTGAGAGGACAACTGGTTGGGTATAAGAATAAAAAGCATGGAAGCACTGAAGTGGCAGTAGGGGGCGCAAAATGTTGTGGATTTCTATGTAATAGTCTGTTAAATATGTGTATCCTCTTTCTTTCCTAGCACTAAAAAATGTAAAATGAAAGGGTGGTCTGACTTTTGCCCACTATTGTAACTTGGATGTTCAGATGCCACTTTGAGCTGCTTGGAGATACTAGCACCATATGCATTAAAGCAATGGACAAACTTTGCTTTTGATATTTGTTTGAGCTGCTGGGACATCATTGAGTAGCCGTTTGGGATTTTCTGTTCATGTTGCCTGCAAAGGGTAGCAAAAATCAAACAAAAGGTGAATAAAACAATGCTCATATTTTTTGTAGCATACAGCAAGTTGTGGTTGGTGTGCAAGATATCGTTAATACTACATGTCTTCAAATGAATAGCCAAGTAAACATCACTGTCAAGGATTTGGGAACAGCTCTAAATTAGGAACAGGACTTAAAAATGACTTACTTTTATTTGAAGTTAGTGTGATTTTGATACCAGTGGAATTCACCAGCAACCCTATAGCTAAAGTCTCAGAAGTAAAATAGTGTATGAGTACACAGGTCGTTTCTTAATGCGTCCTCTACCTGTCCTCTACTTAACCTCTTTTATTATACTCACATCCGCTTTGCTTGGCTCTCCTTAACTCGGCTGCAGAGCCTGAATTTGTGCCAGGCCAGATATCCATATCCATTACTGCTGCTTTTTCAGCATATAAAAGTCTTTCTCTCTGCACTGTACAGGAGAGCAAGGCAAGCTGCGCAGTAAGCCTGCTTGGTTGTCTTTACAGCAGCACTGACACAAGATCCAATACACCAGGGAGGCTGATTTAATAACCACTTTCACCAGTGACAGAGAAAGATCCAGCTTCATCCTCCTCCTTCTTAATTGTCGGCATCGCTTTGGCCTCTCACACTACACTCTGGAAGTGCTCATTGAAGCTGTCAGACAAGCATTCAGGCCCCTGCCTCCAGTAATGAAGGCTAAGCACAAGAGAAATATGTAAGAAAGAGAGAAAAATGTGAATGAGCACCACATAATGAATGGAAGGAATGATTCCTGAGCTGAACGTGTTTTCAGCATCGTACCTATGGGGTTTAGCAAAATGTAGCTACTGATTAGAGATCCGGATTACTGGGTATGCACATCTTCTGTTATTGCGATATTGTGTTCACACAGACACACACACACACATATATATATATATTATATATATATATATATATACACTATATATATACACACACTGTGCTGTGAAGAAGTAGTTGCTCCCTTCCTGATTTTTTTAAATCATGAGGTACAATTTCACTAGCCACACCCAGGCTTGATTACTGCCTGACCTGTTAAAAAGTAGGCTAAAAGATCCCAAAAAAGAAAGACATCATGCCACGAGCTAAAGAAATTCAGGAACAGATGAGAAACTAAGTAATTGACATCTATCGGTCTGGAAAAGGTTACAAGACCATATCTAAAGCTTTGGGACTCCATGGAACAGTGGTGAACCTTCCCAGGAGTGGCTGGCCTACAAAAATTACCCCAAGAGCGCAGCAACGACTCATCCAAGAGCTCACAAAAGAACCCAGAACAACATCTAAAGAACTGCAGGCCTCACTTGCCTCAGTTAAGGTCAGTGTTCATGACTCAACCATAAGAAAGAGGCTGGGCAAAAATGGCATGCATGGCAGAGTTGCAGGGCGAAAACCACTGCAGACCAAAAAGAACACAAAGGCTTGTCTCACTTTTGCCAAAAACATCTTGATGAAGTTATTTGGGACAATATTCTGTGGACTTATGAAACAAAAGTTGGAACTTTTTGGGAGGTGTGCATCCCGTTACATCTGGCATAAAATTAACACATTTCAGAAAAAGAACATCCTGCCAACAGTCAAACATGGTTGTGGTAGTGTGATGGTCTGGGACTGCTTTACCACTTCAGGATCTGGACGACTTACGTTCATGACCTCAAGCTGAAGCACACTTGGGTTCTGCAGCAGGACAATGATCCAAAACACCAGCAAGTCCACCTCTGAATAGCTGAAAAACAAAATGAAGGTTTTGAATCCAATTAAGATGCTGTGACATGACCTTAAAATGCAGTTCATGCTCGCAAACCCTCCAATATGGCTGAATTAAAACAATTCTGCAAAGAAGAGTGGGCCAAAATTCCTCCACAGCAATGTGAAAGACTCATTCCCCGTTATCGCAAACACTTAATTGCAGTTGTTGCTGCTAAGGGTGGAACAACCAGTTATTAGGTCTAGGGGGCAGTTACTTTTTCACAGAGGGCCATGTAGATTTGGATAGTTTTTTCCTTAATAAATAAAATCATCACTTAACTGCATTTTGTGTTTACTTGCGTTATCTTCGTCTAATATTTAAATTGGTTTGCTAATCGGAAACATTTGTGACAAACGTGCAAAAAAATAAATCAGGAAGGGGGTAAATACTTTTTTCAGAGCACTTTATATATATAAAAATCTAATTACAAGCTCTGATTAATTAAATTAATTGCACACATTTTTGCTGTGAAAGTATTTAAATTTTAAATTAATTTTGACATATGAGTGAATGAATCATTAACATTACAGACTTTCAATGTCTCTTATTTAATAACTGTTTTTACACTGTTGATGTGCAGTAATGGTAACAGCAAAAATATGACGTAATATGCTGAAGGGACAAAAAATGCTTCAGCAAGAACAATGACAGAACTAAGTCCGTCTATAAGCTGCAGTTTAAGACAATGTAGAAACAGTTAGAAACCAGTAGCAATTTAGTGCCAGTTCTTGCTGTACTGCTTACACTGCACACTACACTCCTGTGATATTAGGAAGTCATGGTGGTCTGCACACTTTATGAAGGATGAGCAACAGGGGCTCATGCACTACAAGCTCTTTCACAGGGGGGATCTCCAATGAGTCTGATCTCTGAAATGTGTTTTGTTACAAAAACATATGCAAGACGTTGCGGGAAATAGTGAGATACCGCTCATTAAAACTGGCTGCTAACAAATAATCAAATACAACTTTCTTTCCTATCCGATTTCCAAGACTTTAACTGATTTGGTAATCAAGTGGATCAGCATGCTTTATCAATATATTTAGTGAGGCCCTGGGCTACAAAACTGCAGCACATAGGAAAGGACACTTTATTCACTGAATCGATCTCAGACATGGATGTTAGCAAGAAGTCAGTGATGAAAGTTGCATGAATTTGCACTGAAATAAACAAGATGACTATTCAAATGAAGAGTATGACTCTTCCCCTCACCTTATGTCTTGCATTCCCATTGGCTGTAGGTTGTCACTGCACTCTCCTCTTTACACCACAGCATTTTGCCTCTGTGACAGGTCAGGATATTTAGCATGCTAAAGATCTGTTGGGTGTCGGAGAGGCATCGGCGACCCTCTCACCTTGGTGTATTTGAACAGTTCACACATACATTTGAGTGTCAAGTTGCAATCTCAGAGCAAATGCTCAATTTTGTCTGTGATTTTGCGAAAACCTTGTAGTGTGAGGTTTTGTTCATTTTCACCCATCTCATTAAAATCTGTGCTTTAAAGAACTAAAAAGGTTCTTTTATGGCATCGCTAGACCCCTTTGTGGCACATTTCATATGTTTATTGCAGTTTTTCTAGTTTTCTAGATTCAAGTTAGGCTGTTAGAACCCCATGACCGCATTTACACCTGCTATTTTATGTATCTTGAGTATCAGTGTTATATCTAGATAATGCTTATCCACATTAAAATGCATTAAATGCATTTAAAATCAAATAAAAAATCCAGTCACTGAAACCATGCATGAATGTGAGGAAGCATTTTAGCTGGATAATATAGTAGTGTAAATGTCTCCCCCCAGTACTTTGATGGTGTCTACCCCTACTGTTCTACTTATGTGAGAGAAACCATCCTCAGGGCTGCTGTCACTTCATGTGAGCATCACTGCTTCCTAGTTCATCCCCCGTCATTTCCAGATGTTTCTTCTGCGTTTAATTCGGTAGCCTACTTTAACTGAACTAGATAGCTTAAGTAAAACATCAGTTTGGTTAACATTTACCTAATTCCTTATTTGTCACCTCTTCTCTACACCACAGTACATACAGTGGATTTTAAAATACATGGTTCATGGTGACGATTAGTGCGGGAGGCCAGTTGTTCTTAATGACCATTAACAGTGTTAAAGTCTGGCAGGCGTTGTTTACAAGCTAAGGGAGAGAACAAAGTCATGTGAAATTGCACTTTCCTTTTGAATAGAAGAGGAAAATGAGCAGCAACACATGGGACTGGATACTGTATATGAGCAGGATTCTGTATTACTTACCACAAAGCAGTCAGTGTCAGAGGTCCTGCCTGGAAACTGGCAGGCGCACACACACCAGTCGTATTCCACCTGATCCTTATTCTTTAACAAAACACAGGCGTGAGAGCCAGACTTAAGACTATAGATTCTCTTTAACAACGAGACAAGACTAACTGAGATACGAGCTGTTTTCCATAAACAAAGAGCTGGGCTCATAAGGAAACAAAGTGCTGGGTTGTTTGACAACAAACATCTGAACTCAAAGAACTTAAATACTCTCAAGTCTAACACATCAACCAAAAAGCATACACAATCACGAAACTCAAACACAATACAGCTGACAAGACAGACGCAAACATAAACCAAGTTCAGAATAAAAGTCGTAACACAAAAACCCCAATCTCCCCAAAGAGCGACCCCTGTTGGCCGCTGTCGGGACCTGACAGTACCCCCCCCCCCACCCCCCCAAAAGCGCCCACAGAACACCAAAAGGCGGAGGAGGGGGAGGCGGAGGCAAAAGGAAACGTCCTGGGAGCCCCACCCAGCCGTAGTCCACCAGATAACATACTGGCTGGCGCTCCGCGCGGTCAGGGCGGTCCAGGTGGGTCTCATGGGACGCTCCCCTTTGAGTGTCTCAGTCTGTACTTAGGGAGCTCCCTCCTGGGAGCCCCTCACTGGTATCTGGAGTGGAGCCCCCTACTGGGAGCTCCTCACTGTCCTCTGGGGCGGAGCCCCTTACCGAGAGCCCCTCACTGTCCTTGGAAGTGGAGCCCCCTACCGGGAGCTCCTCCCTGTCTCTGTCCTCTGCAGTGGAGCCCCCTACCGGGAGCCCCTCAGTGTCCTTTGGAGCGGAGCCCCTACCAGGGAACCCCTCTCTGTCCTCGAGGGCGGAGCCCCCTCCCAGGAGCCCCTCTGCGGGGAACTCATTGTAGTCACTCTCTCTCCTCAGAGGCAGAGTCCTTTCCATGGACTCCACAGGAGCTTATGGGAAGCCCCTCGCTGTCCTCAGGGATGGAGCCTTCCCCCTGGGCCCCACTGGAACTCTCAGAAGACCCCTCGCTGCTCTCTGGGGTAAAGCCCTCTTCACGGGCTGCTGCTGCTACGGCTAAAGGCCCTCCTCGGGCTGCTACGACTACATCTACAAGCCCTTCTGCTAGGGCTAAAGCTGAGGCTACCGGCCTTAGGGCTACGGCTAAATCCGCAGGCCTCTTGGGTGGTGTTACAGGCTTGTCGTCTGGGGCTAAGGCCAAAGGCTCTTGGGCTAAGGCTAAAACTGTAGGTTTTAAAGGCTCTACTAAAGAGCCCAATGGCTCTTCTAAGGGGCCCAATAAGTCTACCAGCCCTGGGCTACTAGCTCTTTTTTCGACACTAACCCTAACAATGCTACCTGGTGCTGGTGGGTGAAGCTGGGGGGCTGGTGTAGGCGGCTGTAGCTGTCTTCAGGGGTGCTGGCACGGGTCTCTGTAGCTTGGTCTCGGCGCTTGGGAGTGGATACCCGTGCTGCGGTGCTGCGTGGCTGGGGAGCGGCGCTTCCAGACTCGGGAGCGGAGCTGGTGGGCTTTGCAGCAGGGCGTTGGTGGTGGCGACCTCACGCTCTAGGCTCCCCGACTTCCATGGGAGGACCAAAATAGCCCCCGTCTCGGATGCCTTCGTCACAGGGCTCACAGCGGGCTTCACAGACTTAAGACTATAGATTCTCTTTAACAAGACAAGACTGAGATACGAGCTGTTTTCCATAAACAAAGAGATGGGTTCACACTAAACAAAGAGCTGGGTTCATCAGGAAACAAAGTGCTGGGTTGTCTGACAACAAACATCTGAACTCAAAGAACTTAAATACTCTCAAGTCTAACACATCAACCCATAAGCATACACAATCACTAAACTCAAACACAATACAGCTGACAAAACACACACAAACATAAACCTAATTCAAAATAAAAGTCTTAACACAAAAACCCCAATCTACACAAAGAGCGACCCCTGTTGGCCGCTGTCGGGACCTGACAGTCAGATTTCAGTCTGCATAACCAGGGATGCATCTGTTTGAAGTGTAAATGCATGCAGTAAAAATATCATCTTTTCATGCACACAGCAATCACAAGAAATGACCAGGTGTGCTTAAGATTACAGATATATTTGTCATTATAAATTTAAAGGAAATTGGACAGGTGTTAATACGACAGTGGCAGTTCAGTGTATTGCTAGGTTTCACTGTAACATTATAGTGTAATATTGCAAAATATTAGCAGCTCTATTTCTTATGGCCATTGTATCACCGGTGCTCAGTCACGCTGTGTGAATGAAAAGTCTTGCCATGTTACGTTTGTCAGTGAAATCAGACCTATATTGTACACTTATGTACTTTTATGTTGTGGGTACTTTTTCTCTTTGCATCTACAAGCAGGTTCAGCGAAGCCTATCAAATTCCCTATCCTACATGTGCTCCATTTGGGCAGTAAGCCTGAATGCTCCACTTTACGTCTCTTCAAACCCCTGGTTACGCAATTGTGTGTCTTTGCCACTTAGATCAAACAGAATCTCTCGCTTTCATCATGCCAGAGCTGTTTCAATTAGCGCCTTATCTTACGCCTTCCTGTAAATGTCTGTGTCTTCCTCCTCCAGCTCCCTGCAGCTCCACACTGCTTTCTTTTTCAGACCTATTTAAAGTGTCATAACCCACTCTCTTTTCTCTAATCACACCAGGTTTTATGTGGTCAGAGGATGCCACACCGCTCCTCTCTGTGCGTAAGCCTCTCGTGTAGCGAGAGGGAAATATGCATTAGAGCAGGCAGCAACTGGAAGCAGAATCTACAGGAGCTGCTGCTTCTTATTCTGAGCCATTGCTAAGGGCTCCAAATCTTCAGCTGCATGCGTCTCTTTCTCATAAATCACTGCTTATGTTGTTTATCCTTTGTTTGGCTATCGTTTTCGTACCTGTTTAGTTTTTTGTGCCCTCTCTGTTTTCTTTCTCCCGCTCTCTCACATACAGTACTTCGAAAGACCAAATTCTCACATGTCATGAATGTTGTGTCTAGTGGTTTCCACTGCATTTATTTTAAAAGATCCTTTTTATCATGTTATCATTTTTTCTCCCTTCATTTCAGTATTGGAAGTCTGACACTGGGAACAGTAAATCTTGATATTAGTAATTTTAACTTCATAGCAGCTTCGACTGTAAAGAAGGACAAGGGTTATTATCATCAACAAAAACAGTTTCTGAAAATTGTTTAGCTGAAATCAGAATAATTTATGCCCTAAATATTTAACATAAAGGGAAACTGAAACCTAACTGAAAAGCAACAAAAAAAGTAATTACTAACATTCAATAAAACAATGAATGTTAGTAGTGAACTACAGTAATCCTGAGAGCAATACCGAGCTACTTATTAGGACAAACATATCCACTAACAAAATCGCTTAACTAAGGTATTGTGGATCCCAACACAAAAGAAGAAAAACAAGACTGGGACCCTCAGATGGAAATCAGTTTCAGTGGAAAAACAAAACAAAACAAAGAACAACTGCCCCACTGGCACTACCAATAGTTATGGCACTCTACAGTGAGTTGATTTTTTTCTGTGGCTTGTTTTAAAGAAATAACTCCAGATATAAACGTACTGAGCAGATGACTCATGAGACTGTGTTATTTTTTCCCACTGCTCTTAGGTCTAAGCTTTGGCTGCAGGAGGGAAAAATGGTTTGCTTTAGTCAGTTATTCCATGCACTTCACTACAATCCACTGATGAACTGGATCAAGTGCGATGAATCAAGAAATACTTGGAATCGTGCAGTGCTGTGGGTTGCTAGGCGCAGGATAAAAAAAAAAAAAACGACAACAACAACAACACTGCTGTGGAGATGAAGATATTCGGCTACGTTCAGTTTAAACTCGGCAGGGTGGCAGATCTCCAGGATCACTGGGCACCAAGTAGTGCGAGTTGTGTTTAAAAATAGTAATGTATTAAAGTGTGTCTTTCACTTTTGTTACTGAAATCTCTGAAACCCTCGGGCTGCCTGTACACTCCTGCAGTTTAGGTTATTAGGGCCTTATTGCTACAGATGCTCGCAGATGTTTACCCCTGCAGCTTCAAATTTAACTCGGTTCACTCTCTGCTCATCCAGCGATGCTAATTCATCAGTTGCTTTTGGTAATGCAACTGAAAACCTTTTACTAGAAAAAAACACAGTTTAACTCTATAGAACATAATTTGAAATCTCCGTCGCTGGTTATTTTTTCTTCCATGTTGTCCACTAGCTTATTATTTATTAATGCCTCACCTCAAACTTCCAAACTCATTTGGATCAACATCACATCGTACATGATTACATTCATTGTACCATTCTGAAGCATTGATATGGCAGGTACACAATACGGACAAAAATAATGGGACACACCTCCTAATTATTTAATTCAGGTGGCCCCTTACTTCCAACTGAAGGACAATCTTGATGCTTCAGCATACAAAGACATTTTGGACAACAGTTTTGGGACGGCCCTTTTCTATTCCAGCATGACTGTACCCCAGTGTGCAAAGCAAGCTCCATAAAGTAAAAGTTCTATCATACATGAACGCACAGTGTGAACAGCACGAAATTGCTCAAGGGCACGATACCTTGCTCAAGGGTACCTCAGAGCATGCTTAGCAGTCTTGGGAACTGAACCCATGACTTCCTGACCGCAGGGTTAGGGCCGAACCACTAGGCTTACAGCTACCCTGCTCCATAAAGACATGGTTGGATGAGTTCAGTGAGGAAGAACTTTACTGGCCCGCACAGAGCCCTGACCTCAACCCCATCCAACACCTTTGGGATGAACTGGAACAGAGATTGTGAGCCAGGACTTCTCGTCCAACATCAGTGCCAGACCTCATAAATGCTCTACAGAATGAATGGGCGCAAATTCACACAGAAACACTTGGGTGGGGGTTGTGTCCTTATCAGTACTAAAACAACTGTCAGGTCTAAGAGTTCTCCATCCATCTTCTACCCCTTTGTCCCACACAAAGGGGTCGGGCGGGGCTGGAGCCTGTCCCAGCTGCGATGGGCGAAGGCGGGGTACACCCTGGACAGTCGCCAGCACGTCACAGGGCCACATACAGAGACAGACAACCATCAACGGTCACAGTCAAACCTAGGGGCAATTTAGTGTGCTCAATCGACCTATCCCCAATGCAGGCATGTTTTTGTGGCAGGAGGAAACTGGAGCTCCCGGAGGAAACCCACGCAGTCACGAGGAGAACATGTAAACCCTGCGCTCAACCCGGGAGTCGAACCCAAGACCTTCTTGCTGTGTGGCAACAGCACTCACCCCTGCACCACTGTGCCACCCTAAGAGCTTTTCAACCCTACAATTTTATTTGATCAGGGCTACGTACAGAATACATATGTCCTTTTATTTTGTTCTGACCAATCAGGAATGTCACTTAGCAAGGAAAACATTTTATTTATTTATTTATTTCCTGATTCATGTTTCTTCTGCTGCAAATTCAGAAAATAATATAAAAAATATTCTTTTGCTTTCTTTATCTTGCCATATGTTGCCCATATACATACTTGAATACTAATTGTGGATATTAATGAACATGTTTAAATCCTCTCAGATCTACTGGTTAGAAAGCCTACCACTGGTATGAAAACTCACTCTTCGCTATTGACTGAACATTTCCCTGATTGAAAACATAAGATGTCCCTACCAGTTACCAGTAAGACCAAGAAATTCATCTTTTATGTAAAACCTGGCAACTCAAGTTACTCTACTCCACTCATTAGACACTGTGATAACTGTGAGGTTATTATAGATGTTATTATAATATATTATATAATTGCCAGAATTCTGTTCAAACTTCACTGTTTGCTCGCCTCGTGCCTTGTAAGAACATTCTGGATCTTGCAAGTTTTCACTTTGTTTCATTGCACAGACTCGATGTTTGATGTTCTCCAAATAGCGAGCCATTTGTGCGTTGGAGTGTGCCAACAGTGCCTCGAAATTTTAGGCAGTTTCTGTAGTTTCTAGACTTTGGCCAGACAAAGAAAGAGTCAAAACATATGCATATCCCATAATTATTACTATTATTATTATTATTATTGTAAATATTACTGGTGGTAGTACTAGTAGTAGAAGTTATTATTATTGCTATTATTATTATTATTAATGCTAAAAGCAACATAGTAATGCAAGGCAGTGGGAGTCATATTGGAAAGATGCCCCACAATAAAACAAACTCAAATTCGTCAGCTCTTCAGATGTTTGTGTCAACTCCATTTAATGATTTATCATAAATATAGCTCACCTGGCTGTATCTAGCTAAATACCACAGAGAGTATTTAGCTAGACACAGAATTTACCCTTGGGAAATGCTGAAATGCTTTTAAAAACATTAAAAGCCTGACTGATGTAACGCATTAGCAACGGTTATTAAGCAGTGATTAGAGGACAGTGCCACGGAATTGGTCAGTTATACTTTTTCCTCTTTTTGTGTCTCTCTCTCCTTGTGTCAGCCTCTCCTATCACCAGCAGCACCATGAACTACCTGCGCAGGCGTTTGTCAGACAGCAGCTTTGTAGCCAACCTGCCAAATGGCTACATGATGGACTTCCAGAGGCCTTCTGGTTCCAGCAGTTCCACCAGCTCCCCAGCCTCACCAGCCACAGAGAGGCGGCAGCAGCCTGTTCAGCCAGCTCAGCCCCAGGCCCCACCTGCAGCCCCTGGCAGTTTCCTCAGCTCCTTCTCCAGTGTGGTGAAAACAGCTCAGATAGCCAGCGCAGTCCAGGCCAAAGCTGCGGCTCATGGGGAAGCTGCTGCTGCCGCCACGACGACAGCTACTCCTGCTGCTCCGGCCAAACCTGCAGTCCGCAAACCCAAAGTGCTGTTAGTCATTGATGACGCACATACAGACTGGTAAGAGCTGTTTTGTGTACAACTGCAACATATTCCACACATGGATATTCAACGTTTTGTGCCTAGGCATGCCTTAATCCAGCTGCATGTCACGCTGAAGAATTCTGTACATCCTTGATGATTAGTGCACCAGATTCTTTGTAAATCACTTAAATGAAACATGTCAAATAAAACAAACCCAAACAACACACAATATGTGTACAAAGTATGTAGTATGTAGCACATTAACACTTTTGCCTCATGCATAGTTTCTCACTATACAGTCATAAATCATGTCTTAGCACAAGACCCTATTTTGTTCCAATTCACTAAATTTATTCTAGGAAAGCAAAGCATTTCTTGCTTGCCTACAAGCAGTCCATTAGTTTGAGTAGAGCTTTAAAACTCCCTAACGTTCCTGCTGTTATAGGCTGGTCTGACTAATGAGCCATACTATTTGACTATTGCAGCAAGCTGCAGAGATGCTGTAAAATTAACTGTAGGGTTTTTTTTTTTTGGAGAAAAAGTACGAAAATGTGCTTTGTAACGAGAATAGGCCGCTTGCATATGCTATGTAAGATCCCAATGCTGGCAGCATGTTTTGCTCAGTAAGGTTTTCTACACTTAGTTATCATTTAAAGGTTTGTGAAACGAGGGTTCTGATTTATGTCTTCTGTGCATGAAAAGTGATATGAGGCACTGGGAGAATAATCTTCATACTTCAGACCAAGTATGCAAAGTTTAATATGACATGTTTTGCACCTGTAATACAAATGATATGCTAGATTCGTAGACATCCTGCTCCATGTCTCACACTGACACAGACTTCTCCACCCATGGTCTGACTGAGTTCCCATGGCCTTACCACCTGGCACAAGCCTGGTGTGATTACAGTACTTGTTAGAATACAAGACATAAGGTCGGTTTCCCAGACAGGGATTAAGCCTAGTCTTGGACTACCCGTTCCTTTTCAATGGAAAATCTCTATTCACAGCACTACGTAATCCAGGACTAGTCTTAAACCCTGTCCGGGAAACCGACCCTTAGTCTTTTAGGTTACTGCCTCATACTCTGATGCTTAACGAATTCCTCCAGTACTCTTGGAGCATCCTAAGGAAGCTTATTGCCTATTGTGTTGTGCTCTTTGGCTTGATGCCGCCTATGTAGGCTATCTCGTCTAAGAATGTGGTCCTGAATAGAAGCGATACATCATGCCCGCTGGAAATACTCACTTTACAAGTCATTTCCTGTCTGCACACTAGTACTGCCATAGTCAGGAATATTTTTTCTGTTAGGCATATTTTGCCCTTGGACCTGAATACGCCGAGACACAGCTACGTTATGTCTGCCCTCTGCCTCCACTTATCCTGGAAATGAAGCAGAATTCAGGGTTACAATCACCTTATTTTACTAATAGCGCCAAGGTGGTCTGCCTAAACAAAGTTCTCACTTGTTGTTCTTGCTAAGGGACTCACTGTAAGATTTCCCAGTCAGGAAGCATCCTCACACCCAAATACTGTTATTGATTGTTATTGCTGGCCAGATGGACTGTGAGAGACTGTCACTGAACAATGTTTTTTGTTGATAATCTCTGTTTCTGTGCTATGTCTGAAAAAGGGATTCCCATCGAGATTTTAAAATTTAAGCATGTGTTAAGGTACCCTTTGCTACATTCATTTGGATCAGTATCTCCTGTGTGAATGGCATCTTAAAACACCATCACTTACCTTTTGTAGCTTTTTTCATAATCATAAAAAGAACAAAGACATTCAGTTTATACACTGATCAGCTGAAACTAAAACCACTGACAGGAGAAGTGAACAACATCTCTGACTGGGTCTGGCATCTCTAAGACGACAGGTTCCCAAAATATGCAGCCGTCAGTACTTAGTAAAAGTGGTCCAAGAAAGAACGACCAGTGAACTGATGACAGGGTCAAGGCTCAGTGATGCATGTGGGGATTGAAGACTAGCGTAAAGTAATGCTGGCTATGATAGAAAGGTGTCAGAACACTCTGTTCATTGCAGTTTGCTGCGTAGCCGGTTAATGAGCCATACTATTTGACTACCCATGCCAACCCCTGTCCTGCACCATAAGTTCCATACCGGGGGCCACGTGAGTATCAGAACCGGTCTGTGAAGCAGCAGAAGAAAGTGGCCCGGTCTGATGAATCACTGTTTTTTTTCATTCATGTGAACATCTGGGTGCTTGTGCACTTGGTGATGCAGTGGTTCCAGGATTTACTATTGGAGGAAGGCAAGCTGGCAGATGCAGTGTGATGCTTTGGATAATATTCTGCTGGGAAGCCTTGGTTCCTGGCATTCATTACTTTGTCACAGACCTCCTACCTAAACACTGTTGCAGGTCATGTACACCTCTTCATGGTAGCAGTGTTCCCTAATATCAGTGGCCTCTGTCAGCCTGGTCACACTGCAAATCACTGCAAAGGTTTGGGCAACATGTGTGTGTGTGTGTGTGTGTTTGCGTGTGTTTATGTGAAGGCACTGCCATTAGTGAATATAGGCTACCTATAACTATGTGTCCGATAAAGTTTTGTGTATTTTTTTACTTTTGAAGGATAGCTCTAACAAAGCTAAATGCTGAATACGAATTTTGCTTATCATTTTACATTGAACGTGGCATACCATTTTAAATGGGTAAGTTGCATAGCCAGGTGTCCATGAATGGAGTGATGTACCGTGGCATATCAGAGGAAACTTTCATCACTTTGGCCAGAAAAAGAAAAGTCCAAATGTACAGCCAAAGTAACTAAGTCAAGACCTTCAAGATCTCCTGACCTGAATCTCATTAAAGAATTAGGAAGGATTGTGAAATTGCCATTCCAGCAGAGAGACCCTTTGTAACCTTGGGAACAGAAGGTGGTTTGCCAAATAAAAATGAATGAAAAATGTAACCACAGTGCTGCAAAAAGCCAAAGTGGCTTTGCAACAAAATGGGAAAGTTATTAATTTGCGGTGTCTAAATTTTTTGCTTAAGAATACATAATTTGTTCAGCTTCAGTAATAAGTAGAAAATCATTATAAGACTGTGTGTAAAGTTGATGTGGATATATGCACTGAAAGTATACTATATAATAAAAACAGAAATGTCTGAACACTTCCTCAGTGTATGTGGACATGACTTCTGACATTTGTTAGACATACCAATTACTTGTTTACCCAAGTGACATAAATAAAGGTACTGTTGGAAAAGAGGCACTGGGAGTGTGGAGTACATGGTAAGTTCATTCAGAGGCTGCCAGTCTGGTGGGTGTTTGTGCAGCAGTTACTTGGTCATCTCCCTGCACATTTTTCTTGGTTCCAGAGTCATTGTGGCCTTAGAGTCACAGTGAGCTTAATGGTTTGATTCAGGTCTATCTCAGCTTTACATTCCTCATGATTTAGCTGTCATTTATAACACATTTTGCTTTGCACTGCCCCTGGCATTCTCAACAAGCAATTTACATTAATGCCTAATTAGCAGTGTATAGCTGTATGACTGTATTTGCATCAAGACTAAAAAATGGCTTCTCAGAGGGAATATAGAGATGTTGTTTGGAATTTTGCATGGAACACCAAAGCAGCTTAGGGGCTTACTCAGTACCGTAGGTAAAGGTAAAGTGGCATTTGGCAGACACCCTTATCCAGACCGGCTTACAATCGTTAGTTACAGGGACAGTCACCCTGGAGCAACTGGTGTACGGCAGTCTTGCTCCAAAGGGGTGCCAGTTCTACTCTCCCTGCTTTTCTCTCATCTGGCCACATATTTTTGACCACTTAAATGAAATTGCTCAAGGAATAATTAAGAAGGCCACTCTGATCTCTCCTATACCTTTTAGACCAGGGGACCTGATTCTTTATCTTCGATGTTTGCTGTAAGGCATTAAAATGATTTCAGCAAGAATTTTACTGCATGGAATTGCTGAGTCTAATTGCAGTGGGTCAGAACTTTCACTGCTGTGGACCGCAAGTAGGCAGAAATGTACTTTTTCTCAAAGTACATTTCAGGTAGACACTCACTTTATGGAAAAGTGTTGAAACTGAGCTTTTGTTCAGTTTCAACACCTTGGCACTGTACTTACTTTAGGAGTGATGCATAGACTTATGCTTTTATTTTGTCTTAAGATGTGATTGTGATCATTTGTGCACAGAGCAATACAACATTTCAACTGCAGTGACTCGGTTTGGCCACAGGGTGGGGCAATAGTCAAGCTATTAGTTCAATAGTCCTAACACCCTTCAGCAGGTGGAGCCAGATTTGAACCATAAAGTCAAGCAGTGGTCTGTTATCTTTAGTAAATATTTACTCTTGTGTCAATATAGGCTTCGACTTGTCTTTTGTTTGTTTTTAAGTGGTTCTTATGGTTTGATCTGGATGTTCTGTATCTGTGTCCTGCTGCAACATGCATTTTTGCTCAGCTTCAAGCGTGTTTTTTAATGGATGCCAGTGATAACAGCGCCCAAACCACAGTCCTGCCAATATCATGTGTTTGGAATGGACTTCTTCTATTGAAAAGCAACATTTCACTTTGTTTTACTTTACTGTATTCACTGTTACAGAATTTATTTGCCACCAAATGATTTTTAGCTGTCAGTCTTGCATTCTTCTTCATATTGTGTGTTTAGAGCTAGGGTCATAAACTTTCTTTCTGAAGATCCATTGCATAACCTGTCCCAGCTTATCAATGATTCATCTGATCTAGCCAATCTGGGACTTCTTAAGAGGTTAATCCTTCTAGGTGTGTCTCCAGGAGCAGGGTTGGTGAGCACTTATCTGTCATTTGACACAGTCATGATCGTGGGAAAATTAGTTTGTGAGCCAAATGAGCTTAGATGAGCTTCTTTGTTTTGTGGAATGCTTGAAATCATAACACGGCCTTATCTTAATCTGGACCCATGGCCTTAAAACTACTCTGTAGCAGTTTGTTAGACACTTTGAGCTCTAATAATTTTGGTAGTATTAAAGACTGCATACCAAATATGAAGTTTTAGAACCTAGATAGGAAGACAGACCTAGGTTCTGGCATTCATGAGCTAAAAAGCATGCTTGATGATGGGCTCTCTGTATGCACTCGGTTATTTGGTGAAACATACTCTCTCACATCATTATACAGAGCCTTAGCTGTATTATCATTCCATCATGGCAGATTACACAGATATGTAGTTCTCAGTTATGGAGATCTGTAGATCTGCATGTCCACGAAATTTTATTGGTCAAAATCTGCTTGTAAACAAATACATGAGAAATGTATTCTCATGATTAAATTGTCTGTTGCCTATTGCTTAACCAATGATTTGCCCAAACTGTACTGTTGAAATCATCAGACATTTCTACATGTTGTTTATTATTTAAATTTCTAATTTACACTGCCCAATATTTGTGAAACATTTAAAAGAGCCTGGTATTTCTAGGAATCCATGATGCCAGTTACATGGTCAGGGTTGCCAATTCCTGCAGCATAAAAACATCCCCACATCATCAATGGCTCGCCTTAATTCTTGACTGTGGGGCTGGTATTCTTTTGGTCATCTTCTCTCACCCCAGATACACCACTGGTCCATGTGTCCAGACAGTTTCAAATTAGTTGCATAAGTCCATAGAACTGTTTCCAAAAGCTCTGCAGGCTCATCCAACGTTCCCATGACATACTCTAGTTGACATTTGATGTTTTTTATGGTCAAGGGTGGACTGCGTCTTGGAGTACAGGGAAGTCCTTGTTTATTCAGTGCTTGTCTTACTGGTGACACTGAAGCACTTGTTCCGGCCTTCAGAAGGTCATCCTGTAGGTGTTTTGCAGCAACACATGTTTTTTCTTAGTTGTCCTGAATATGTTGGTAGGGGCTCTTGATGAAATTTTGGGCTTTCTTCATCAGCCAGGCAGGTTTGCAGATGTCCCATAGTGTTAAACTTCCTTATATGCTCCCAGTGGTGCCTCCTGGAAATTTTTGGGAGGTCCTCTTGTACTTAGTGTCCCTCAGGTGCAATTAAATCATTTCCCCTCTCTGCTTTTGTGAAAGCTCCTTAGTATTACCCATGATTGCACCTCACCTTCGACACCTGGGTGGGGTTTATGTTTACATCACAGTTGAAGCTAATTATGTATCATTATAGAACTCCCAAAGGTTTAGTAGTGTTATAGCTCCACTTTAGGCCATTAAACCTAGCAGAAGGTTTTAGCAGAATCAGTATTAAACAGGGGTTGAATAATTGTCAATGGTTATATTCATAAAAGATCCCGTGACTCACAAACACTACATCATGCATTTGTTTTGTTGATTATACAGTCTGGGACTTTAACTTGAGGGTATTTACATATAAATCGGGTGAACGATGTAGGAATTACAGCAGTTTGTTTATGTGCCTCCCACTTTTTAAGGGACCAAAAGTAATGGGACAAATCAACAATCATAAATCAAACTTTCACTTTTTAATACTTGGTTGCAAATCCTTTGCAGTCAATTACAGCCTGAAGTCTGG
>JBBPCX010000135.1:31113654-31130587 GCA_037974365.1 Hydrocynus forskahlii | reverse complement strand
TGCCTCCTGCTTGGTTGGAACGAAAACCTGCACCCACAGCGGCCCTTTCTGGACAGGTTTGGGCACCCCTGCTTTAGGGTGATGACTTGCTGAGTTTGTCCACATTGACATTTCAGATATTTCATCCTGCCCTGCATCCCTAGTTTGTGAGATAATGAAGGACGCTCAAGGCTCTTTACTGCTACAGTATGTGGTGTATACCTTCGGCAGGCCAGGCATGTGTTGAACAGGCTGCTGTGGCTCAACAGCTGGAAGATGTTTAAGTCAGGATGCTGCTTATGACAGCACAAAGTAGACAAAGATGCAAACGTTGCTTTCTTGGAGAGACAGTCAAATGCCCTTAAACAGAGGGACAAACTTAAAACCCTCTGTTCTGAGAAATACTTTCTGAAATTGGTTTAAGTAACTGTAAAGATGAATGTATGATATAATCCTGCAATGTTTGATTGTTGCTTTTTATTTTATAAGTGTGCCAATAGAGTTTGTACTAGTCTCAAACACCATTAACACATTTTCATAGTTTGACCCTTTGAACCATCTGCAGAAGTGCAGGCTGAAGCCCAGCTGCTTGCATGCTGCATGCTGAATAGAGAAAGAGATGGTTTTTCACTTTTAAATGTATTTTAAAGCAATACCAGCACTTTCGCCAGGCTACGTTGAAGAGTACACCTAAGAGACCTATGGATAAATCAGCAACTTGCAGACTAACCGAGGGAGTAGCAATGTTAATTAGTATTAATTATTATAAATTATTATAAATTATTATTAATTATTATACAATTATAAACATATAAAATAAATATTGAAGAAAGAGTAATGTATGTGTTTAAACATTATACATGTTAATCTCACAAATCACTGTTATTAATAAAAAGTCAAATATGAACGTTGATTGTTTCGTATGCATGTGTCCTTCATCACATTTCCCGGAGTTCCATGCAAGGTGGAGTTCACGACCTCTAAGAATAAATGAAAGCCAGGATGTTGCATGTTTATCACAGAATCAATAACAAATGGAATTTGGCAGAATTTCACTGAATTGAATTCCACTTCCTGACATTCCAGTTGAATTCCAGTTCAGTTTCCTGTGGCTGTTGTTGAAATCCAATTCTATTTTCTTGATTAAATTAGAGATGTCGAGTTAATTCCTGAATTGACCCCAACTCTGCTAGCCAGTGAGTGGGAACTGGCAATGAAGCGAAAATTAGGCAAACAAATAGCAAATAAAATAAATGTATATATTGTTTGTAAAAAAGAAATTGTGGGAAGAGCATAGAGAAGCCAGTGAATGCATATATCTCCCTGATGAGAATTCATGTCTGAGCGGTCTCTCTCACCAATACAGATTTTAGGAACAAAGTGTTTTTGTGATAAATTGTTTTGTTAATATTGCATATTAAACATTTGTTCTTCTTTCACTTTGCCAGGGCGAAGTATTTTCGAGGGAGGAAGCTGAACGGAGAGTATGAGATCCGTGTGGAACAGGTGGGTTCAACATGTTTAGCCACAGGAATGTTTTAGCCATCTGTGATCACAAAGCTGATCAGTCATCAGGGTTTCTTCATTTCCACTGATCTGAAGCCAGTGGAACTGGTTCAAAACCAGCAGTCTAACTACAAGGCATTTTGTGGATGCTTGTCTAGGTGCTGCGCTTGCTGGTTTACATCCTCAAATTCACGAATATTCACACATTCAGAACAAGAATCCAGAGAAAGAGGATACAGTCATGGAGGAGCTAAAAGGATTAACTGCACATAAATGCATTTGTGTGTATAGACACACTACACATGCACCAATAAACTTTCATCAAATCATAGTAAAATATCTCTTTTTGCTATTTACAAACATAAATACAGTATGTGGTTTGCAAACACATAACGAAAGCATTTAGCATTCGATTCTCCAACAAGTTTGCATAGCTTGGCTATAAATAACATATAATTAATATCAGTTAAGTCTCTTGTTATCACTTCTGAAGACATGCATGGGTAGACCTATATATATGACTTTCAACCCAATGCCCATAGTATGTAGCATTAGGCAGTCTAGACACAGTGGGCTGATAACATCTCTCCACGTTTGCTATACATCTGTAAGCCATTGAGCAGACTTGGTTTACCTTTGAAAGGAGCTGCTGGGATTTTTATGGGAGAGGAAGATCTGAGCAGGCAGCCAGAAGGGAAAGTTTAAAGGCATCCCGTTTGCTTTGTGGCTGTTGTTGTGGTACTATGTCTCTGTTTGAGGGGAAATGATGGGAGGTAGTATTCAGCTTGGTGAGGAGTGAACAAAAGAAGTTGTTTCCAAACTATGGCACCCCAGTCAGGCTCAGTAGAAACATGTGGTTAATTAGATGCTTTAAATCCTTAGTGAAGGTCTGTAGCTCAAGTCTCACATGTAAGTTCCCTCACATACACCACACAGCAATTAGATTAAACCCCTATGGCATCATCCAAATTATTCCAGATGTCTGTCTTTTCAGTAAGGTCTAGAACTTTCTATGCTTGTTGTTCGACTTACTGAAAGCTTACTGTTTGCTAGATGCCAGGATTACTGATTGCTTGCAGTCTAGGGATCTGTTTGCTTGTTGCCAAGTTTACTGAGTGCTAGAGATCCACTCATTTTAGGTTGTTGCCAGCATTACTGATTGATTCCAATCTAGAGATCGGTTTGTTAGTTGCAGTGGTTACTGATTGTGTGTAGTACAGGTTTGCCTGTAACCAAGTTTACTGACTGTTTGTGGTCTACATGGTCTTGTTGCCAAGTCTACTGAGGTATGGATAGCTTACTATATAGTGATCTATTTCATGTTACCAGAGTTACTGATAGATTCCTATCTAGATATACGTTTGATAGTTATCAGGGTTACTGATCTGTTTGCTTAGTGCTAGCTGTACCAACTACTTGTGATATACACATTTGTTTTCTTATTGCCTGGGTTACCGATTTATTGTGAGCTAGAAATCCATTTTCTTGTTGTCTGGATTACTGATTGATGTTGTGTAAACATTTTTTATGTAAACATTTTAAATTCTCCTCTCAGATGAAAACTACACTGATCTAGAATCTTAGAAAAGTATTTTTTCTCTCCTGTTCTGTCTCCTGCCCATTAACTTATGCTTGTGCCCACATGCTTGTCTTGTGCGTTATGCCACCCCTCAGCCCTGCCATATAAGGAGGCATCTGGCTGCTCTGGGAGCTGCAGCTTGAGACCACCCAGAGCACCAAGAGGCCTTTTTCGAGAGGCCTGAGGTTACTGTGAGGACAAGAGGGAGTAAAAGGGAAGGAGATACCTTTTTTCATTTCATAGTTTTTGAACAGACCAGAAGTTCACCTCCATTTAATAAACTATTTGAAACTGTCATCCATACCTTCTCTAATATCAAAGCATGAAAGAAAAACAACGTTCTTTAGCTAAATGACATCAGAATCAGAGCGATGCAGTTTGTACGTCCAAAAGTATCCAGACATAGATAAGTTCAGTCAGGACTGACAACTTTGACCACCCTGATCCTTGGAACACTTAAGCTTTAGTTTCATAATTTGACATGATTTAATGCAGCAAAAAAGGAATCTTGTTGTATTTTTGTGGCTCAGGTTATAACTGAAGTTATGATAAATGAAATCTACGTAATGTCTAGTCTAATGTCTAGTCCCTGGTCAGCGGCCGCTAGAGGTCCTGCCCTGTTCTGTGTGAACTTTTATTTTGAAAATGTGTGTGTACACCGGTCAGGTGAGTGTTCACAGCCTGCTGGTGTTTAAGTTAAAGTGATTGTCTATTCTAATTAGTTGCCGTGTTAGTCCTATGTGTATTTAGTTTCCTCTGTGTTGGACTCTTGTGTCAGTCCACTGTCAGTTACCCGTTATTTATGTCTAGAGTTTACATCCATCCTTTACCTGTCCTTCACCAGTCAACCCTATCTGGAGTTTATGTTTGTCAGCTAGTCCTCTGGGTTTTGGTTTGTGTTGTGTTTAGGCCCTTGTGCCTTCTTTGTGTTTCGTAATGTAGTTTAAGAAATGGAAATCCGCATTTGCGCCTCCCTCTCTCCCTGGAGCCATGCTTACATGACAGATGGACCGACCTACAAAAATGCGCAGCGGATTTCCCCACGGGCACATGGAAAAGCATTGTGAGTGGAGCAGGTAGGACCCAGCAGGGGGAGGAACTGACGAGGGTGAGTCAGTACTCCATCCCTGAGCTGCTGGGTTGGATCAACTCAGAGGACGAGGATGATCGGGACTGCTGGGGCAGCAGGTGGGTGGATGCACTGACAATCCTGGCTTCGGAAGTGTTCGCCGGGTCCCTAGTCCTCGGCCCGGCCTAGAGGGAGCTCCCACGTAGGCTCGCTATCTGGCGAGGCAGGACTTGAGGGCAAAGGAGATGAGCCCCAGAGGTCCCCGACATCCTCCAGAGCTTTTCCCCCCACGCTCGTGCATGACTTGCCTTGAAAGGCGACTCCCGTGCTGGTCCAGTAAGCCCTCACTGCACTTCCGCATGCCTGTAAAACGCAGAAGATGGCCAACTCCAAGGCTATCTCCCAGGCTGTTACCCATGCCAGTGTTGGGGATGCTGGCTCATCCGCCTGCACCGAGCACACCAAGCCGACCCTGAGGGACGGTTTCCCTGGAGATCCTCCAGTCCCCATGCTGGCCCCCAGGCTGTCTAACACTCCTGCACCCAGGACGTGGGCTTCCACGCCCGTCCTAAGTGCGCAGACACCAGTGCCCACGCCAGCCCTGAGGACGTAGGCCCCTGTACCTGCACCGAGAACACCGGCTCCCAAGCCGGCCCCAAGGGTTAAAGTCCCTGGTGCTCCTTCGGTCCCCATGCTGGCGTCCAAGGACTCCTTCCCGGCCGGCTCTGAGGACCCTGCCCATGACAGCTCCCCAGACACTGCCCACACCTGCTCTGAGTCCCAGTTCCATTTATGAAGCTGCAGCCCCTGTTCATAAAGCTGCAGCCCCTGTTCCAGTTCCCCGAAGTTGCAGCACCTGCTCTGGTTCCTGAACCTACAGTCCCTGTTCCAGTTCTCGAAGCTGCAGCCCCTGTTCCAGTTTCTGAAACTACAGCCCTTGTTCTTGTCGCTGCAGCCACTGTCCGTGTTCCTGACCTGCGGCTGCTTTTGCTGGCGCGGGCCCTGCAGCTGCCCTGGAGTGGGCCGGAACCCCTTACTCTCTGGGGATGCACCGTTTAGGGGGGGGTGCTGTTAGGGTCCCAGAAAAGGACCGGGGTTTCCCCCCAGGAATTTTTTGGGTGACCTATAGGTGGGCCCCCAAGGGGCTCCTCAAGGGGGCTTTTACCCAGAGGACATGGAGGGGCATCACCTACAGGGACCTTAGGTGGAGCTCCCTGAGGGGGCTTTGACCCAGAGGACATGGAGGGGCATCACCTACAGGGACCTTAGAGGAGCGGATGAGTGGGACCCACATGGGCCGCCCTGGCTGCACAGAAGGCCGGCAAGGTGAGCACACATCGAGAAGTGGCCGTGTGGGGCCCAGTGAGTCCACTGACTACCCCACCTCTGCACTTGTGTGGGCCTGGGGCCCCCTGGTGCTCCGGGGGTGTGCCGTTGGAGGGTGGATACTGTTTTGGTAGGTGTTGTGTTTAGGCCCTCATGCCTTCTTTGTGTTTCATAATAAGTTTAATAAATGGAAATCTGCACTTGCACCTCCCTCTCTCCCCGGAGCCATCCTAACATGACATTAGTTTGAAATGTGGTTCTCAAATCTCACTTAAGAACTTATAGTCATGGCATACACTGACCACCCATAACATTTAAACCACTTAACGTTTAATATTATGGCTGATCCGTGTATTATTTATCATTTTACATATTCTTAGTGTTCCTAAAAAATCTTACGGCAGAGATAGGGTCTTAGGTCAGTGACTCAAACTCGAGTTTCATGTTGACATTGGTCTCACCCTAAACCGACTCTTTCAAAAGAGAAATAAAGCCTTTTTTCCAGCATAAATTGTATGACTTTGCTTGTCAGCTATGCTGCAGTCATACACAGTGCTGTTCTCCTGCTGCTCACAGCAGCATCAGGCTTCCATTCTGCTTCAAATAACAAGCCTTTCATAGTTAAAAAAACTTCATTTTGATGGACAGAATGAACTACAGTAGCTAATGACTGGAGTTACAGGCCTTACAGCCATTAATGGGACTAAAAAGAGAATTTACTCTTCAGGTGTCTACTTTATGGTGTTTATATTAACATATAGTATTACTTAAAGCTAACTTGGGTGCTGGAACCATTATAGCAGGAGGGGGCATGTCCCCCCTACTTTTTGTTTCCCGGACAACGGCCAAGACTCTGCAACCGCACAACCACCCTCCCCCGACCAAGACTTTGCACGCATGCAACACCCCCCCCCCTCCTTACCCCCCGGACAACTGCCGAGATTTGCATGCATGCTACACACTTCCGGGACAACGACTGCATTTTTAAAGATATTTATTACTATTACAAGTGCCTGTAAATGTTTAGATGCTAGTGCATATCCAAGCTTTTCACCATTTAAACTGCAAGTTACTTTAGAATAATAAAGAGTTTTTCTCAGTTGTGTTGCTGCGTCCATACTCGTAACTTTTCCTTATATGAGTGATTTGGCTTGGTGACCAATTAACCTGCAGGAAAGACTGTTACGTAGATGCAGTCAGACTGTATAACTTTTTCAGTCCCGAACAGCATTTTTCTGTCCTACAATCATTTTGAAGTTGCCTTTGTCCAAGTTGCCAGTGCCTGAAGCCAAAGAACAAAGGTCAGGCCCAATCTGGCACGTATGACGCTCACTGCTGCATGCCTGGCCTGGTCTGTCTGGTTGAACGTATTGCCAGGTTTCTGTTTAGCACAACCTGGCCTGGTTTGACCTGCTGTTGTCTGGGTCTCCTCCACTTCACTGGCTTTTAGAATGTTTTATCTGCTGATAAATGGCTAAGATACTGTTCTTTGTCAAAGCTTGTACATTATCTTTGCTGCTAAGTAACACACTCCAAACATCTTTCAGTTTTTTGACTGAAGATGCTCATCTCTGAGTCTCCCTTTGTAAAGTGGTACGACATTGATGCCCCCCATCCCTTACCCATGTAATTGCAAACTTGGATTGCATATTTTTTAAAAATGTAGACAAATGTGCAAAAAAAACCAAAATAGTTTATTTCACCTGCTGTGTCTGGTGAATGCCTGATTAGGTTTTAATAGCCAGTTGTTAATCAATAAGCAGACCAATAATATAAATAATAATAATCTGATCAAATAACACAATTAAAAAGACTACTTAATATGCTGTATCTATTGCTATGTCATGAATGAATCCATAAAGACTAGTTTAGTTAGCTCTCTCACTGAACTACAGTTTTCTAAAAACTTCTACAGGTTACTGTACTTACGCAATCATGTGTAAACGAATTTATTATTTTCTCTTGAGCATAAAAAAACCAAGCAAAAACACTTGTTCTCTAGCTGCTACTAGTGCATTATAGCTATAGAGCTACAGAGCTAACTAACATTATAATAATGGATATTCACAAGTGATATAAAAAATAACGCATCAAAGTAGTAGTCCAGTTCATGCTCTGGTAATACTTGGGCTCATGTAGTTCCGCTGCATGACTTTATCCATGGCTGAACAATTGTTAATTAATAATTGTTAATTAATAATTCTCATAAGGTAATAATTGCTTATTGAAATCAGACAAAGCCCAAGCCCTATTAGAAACACAGTACTTTCTGTTTTACTGTACCTGTTTTTAGGCAGAGCTTGTTGTTTTTGTACCAATGACATGTTTCAATACATGTTTTTTTGCTTTCTTTCATTATTTGTGTGTCAGGGCTACATTTGGGGTATAAGTATGCAGTGGATTGTCACTTTAGTGTCTACTTGTTTCGCCTGATTCTTGCATGTATGCCTTTCAGCTGTGGATATCAGTCAGTGAGTCAGTCTGTGAGTTAGTAAGAGAAGTTATTTAGTGGTTATAGTAACAAAATAATTTTGCATTGGATTTCATGGATTTACTGACCAATAGCTGATTTAAAAAATATTGTTGAAGGAGCATTTTACAAAAATCACAAAGAAGAAAAAAAAATACATGTATCACATCATTTGAAAAGATTCCCATATCTAACAAAAAATATCCAAGTAAAGACATGGCTTTGTCTGTAGTAAAAGGGTTAAGGATGGAAACAACCTGGAGCATTGTGTGAGAAGAAAGAAACTACAGCAATCACTAGAACTGAGCAAATTGCCCAATTAAGACATTTTGAAAGCCCTGTCTGTGGCTGTTCAGTAGTCTGATCTTACATTCTTCCCCACTGACTGGGCAGGTTGTAAGGGGAAACATCTGGTAGGCAGGCTGGTGACCTCACTGAAGCACAGTGCTTTTCTCTGTAGCCATGGCAGAATGCAGCTTAGCTGAGCTGAAGTTATCCATACCCTTCAGTCCTGTGCTCATAGTGTCTCCCTGAGGTGTTTGCCATCTGGGTAGACGCTCTGCATGATTTCAGAGAGTTGGCAAAAGCCCGTAGCTGATTCAGGTCCATCCGCCAAAGGTCTTAGTTGAGTGTTTCTTCTTAAACTTTGTGGAAACATACACACTTTTTCAAGACTTACCTAACCATTGTTTGTACAATGGTTTCAGTCACTTCAGCACATTGGATTTGACTGTGTGGTTAAAAAGCACTGCAAATAGTGCATTTACACAAAAAACCGATTACAATACAAACCATTTTGGAAAAACAAAAATTAGAATTAATTGATGAATATCAATAAAAATCATAAATAATTGACCTATTGACTTTGCGTCTGTTTCCTTGAAAGCTGTGTGTCATTGTATCACTGACTTACACACAAGACGGCTAAGAAAAGGTAGAGAATTAATTGTAGATTCACCTCTGATGTTTTTAATGACTGGCAGAGACACCTGAATAATCAGAGATTAATCAGAGAGCCACAACATCAGGGTGTCAGGAGAAAGTATGCATTGAGCTTGGTAATAACTAACAACCAGTAAGACCAAACCAGAAGACCAAACCAGAAGACCAAAATAGTGGTCAATGGGAAATAATTTCACTCCTCAGACGAAAGCTGTTAACCTGAACTATGTGGTGAGTGAGTAAATGGCAGAGGTGGAGGTAACTGCTCATTTAATGCAAACCAACTCATATGTAAATAAGGGTGGGATGGACATGCTGGTTAGTGGCTGCTAGTGGAACTGGCTCAGACATCTCTATTGATGACATGACATCCAGTGCTAGAAGCTGGATGAACTCTCAAGTGTGTTCAGCTGTTAAGATCCTACCAAAAAACTTGTGGATGTGGCACTTGACCTTGCTGCAGGAGGAATCATACTGCTAAATCAACCCTGATGCTTTTCAGGCCCAAAAATGGAATACCTGATTTTGCCACATATATGATGAAATGTTCCTGACTTCATTGAGATACACAGACTGTCCAGAGGTTTTAGACTTCTGCTCATCCAACATTTGCTAGTGCTTTTCATCTATTGCTAGTGCTTTTCCAGAGAGATTATACAAGCTGCGTGTGCGCACTGTTAAACAATTTTGTGAGCAATAGGTGCAACTAAATGTTGCATGAGTCACATAATGTCCCCAAAGGGTATGAGACATCACTGAAAAATGCAGTGGTTTTATAAGTTGGAAAATGAATCATATTTTTGGTCTTCACCAGATCTCAGTCCGGTTGATCACCTGTGAGAGATTTTAGACTGCTGTCATCAAAACACAAATTAAGGGAATATCTTTTGCAAATACAGTGTTCCATTCCTTCAATACAGTTTTAGTGATTTGTAGAATCTAGGCTAAGTTTCATTGAAACTTTTGACACCTCATGAAGACATTATATGTTGTTTTTTGTTCTAATTTTTCACCCATCTAGCTTATTTAGCCTATTGCAGCATAGCTCTGTCCATTTATTTGTGTTTCAGCTTGGCACAACACAGGGCAGCCAGTCAGAAAAGATATCACCTTTATACATCTGCCCTAAAGGCTGCCTGTTTAATTGTAATTGTTTCTGGTACATAAACTGAAAATACAAGAAAAATGAGGACTCCATGAGTTCCATCTCTGGTGATGCCACAGCCAGTCATGGCCAGGCTTCCAAGAGAGCACAATTAGTCTCACTCTTTTTGGGTGTGTAGCATAGCTCTTCCTATTGTCCGATCACTCACTGTCTGCCAGAATGGGCGAATGTTAGCTGATATTAAAAAATTGTAGTGACACCCCCATAAGAGAACGCTGAGCTGTCAGATGACGCTGTATTAGAAAAGGTTTGAAAAGATGGGTACTAGCACTCACCCTCCCAGTGTTGGTGGTATCGTGTGATGAGTCCTAGTCAGTGGGTGGAACTATACACAACTAATTTAGAGAGAAGAGGCAAAAAGCAAGGAAAATGCAAGATATATCCCCTTTAAAGTAATACTGGCATGTGGTACTTGATCCTCACAGTCAAATCCCATGTGTTGAAATACAGAGCCATAACAATAAATATCCTTTTACCCCCAATTACTTATAGACTACATGCTGCACAGCAAAGATCTGATGTGTGTTAACATAAACATTTCCAAGCCACACATTAAAAGTTTCTGTCAATAGAAAAACAGCCGCTTGTTTCAAATCACAGAAAATGCTACTGTTCGTATAATTCTATTTATAGGACTCTGTTTGTGCACATATGGCAAGCAAAACTGCATGGAAGTGTTGATTTTTTTAAGGGCCATAATGGAGTATTAAGAGAGAAGAGCAGAGTGGAAAACTGGGTCAGAGTGTAGAGCTGAGTAGTTTATTTAAAGGAAAAGCTCTACATGATGTGGAAATCCTGTTTTCAATGACATCACGTGCCACTTATGAGTTATGAGTTCGTTACTGTTTATTTGCCCACAAAGCATTACTCTTTTCAGTTCCGAGTTTGATCATAACCGCAGATTATGCCTACCAAGGCATCGGTGGTGTTGTTGATCCCTGATCACATGACTGTGAAAGGCACCTTGCCTACTTCTACCTAATGACACCATTAACTCCAAAAATACCTTCCAGGATTCCAGATGGGCTTTGCGACCGCAGAGAGAAACAGAGTATGTGTATGCATGTGCATGATTTTGTTACTGTATTTTGGGATAGGGGTGTTAAAGCAAACATCTGTTACCATGCCCAAAGTAAGGCCTGACAGATATATCAGTTGGCTAATAATGTCAGCCGTTACTTAGGAATCAATCCCACCAAGCACCAGTATTTACCAGTATAAGTTTTCAGTCATATGTTTGGGTGTGCCCCTTTTCAAGAACAGTGTCTGAGCAGTGGAGAGGGCAACAACAACAAAAAAAAACACGTCAGCTACTAAGCAGAGACCAGGACCACTGCTCTAACTCTGTCTGGGAAGTGGAGGAGGAGGAGGAGGACGAAGGGCGTACCTACTCCCTTGTGCCCCTTGTCCAGTCGTACTTGCTGGTTTTTTGCATGAAGCGGTTTGTCCCTTGCGTTATTACGCACATATTGCCCTGCTGGTAATCTGGTAAAGTCTTTCTCCTGTGTCGCCCTGCTCTCTTCTGTCTTCTTTCTGCTCCAGATTTTGTCTCTAGGGGCTTGCACCATCAGGACTAATCTGGCTTTCTCAAGTTTTCCCTTTACCAAGTTTTGTTTTTGTGTATTTAATAAAGGGGAACTTTTCTTTGAGGAAATCTTTACGTCCGTTTCCCTTCTTGGGAAATTCCTGAAAGCAGGTCCAGACAGTAAGCCCCACCGCTACTCAGGTGGTGGCTCAGCAGCAGTGTGCTCACCCTGCTACCACAGCAGCGCCAGTTTGAGCCCCATCCGTGGCTCCTGGCTCATATTCACTCCTGGGTTCCTTTTTAATTTCCGAGTGATAGGGTGCCCCACAAAGTTCCCCACTCATTAAAATTTCCAACAAAAGCTGTAGTTTTGAAAGGGATTGTTCAAACTTGCCCCCTGTTGCTGGGACAGGGTTGATCATGCCCTAGTCTAAGGCCTACGAGCAGGTTTCAGCTGAAAGTGAGTTCGTTTGTGGTTTCAGAGAATACAGGCTGGGGGACAGCCACAAGCAACTCTCTTTCTCTCTTTCTGTCTGTTTCTCTCTGTCTGTCTGTCTGTCTCTCTCTCTCTCTCTCTCTCTCTCTCTCTCTCTCTCTCTCTCTCTCTCACTCGCTCGCTCTCTGAGAACTGGCCTTGCCTCTTCAGTTGAGTCACCCACTCCCAATCTCCAGACACTCTGCAGAACAGGCTATGTGAAAACTGCATGAAGCCAAATGAATTATCTAACACTGTCAAGGCCATTTGAAATACATTCCAGCTTAATCTTTTCATTTGCCTCTCATTGATGTAAAATACTACTGACTGAGGTCTGAGGATAAAGATGATAACCTTAACGAGAATGGTGGCAAGTGCAAAATAGGTTGTGTCTAAACTGAAATGGAGATTAAGAATTAAACTGAGGTTGCAGCACATTGTTGATCCAAGTTTACCTTCACTTGAATCTGTTTCCTTATTTTTGTGCATACAGGATGTGGTAAACACCAACAAGCTGTAACCCTGGAGCTGATTCAGACCCTTGCAGTGTCCTCTGTAGTGTGCATTTAATATATAGTACATGCTGTGTGTGATATTGATGTCCATTGTTTGTATAAACTTACATCATAGTTTTTCAGCAAATAGTCTACTGTAGTGCATTACTTGAATGCATGTAGATCAAAAGCTCCAAACATCCAAATGAACCTTTTTTTTCCATTTCTTTCCTGTTATAAAAACGCAAGAAGGTGATTGCTGATGCTCTCACTGTGTGTTCTGCTGTCTCTCATATTGGTACAGCTGGCTCAGAGGTCTACTGCTAGATGACATCAATACAGACAGAAGTGCTGGTTAAAGAGGAGAGAAAACAGTGTGAAGGCATTTGTCCCAACAGACTCCTTCCTGTTTTCTTTTCCCAGTGCAGGAACGGATCCAAAAACGGCCTGAATGTGTTACCCTGACTGTAACTATGGCAGCTTGAATCTGGTCCTGCTCTCTTGCCCCATGCTGATGCAGTGCTCATCCTTCGACCAATAGGGTTGACTGATGTGACTCATTCTGGGCTAGTGAGCCAACAGGCTTGACTGATGGTTCTTTTTCTTGGCATGCCAGCCAATGGCTGCTGATTTGAGGCTCTACAGTTTCTCCCAAAAGAAGGGCCCACTCTCTGCTTATATCTAGTCACCAAAAATGTCAGCGTAGGCTCCCACTGAGGGATTGTGTGTGTGTGTGTGTGTGTGTGTGTGTGTGTGCGCGTGTGTGTGTGTGTGTGGTTTGAATGTGTGAGTGGGTTGAGTGCATCTTTAAGATGCTCTCTTGGCAGAGGGAGTGAAGAGGAGTGCACAGATGTTGCTTTCAGAGCTGTGTATCTTTGGAGAAGAGCTCAAACAGAACAGGGCCAAGTACGCGTCCTTGAGGTACCACAACAGCTCTATCATCACTGTTACAGGAAATGCCTCTGAAATTCCTGTGTATTTACAATTTGAATTCTTGAAAGATGGAAAAATATCTGAGAAAAATTCAACTGATGGGTTTTTATTGGTATTTCAAACCCTTTTTTTCTTCCAGTTGCTAGTAATATGATCATATCAGGCTTCTTTCTGTCACACAAGATAAAACATGCAGAGAACTTAAGTTCATTTTTTTCTGTCTGCTTACTGTAGGCTCATAATACTGAGGATATTTTGCCATCATGAATAATTTATCCAACGTTATCACACCAAGACTTGTTTGCTGTTGTTTCTCAGTGTTAGATCTTGTTATCGTAAAAGGAACAGTGAGTTCCACAAAGAAAGTATTGAATAAAAACACTATAAAAGTAAAACAAATGATCAGTAAATCATCCCACTTGAATGCTTGCAGTCAACAAGACAAAGTTGGGAACAAAGCGAGACAGGTATGAAGGAAGACATTTTGATTGGTAACTAGAATGATAAGAGTCTTCTTATTTTTAATGCATGACAAAAACTATATGAACGCAAGCATGTTTCCTAACATCAGCAAGCAAACAGCTAGTCTATGGTTTTTATCACCGCGTCTGCCTTTGTCTTATACCAATATTTACTGTTCTTTAGCAGAGTAGCTTTGGAGAGTTTAATCTGTTTGGATTGTACCCTCCTGAGTGCAGTGTGGGTGGGAAAGCGACTCAGTCAAAGCCTAGAAACTCCCCAGGGAGAACCGCCTTCCAATTTCCTTTCCTTACTGTATAATATAATAGAGTTCTAGGCCTGTAGCAAGCAGTCATCCTCATCAAAGAGTGAGGAAAAAAAGTAGTACACACGCTGTCACTAGAGTGGTACCCTCAGGGGTACACCTTCAGTACCTTTAGTTCAGGAAAATTGTCTAAAAAGTTACGTGTTTTACCCACTAGGCTACTACCACCCTAGACCTCAGGAGACTTTACCTTGATAGTATCTTTGTTGCAGGAAAGTGTAAGTGATAACAGTAAAAAATTAAATAAAATACAGCGGCAATAAAGACAATTATGTGCAGAGTCTTAAAAATATATAACAAGTTTATGTTTTAGAACATATGGTTTTAGTCTGGCTTTTAATGAATTATTATGTAAATTTACATATGTTCAATTTAATTTTTGCCTCAGTCTTTTTTTACATGGTTTTTTATTCATTGTAATATTATTTTCATTTATTTTCATACTTTTTTATTTCCTGTACTGTAATATTATGTCTTGTAGTAGCCTACTTAAGTACAAAAGTCACTATATCAATAGAGTTGAACTTGATGTTGTGGTGTAATTATAAAGATACAATCATTTAACTTTTTTTGCATTTATATAATCTTGTAATTTCCTTACTTATGGTCTTTTTGAGGCTGAGCTGTCTCTCCCTGGCAAACCTCCTCCTCACTCCCACTGTGTGTAATTCTCTGAGTTTGATTAAGTCATTAGTGTTGCCTGGCTACAGTTTGTCACAAGGCCTCCGCCAGACTGGGAGGCAGCAAACAGGGCTAACTCGATTTGTCCTGCTCCCTCACACACTCTGAATTGAGTTTTCTGGGAGAAGGATATTTTGCACATCACATATCCTGCCTCATCTGTAAGGACATCTTGCCAAATGTCTTTTAACTGTGTAAAAGTGTAAAACCAAAACCTCACAGCTGCTGTCTTTGTATATTGACGATAGTTGCCAGTTGTCTGTTTACAATACCCTCACAAACAGGCCAGATCCTGCAACTCTCATACTGTTTTCAAACAACTTGGCGAAAACTACATAACCAATTTAATTTACACATTATACTTCCTGACAAAATGAGTGTCCAGTGCTGTGAGTTATTAACTAAGCCATTCTTGTCTTTCACATTTTTTTCTAGGCTGAGTTTTCAGAGATGAACCTGGCAGCCAATGTGAATGCTGGGTGCACAGTCGACATTCAGGTTACAAGAGGTGGAACCAAAGTCGTCAGGTAAGAACCTTGAAATGGTTACATCTGTAGATTTAAAGAAGAAAAAAATGTTTTGTTCCAGTTTCCTGAGAGGAGGTGGATAGCCTTAGCAGTTTCTCTGGCAACCAAGCTAAAATAATGCTAATTTCTGCTAGCATGCCTAAAGGTTTTGTAATCCTGTGCCATGCAGTGGTGTAGAATCACATTTTATGGCAACCCCTACTCAAACATAGACATATGAGACTTATAGACATTCCAGTAACTCACAGTATGGACAGCTGGTGGCCTAGTGGTTAGGGCAGTAGCCCTGTGATCAGAAAGTTGTGGGTTTGAAACCCAAGACTGTTAGTGGCTCCACACACTGCTCCCTGGGTGCTGTGTTCCTGGCTGCCCGCTGCTTCAATAGGTGAATGGGTTAAATACAGGGAAAGAATTTTGTGCAGTTCACACTGTGCGCTGTAGTGTGTGACAGAATGGTCACGTTCACTTTAATAAGGGTAAATAATTATTCCACTGCATGTATCACATCAAAATGTCGTTTGACTTTGTATGTATAAATATGAATAAAACGTATGTTTTCATAAGCACAAAGAAAGATGTGTCATAAATATCTTTATTATAATACTAATGTTAATACTTTGTCTGAATACTGTTTCCTTAACCAAACAGTATTCAGACACCACAAATTGATAACATTAATGTTGTGTTGTGTTGCATAGTTGTTGTTGGTAATTACAGCCTCAGGATGTCTAATGTAAAGAGTCAGTAGCTTTCTGCAGAATTGTGGTTCAGTTTCAAAATCCTCCATACATTTTCAGTGGGATTCAAGTCAGGAGATTGTCAAGGCCATGCAGTCACTTTCACCTTGTTTTAGAAACTACCTTTTAGTTATGCTGGATGTATATTTGGCCTTATTGTCTGTTTCCATCAGTGATGTGTCATGCGCCAGTATTGTTTGCACAGAAATAGCCTCATGTCATGATACCACTTCCATACCTTACTCTGGAAGTATAGAGTTCTCATACTTCCAGAGTACGGTAACTTATTTCTCTAAATATCCTGAGCTAAATTATTGCCAAACTGTTCTGTTTTTGTTTGGTGTGACCAGGGCATGTTGTTCCAGAGAAGCTCTAATTTGTCAAAATTCTTGTGTGCAGATTTCAAATGTGCATTTCCCTAACCTTTATTTTTAGCAGAGCAGTTTTGCATGAGGTGTAGGAATGGAGATGTTTGCAGAGTTGGTCATTCACTGGCATGCCTGTCAAAATTTTGTTTTATTTTCTTTTGATTATTATCAAATCAGTTGTGCTCGCAGAGGCGTCCATGGCCTTTGTTAGGGCTCTGTAGCTTTTCGCATTCTAGTGATGATTAATCTACTGTTATAGCTGAGAACCTTTGAAAGGACGTTCACCTTCACCATAATTGCTACTTCTTGTGTGAAATCTTAGTTTTTAACCTCTCTCTCTCTCTCCCTCTCTCTCTCTCTCTCTCTATATATA
>JBBPCX010000135.1:31078633-31111162 GCA_037974365.1 Hydrocynus forskahlii | reverse complement strand
ATTAATATACTGTATGCAGAGTATATCAGCTTATTTAAAAAATGTTTCTGCTTATAAATATATACTTTTTATAAGTACAAAGTCAAAAGGAATTGTGTTTAAATTTGAAGTGGATCAATGTGCTGGAAGTAAATGACTTCCAATGAAAGGCTATAGAAACAAGAAACAATCTTGTTCACTTACTCTAATGAGGACAGAACAAGGTCCAGTTATCCTTTTTCATTGAGTCTGTTCAGATCAGGTTGTTTGAATCAGAAGCTAACAGTGGAAGTGAATAATTGGTTCAATGGAAGTGTTCCAAAATGACTTATAATGGGAGTAAGTGACCGTGTATATATGATCTGTCTAAATGCCTTTTTATGTGTGTGTAATTTGGCCTGTATTCTGTGGCATGGGAAAGTTAATATTGGATACTTGCGTCATCAAGCTGCTATCTATATTTTGGAGCTGAGCTCATAATTGGTTAATTTAATAATCTAGTTTGGTACTTACTGCAGAGGCCCTGCTCTCTGCTGTGTGTGCTGCTCTGTGGTAACTCATCTCTGCAGGGTCATGAGCCATCCTTGTAGCATTCAATTTAAAGCCATAAACTGAAAGAGGTTTCTAAAACACAAAGGAAAGTGTCTGCAACATGAGCAAGTATCACAAGTAACAGGTATAAACAGTCAGTAACAAATGTATATAAATATAGTTCTGCTTTAGCTCCAGTAATGATTTTGCGCATTGTGACGCATAAAATGTTCTGACTGTTTTTGTGAATATTTGTATTTTGTCAGTCATCGCCATAAGACTTATTTACGCTAGGCCTCGTTGCCTTGTACCATGCCTGAGCATGATTGTGTCCCCTCCCCACACGCCCGCTGGACTGCGCTCATATTGCGCTGCGTTATCCTTTTTGCCTGGTGAACTGCCAGATTTGCAGAGTATGTTTCTCCAGATACTGAACCCACAGTTTTTGACTCTTATCACATTGCATCACATTATTCAGTGGTTCTTTGGTACCCACAAGCACCAAGATAGTCATTATGTTACCAAATACCTTGATGTTCTTGTGTATTATATCTATCCAAACTTCCATGAAAAACAGCTCCTCCAGGAAAACGTCATCTCTTTTCCGCCATGTTTTTAAAAGGGAGAGTCGCATTGGGTGCTGTAGTCCGACTGAATCAACCAGTATTGTATCACGCTATAAATGTTTGGGGGTATCTGCTCAACAGTTCCAGGCCTTCCTTCTCGTATTTTTCATGATATGGCAAACGTTTTCAATGTATGACAGGCCTGGACTGCAGGCAGGCCTCTTTCAATTAAACCCAGAGTAAGACCATAAAAACACAGTGGATGACAAGCGGCTTGAAATTTACTCAAAGAAAGGCAGTAAAGCAAGACAAAAAAGGGTGCTGCCAACATTACAAGCAGTCTCTTTTCATCTTGAACCTTTACCTAAAAACAAGACAACTTGTGGAGGTGCTGTTACTACACTTATGATAAACTGGATATGCATCATGTAGCAGATACGGTACAAAACATAATTATGGATTGTGTCATTCTATTCTGTTACACTCGTTTCATATGCATTTAATGGAATAAAGATTTTAACTTTCATTTGTGAATTTATCATAAATGCCTGGACGCTTTTGCGGAGCCATGCTGCTCTAATATAGTCAGAATGCAGTTTAGCATTATCTTGCTAAAAGAAGTAAGGCCTTTCCTGAAGGACATCTTCTGGATAGCAGTATATATTGCTCCAAAGCTTGTACATGTTGTTCAGCATTAATGATGCCTTTTCGATGTGCAAGCAACCTACATCATGTGCACTCCCATACCATCATGGATCCTGGCTTTTAAGCTTTGTGCTGATAAGTCAGATGGTTCCTCTCCTCTTTAGCCTGGAAAATGCAGAGTTCATGATTTCCAAAGGGAATTTTGATTTGTCAGACCCCAGGACTGTTTTCCATTTAAATGAGTGTGTTCTCAGAGAAGGCAAAGGCATTTCTGGATCCTTATTCCTTGCATGGTAGAGTTGTAACATTCATTTGTGGAAGCAGGGATGAGCTGTATTCACAAACAGTGGTTTTCGGAATTTCCTGAGCCCGTATGGTGATTTCGACTACAGAACTTAATCAGTTTTAAATGTAGCGCTGCCTGAGGGCCTGATGATCATGGTCATCACAGACTGGTTTTCAGCCTTGTCCCTTACATGCAGAGATTTCTTTGGATTCTTTGAACTTTTTAATATTATGCACTACTGTAGATGATGAAATACCCAAATTGTTTGCCATTTTATTCAATAAAAATCACACATGACTACCCAAGTTTGTCTACCTTGTGGATATCCGCGACCCTTTTTGGAAGTCCAGGGCAACCTCAGCCCAGTCTCAATTCAAACCTCAAGTCAAACCCCGAGAGGTAGCAAGATCATGGCCCGCATTCTCCAAGGTGCTAAGGTTTTGGGGCAGTTGGTGGCCCAGTGGTTAGGGAGTTGCCCCTGCGATTAGAAGGTCATAGATTCAAATCCCAGGACTAATAATGGCTCCACAGAGGTACCCTTGAGCAAAGTACCGTCCCCACACACTGCTCCCCGGGCGCGCCGCATTGCTGGCTGCCTGCCCACTGCTTCACCTGGTGAACTGGTTAAATGTAGAGAAAGAATTTCACGTTAGTTACACCGTGTGATGTGTAAAGGGGCCACTTTACTTTATTTCTCATTATTTTTTTCTTGCTTTTTTTTTCACTAGGCTATAACATTGTGCATTGTAGCATTGTGACACCAACCCTGTTTCCACCAGTACAGTTCATGTGACTTATATGAGACGTATTTGACCTATTTATCCATACCATATACGGATGGTAACTATTGCATTTACAAGTACGTCTCCAGTTAGTCAGACTGAAATTTGATCTCTATGCAGTGAGTAATATGCGAAGCTCTGCTTTGTTTTTCTGTTCTGTTTGAAAGAGAATCAATTTGTCACAGCACCACTCAGGCAGACCTAAACTTTTATGGGACCTTAAGCAGAAATTGATTCTGAACACGCCACCTGACTGTTGTCAGTTCTTGATCATTAGAACACCTACTGTAAATCTAACACACCCATTATCAGTTGTATTAGTTGTAGCTGTGTTGGATACATCAAACCAATATCAGCCTGGCCTGTTTTGCACTTCTATGGTGTTTAATCTGTAAAATAACAAAAGTCAGAAGTCAATAACAGTCTATTCTAAACAAGTTAACCACTGTAATTGCTTTTGGTTTCATAAAAGATCAGAACAACAATCAGCAACAACTTCTTCATGATGTTGCTTTTTTGCTAGTTTTTCCATCAGTGCAGGAGAGAACTGTAACCTAACATTAGTCTGTCTGGGCTTACTTCAAAATTTTAACGGCCTGTTATGCTCATGGGAATGAATGTGACTCTAGCTCTTACAGAGGCAACAGGAATTGAATAAACTCATATTATTAGCTAGCAAGCCTGTCAACATCAAATGGCGTTTTTGTATGATTGCCATAAAAAAAAAGCTCCCTTGTGACTTCTCAAACACTGTTGGGGGCCCTCTGGTGGCCACAGGGGCCCTAAGAAGATACTTAGTTCGTGTTAGGGTGGCCCTGGCACTGCTTATTGACTCACATTGCCAGGATTTACAAGCAGACATCTTTTTCTAATAATTAACCTCCTACAGCAGTTGATGAATCATGAACCCAGTACTGTAAATCAAATTATGAGCTGAGTGTATCATTACCATGTAATCAGTGATGCAAAGCACCCTTTATCTTGAATAGGAGCCTATAAATTGTAGCTTGTGAATCTGTGCAGTAGTATATTCTTATTTCATAACTGTAGTGGGCTGAAATGTATTCATGTCACATTCAGGTATCCAGAGCTAGATGTATTTATTTGTTCCAAATTTATCCAGATATGCTGAGCACAGATATGGAAAAGAAGAACCATGATTTTGACTTTGGGGTAGAATTTAGGTTTAATGGGGTCACAGCACATGAAGCCAACATTTCCGTTGATTTGCCAGGCCTTCAGCTCCGCCTGTTTTTTTTTTTTCCCTATTAGCCAGCTCACAGCACTGCTTTCATGGTCATGTGCCAGTGCACTGGGAATGCCACATCTAAACCACAGAACTGACCCCATTTCGAAGTTGTTTCTATATCTACTCTCCCTACACTCTCTCTCTAACTTTCTCTCTATCTGCAGTGCCAGTTAAACCCAATCATAGCCTTGGGCACTGTTTTTACCATTGCAGCAGTGAACTTTAAGCAGCCACAGTATAAGGGAAGACAGTAGAGTGCAATTTCTGCCCAATCATGCTTCCTTGGTTTTTAAAGGCAGTAAATTATGGTGGTTAGCACCCTTATGGGAAACACAGAGCATTGCCTGCTGTGTGGCAATATTAACCCATGAAACAGAGTATCTGTTTTTGCCTTCCAATTGACTGTTCTCAAAGTTATCATTTCATTTCATTTGACAGATTAACAAAATGACCTAACAAAGCCAAAATATCTGCTAGTATTTTGAGCAATCAACAAACAATTCATGGAAATAAACATAGGCTAGTATGTCACTGAACAGAATTAACGCTTTTGGAGGAGAAGGCTAAGTGTTGATTCTGTTACCCACTCAGAGAAAGCGACACAACTATAGCTGTGGCATCACCAGAGATGTAGAACCACGCATTTGATATTTCACACCACCCTGAATTACTTTGCTTACATCATAATTTATTTATGCCCATTTTCTTTAAATTGGAGGAATTCTGTTTGAGAGTGTACACTGGCCACAATATGTTAGGTAAGATAGGGATAAAGAAACCCAGTCCCACATTGTGATTGGTTGCGGCCACAATAGAGAAGTTGTTCAGATCCGTAACAGGGCTTTGTCTTAGATCTGATTTCTTAGTTAGCAGGTGATTGTTCTTGGATGGTTTTGCATGACAAAATTATCCTCCTATCCAGAGAGGAGTAAGATGGAGTGAAGGGCTGTCACGCATGGCAGCCACCCGTCTTCCTCCACATTCCTCCGTCAGCCCAGCTTTAGATGAGGAAAGCAGATTGCAGTAGCAGAGCCCCGTATTTTTCCAGCCTCTCTGCATCGCTGTTTTGTAAGTTACCTGACCTCAGCCAGACAGAACTGGATCCATTGCCTGAATGCAAAGGAAGACAGCTTTGTGTTACCATTAGCACAGTTTGAGCTGAATAAGTTTCACCTGGGCAGGTATTATAACTTAAGTCATTACTAATAAGATTTGTCAGTAATGAGCACGGATCAGCTAATCAGTAATGTGTAGTTTTAACAGCCTGAGTGAATGCAATAGACTAAATCTGGTTTGTTAACATTATACCCTTGTAGACTGAGTGACTCATGAAAGTTGAGAGGCTTCAATCACTGCTTCTATAGCAACATGTGGCACAGGAGCAGCCTGTTAATACATTGTTCATCCCAACTATCACAACGTGTTCTAGAGCACGTTTTGGGCGGTGACAGTGGGCCTCTGGTGTACAGTCAGTGTGCAGGAAATAATCTAAACAGAGGCGAACCCTCAAGGCCTTCTGGCTTTCACAGAAGGCCTAATGATTTCTGAGAACTACAAAAATAGATGTCTATGATTTTTAGTTTGTTTTTGTTTAATAAAAACATGTTTACTTCACTTCAACAAATGCTTTTTATGATGTTTATGTTGGAAGCAAAAGGGTTACATTCATGAAAGGCCTGACTGAACCAATATAAGTGAACTCTCCCATTCTTTCGACGTTTTAAGTGCTGTATTGAAATCCTGCCACAGTTATTCACCAACATGAATGGGATTATTTTTGTGAGGCTAAATGGCACTCTAGGCCATTCAGGACTGTTCACTGACTGTTAATATGAGCTGCAGCTTAACCAGTGGGTTTCTGTCAGATGGTACAATGACAGCTCTATGTCGGAATTCTTTACTGAAGAAAACATTATAAATGTTACATGCGTGGTTAAATATACCTAAATATGTTTGTTAGAAAAAAAATCATAGAAGACCTGTTTACTGTCCACTAGTGCTGGGCGGTATACCGGTTCATACCGAAAACAGGTTTTTATTATTGTTATGATATGAATTTTTCTTATACTGCAATAAATAGCCTAAAGAACGTTTGGAAAATGGCGCACAAACAGGGTCACATTTTTCTTTGAATACATTTATGGATAACATCCATAATCCATAAAGTTTCAACAGAATGGACAATAAATACATGGATAAAAAGAAATGTGTCATGTGTTAAAAGATGCTTCCCTAAACAAAGTTGTTCTTACCAAGTCAGTTGATTGACCAAATCCTGATTCATTCATTTATAACTGAGCTAATATTCAGAGACAAACACACTAAAATCTGAATTGGTTCAGGTGTAGGTTCAGTTGTTTTTTGTTTGGGGGGCTCATGATAGCCATGTGCATACCTCCTTGCAGTGTGGTTTTGCTTTTTTTGCCCAAGTTTATCTTAATCAAACCCAGATGTAATACAACACTCTCAGATCCCAATGGACTTGCCTGGCCCTGATCCCAGAACAGTTTGTAATAAGAAGGATTAGTGTGCGATAATTAGATAGATCAGCCAGAATGATTAGCTCTCTGAAATACACATCAGCTATCTACCCCTTCGCCCGCAGGCCCCCCTCGCCTTCTGAATAATGGAGTCGTTCTCCATAGACACTCAGCCAAAACGGAATGTGCAAGTGCTGTGACAGATACAATCTGTATAGTTCAGGTGCTTGAGTGCAGACATCTTTAAATATGACTGGAATGCATCTTTTTGGGGGTTTTGTGTGTAAATTAATTAATTAAGGTTTGTGTTAAAATATTTTGGAGAATGTTTTATTTAAGGCAATATTTAAGGTTTTTGCTGCAGTGATTGCACTATTTTTTATTTATTGCTTTCTACCTTAATATTTGCATATAGGCATGCTAGAAAACAGTGTCTGTCATCCTAATGTATTTTTTCAAACCAGTACTGTAGCTACTTTTGTTGACTACACTGTATGTTGTCTTGTCCTATGCTTTGGATTGTCGCTCTTTTCTTGCACTCTTTCTCTATCGTGCTTTCTTTGCACTCTGTGTATTCCTGTCCTGTCTGCACTTATGTAGTATTGTGGTGTTTTGTTTTTTGTTCTTTGTGAATGCACCATGGTCCTGGAGGACAGCTGTTTTGTTTCACTGTGTACTGTGTAGATGGCTGAAATAACAATAAACCTACTTGACTTGATTTTAAAAAACAAACAAAAAGTGTAAAAGGAATTTGGAGAACCTATTCCTATATATATGTCTATATATGCCACTGTGTGTGTGTGGCATGAGTATGTGAATAACTGCTATCCTAACTGGACCATCTTGGCCCAATGCAGCAAAACAGGCCGAAACCATGATACTTCCACCACCATGTTTCACAGATAGGAGTGGGTTCTTATGCTGGAATGTACTGTTTCACTCTCTCCAGACGCTCTTCTCATTTAAACCTGTCCACAAGACACCTTATTTGCCCATGAAACATCCTTCAAGTTGCCATCTGGGTTGTTCACATTATCATAAGGAAACTATAGGTGGGCAACACTGCCATGCACAGCATTGTTGATCATGAACATGAATATTAAAATGAACCAATCTGAGAGAGGTCTTTCGTTGCTTAGAAGTTATCCTGTGTTCCTTCATGATCTCACACATTTTTCCGCACCTAGCTGTTACACACTTTGTTCCTGGATGTCCACTCACCCATGATTGTCATCCCATTAATGGAAAACACCTGACTTGTATGCTACCTTCGTATTAACTGCTAATTCTAGAGGTTCACACACTTTAGGCACTCAAATATGTAATATTAAATAATTTTCCTCAATAAATATTTGACCAAAGATATTGTGATTAAACTGATTATGTCATGTTTATGCAGAAATATAGAAAATTCTAAAGAGTTTGCAAACTTTAACGCACTACTGTATAATGTTACCAGATGACTTCCTAATGGTCACATTCAGATTCTCTTGTGCTGGAATACACTCTTAGTTCCAGCCATCAGTATGTCATTGGCATCCATAAAATGAATAGAAAATGTTGGCTCAAATCTTGCCATTATAATAATTTATTTTTGCAGATCCTTCAAGCCAGACTTTGTCCTGGTCCGACAACATGCCTTCAGCATGACCCTAGGAGAGGACTTCAGAAGTCTTGTGATTGGTCTACAGTATGGGGGCGTGGCCAGCATCAACTCCTTGCACTCCATCTACAATTTCTGCAGCAAGCCCTGGGTTGTGAGTGACACTTTGGTGCTATCACCATGTTCCTTGCCGAGCATATTAGTTAGTTAAGCTTTGAGAATGATAACAGTCTAGAGCTGAACAATATGGACAAATTATTATTAATGCTATTAATCATGTGACATATTGATTAAAAAGAGATTCTTGGTGACATTCTCTTGTGGAAATGTGATAGGTCAAAATACTCACAGCACACTGTAAAAAGCGTTGTGACTAGTATTTCAACCTTCTTTATGTCATAGGTCAATATCATAAAGATTAAGGAGCTAGATATTGTGCAGCCCTTGACCAACACTTTTATAGTACGTTAACATAAGGGTAGGGAGTCTAACAGGGTGTGGCTAAGGGAAATAATGCACTGCATTGCTAAAATTCCATCAAACCCGGGAGCAAGAAGAATAATGTACTTCAGCACAGCAGCAAGCATATGGCAAGCTTTTTGAACATTTAATAGCCAGACTGGATATGTACGTCAGATATCCGTAATTCAGTTCTTCCTAGTCAAAATAAACATTACAGATATCCAAAACGACGTTCTTCCTACCTACAATGAACATTACAGATATCTCAAGCCTCATTCTTCCTAGTACAAATGATGTCACTTTCCCCATTCATGTCTATTGGGTTTTCACTTGTAGAGATCCAAAACGACATATCTATCTACAGTGAACATTACAGATATCTGAAATACAATTCTTACTAGGAGAAACTTTCATTTCAGATATCTTCAATACAGTTGTTACTAGTCATAATTACATTATAGATATCTGAAGAGTCTTTTTAAGTTTTTGATATCCGAAATGAGAATTATGACTAGTAACAACTGTATTGAAGATATCTGAAACGAAAGTTTCTAGGAAGAATGAGGCTTGAGATATCTGTAATGTTCATTGTAGATAGGAAGAACGTCGTTTTGGATCTCCGTAATGTTTATTTTGACTAGGAAGAACTGAATTACGGATATCTGATGTACATATCCAGTCTGGCTATTAACTGTTAAAGCAGCTTGCCAGACAAGCAGAGGGTCAAGAGCACCTGTTCATGATCTACAGCAGGCTGCTGATACTACAGAGGTTAAACAGTCCCATCGTTCTTTGTTTTGGTGCAAAACCACAGACAAAACAGATCTGAAATATAGACAAAACATGCTGTGCTCTTCTAAGGGTAGAACAGTTTGAGTAGAGGGGATGGGTATGTTTCTGGGTATGTGTGGGATTTAATGTGAAATCCTCCTTACTTCTGAATTTAAAATCTCTTGCACATACACCATAATGCGTGTCTTAAATACTGTTTCTGATTCTGGCTGTGTTAACAGTAACAGGTTTTCTGCAGAGCTTAGATCTTAGAACTTTAAAGTCATGAAATGTCTGAAAATGTCTTAATTTTTGTATATTAGAGTTTTTAAGCCAGAGACCATCCTTTTATTTACTCAGTTTCTACACAAAACTGTCATTAGTACAAGTCATTTTTTTAATGTCAATAAAAAAGCAGAAAACACATATTTAACAGAAAATTATACACTGCGGATCTAGCTCCCATTGGCTGTAGAGTACTGGGTAAAACTGCTGCTCACCTCTCAGAAAACTGAGGTTTAATTTTCCTGCCTGAGCAAGTACTCCATGCTACACCAGTAAGAGTCCTTGTACAAAAAGCCTAATGCTACATATGCCTTCCTGTGTGACATAATTATAAGGACAAGAGCATCTGCTAGATGCATTCATTTAAATTAATTGTAGTTCATGACCACATATCATATAACAACATACAAATATATATTCATCTCATCTGTCATATTGAAGTAGCCATTGTTATTTACAACATTGGAGTTGGCACACATTAGTTTGTGGTGGAAATATGTTTTCCCATTTTTTAAGTTCTGGAAGACATTACAAAGCCCTGAATGTTATATTAAAAACAAATCTTTAATTCTATTAATAATAATCATCATCATTATAAATAAATGAACCATTATTATTGTAATTCTTACAGCTTTTGTATATAGAAATGCCACCTGAGTTGCTTTAGAAAAGATGCAAAGATTAATGCCTGTGCATTCAGTGATTCTTTTGTTTGTGCTTGTGTGCAGTTTTCCCATATGATCAAACTCTACCATGCCTTGGGTCCAGAAAAGTTCCCGCTGAACGAGCAAACTTTTTTCCCCAACCACACCCAGATGGTGAGTGCCTGGATCTACTGTTATTATTTAATAACAACTTCTGTCTACAACCCCTGGGCACTCATTTGTCCCATTCACAATAACAGTACTGTAAATGAAATATCACCCGTCCACCCCTTTTTGGTGCCAGTTGGAACTTTTCCTTTAGCACAGTTCATGTTCACAGGTATGAACACACATACTTTGGTATGCACTAATGAAATGAACCTGCCGCACTTCCAACTAAACCCTGGGAATACATTTTTATGAAGAGCATTATTCCTGTATCCATAAAATCTTCCTGTATGTTCCTGGTGGTGACCTATTTTTTTGTCTTTTAAATCTTGTTTTGACAGTTTTCCTTGACTTCCACTTCTTGATGACCCTTTGGATGATGAAAAGCAAGTAGTATATAGATATTTAGATATTATAGTCCTCTCTTGCTTCAAGTGAGTCAGTTATCTTTAGTTTCAGGTTCTCAGTCAGCTTCTTAAATGAGTGCAAGGCTGTTGAGTGGAAAAAATGTGTCTTATCTATTACAATGTGGGATTGTCTAAACTCAACTTTGATTAAGGCCTAAGGAGTAGTTTAAGCTCTGAGATCAGTGAACAGGTGTCCAGACTTTTGCACATGCATTTTATTCTCTTACAAAACGTTTCAAGAATTTGGTATAAAGCATTATAAATTTGTAGAATGGTCTCGTCACTTACAGAAGCAATAAAATATCATTTCATCAGGGGTGCCCAAACTTTTGCATTTTATCTAGCGACAGGCGAGTGGAAGTGCTGGCACTAATAGGGGAAAACACAAAAATAATGCTTGTATCACCACACACATTATTTGGTGTACTTTAGTTGTTGCAGTGTGAATGGGTCTGGAAACAAACTGAGACTATTCTTCAATGTGGAACGTGAAGAGGAAGAAGAAATAGATGTAGATAGATCAGTGCAGAGACAGATTAAAAATGGATTGATTCAGTTTGTATGGGAGTCCTCTATTGTTAGTATTCATGTTTTGACCACAGTGCAAGGACGAACATACAAGAACAAAGATGATTTGTTTATTTAGAATCTGATAAAATGTATATACAGACATCCTATCCAGTTTAAGACAGGAATTCAAATAGGAATTTTATATTTAAAATATAAACATACATTTTGTTAAATATGACATGTTCACAAATGCAATTTTCATTAAATCTTTATTATAAAAATATAAAACAGAAATTAAAAATCAAAACATTTCTGTATACCCCTATAGGGAAAAAACGATCACTCCTTAGGAATCGGTGTTTACACACAAACACATAGTCACTGTACACAAAGACTCTCCTGATCATTCTCAGCCTTTTCCCTAGATACATCCAGGACAGGATTGACTGCAAGGTGTGTTAGGCAGACGGTATTTTACATTAGCATAACCACCCCCCTCCCCCCCACAATAAAGTGACGGAGACTAAGGTGGCTCAGAACTTGAGAGATGGCACCGTTACATTAATTCAAAGACTAATTATTGCAATAGTGTAATAAGTAAAGTGTATTTTGTCTTAACAAAGTGCATTGAGATATACTGAAGCATGATTAGGTTGTCATGTCATCACCACCCAAGCCACCTTAGTCCCTTACAGAGGAATGAACTGAAGATACTGTGAATAGTCCCCATATGAAAAAATAGAGAAAAAAAAACAATCAAAAAAGAGTTTAGAGACAAATCAAAATTATTTGCATCTGTTCATCTGTAATAGTTTAATACTTTTACATTTACAGAAATACTTTATCCCTACCTAAAACCTCTGTTCATGCAGTGACTTTTTAAAAACATTTGTTAGTACCAGCCAGCTAATTTTTGGGGAGTGAAGTACCATTAAATATGCTAAGGAATACTGTACAAATAAATGTTACTGAAGTTGCATCGTCACCAGTGCCATAAAAAATAGCCAGCAAATGTTTTGCACTGATATGATTTTTGGGTGCTGGGGTTTGATATATTTGCAAAAGATTTAAACCATGTCCTTAAACATTATTGGCCAGTTTCTCAGTCCAGGTTAATGGTACTGAACAACAAGTGATCTAAGAAGAAAGCTAGTAGCTAAGTCTCCATTTCTTCCAACTTCCATTTGTTCCATCTCTTAAATGAACTCAGGTGTAATATCGGTTTTAACGTCATAACATACAACAGAGGTTTTAGTCAGGTCATCATTTCTTAGCTTATATCATAAACAGCAAGAGAAACAAAATAAATTGCATCCGTATCCCCGCTCAAGAAAATAAGTGTTCCCCAAAATTTGTGCTATAAGGTTCATTTTTGCTTGTAAAAAATATATATAATCTGTTATTGTTTGTGACTAGTAAAACCATACATTCTCAGTATATGAGATTATATTGCGAAATTGAACTCTTCAGCACAAAGCAAGGAGGCAAGCAGAGATCATTTATAAATAGATATTTTACAGCAGAGGTATTCAAATCTCCAGGCCAAATCTGGCCTGGGATTTTGTAATTACTGATAGTTAACTGAATAGCTAATGGTGGGCCATGTTATCAGGCCTGGTAGAGGGAACGTGGAAATTTGTAGTTTCTGGACCCGCTGTGATTTGAATACCTCTGGTTTACAGTATACACTGTGGACAATTTGTATACCTGCGTATACACACATACAATGATTCTTATAATCCTTAGTCATAACATAAACATTTCCATTTGAGGGCCATAAAGTATTGCTTTCATAAATTACCTCATATAGACACTTAAATCCATAATCTGTTAGGATTCAAAGTGCAGTTATTGAAAATCTTGGTTTTCACGGTTTTAAGTGATGCAGTGTGTTGGCACTAAACTTTTTACATGACAGGTGTTGTCAAGGAGTGTTCGATGGTGTATAACAATTATTGCTCTATATCAGAATAGTGGAAGTATTTTCCCTCTCATATATGCAACAGTTTTGTTGAGGCAGACATTTAAAAAGCTTGTTTAGTGCATTCTTAAAAGACCTAAATAAAGGGGGGTAGAAGAAATCGTACGGGAAGATGACTTAATTTTAATAGTCAGTTTCTGCTTGATATAGTTATCAAATCTTGCAATGGCATATTCAAAATAATCTCTGAATTTTGCTATATCATACTTTTAACAATACATCATCATGGCAGGTTTCAATAATAATACTTTTCCCTGATACAGCTCTTGCCTCTCCCTTTGAAGTCCGTTTGAGGGCAGTAACTGCTCAGTGTGTTTTTCTGTGGACAGCCAAGTGCAGGTAGAGTGACCACAGCGTAACCGAATGCAGTAGAATACAGGTATGGTCTATGTTAAAGGTGCTAACACAGGCACCTGTGGAAGTTGGCAGGACGTGGCCTGTTTCAATGTATGGGTAAAAAGGCAGACTGAAGGGTAGTGTTTTTTTAAAAGGGGGGTTGAGGAGTAGTAGAAAGAAGACAGGTTGAAAAGGAGAAAAAGAGTGTGGGCGCATTCAGGGGTCAGTGGTGTTGATGGTGGTTTTGTCACGTGAGGTCATTCCCCGGTACCAGCTACAGTAGCCCTCTTTTTGCTGGATGCAGGCATAGTGGCGAGACTGGTAGCCAGGGTAGCCGAAGTGGGACAGCATGTCCGTCCACAGGCACTCGTTCTTTGAGGTCACAAAGCAGGGCAGGTAGTGACAAGGCTTAATCTACAAGAAAAGAGGACCAAAACTATAGATCTGTAGCTTCAAAGCATAGAGTCACATTATGCTCTAGGTCTCACTGACTACATTTCTCGCCTTCTTAAGGACTTTTTTTTACCTTAAGCTATGAACAACAGATGGCCAATTTACAAAACTGACATAGATTTGGTCTTAAATATAGCCATTTCCGTGAGGAAAAGGTACAAAAGTGATGACACCTCCAAGGTACAAATACAAATGATAGATTCTGATTCCCTGATGTACAAGAGAATTTAGTCATGCAGGGATTAAATGTTTACCATTTTTTATGTAAGCAGCTGTCTGGATTTGTAATGTCTTAGTTAATTCACAAGTTGTGACTCAGTATTTTAAGATGTCTTTTAAAGTTCATTTATGACCAAATCTTTGCCTTCATTTTATAAACTGTGGTTAACTTTTTGTGTATTATCATACAGTGAGGCTACATGAAGGGGAATATCGACAGAAAGAAGTGCAAATAAAGCATAAGCCAGGCAATGAACTCCCTTAATAACGTGAAGAGAGGTGAAATAAGTTTTTATGTCTTAATGTGCTCGCAGTTGATCACAGATATTTCTGTGGGTTTTGCACACTGAATTCATTATTTCCGCCAAGGTTGAAGGAGCTTTTTTTTTTTTTTTACTGTGAATAAAACGCATCAAGCCTCTCTTGGAAAACAGTTACTGACGATGCAGAAGAGCTAACAGGGTATTATTATTACTTTCTTTACATAACCAATGGAAATGCCAATGACTGTGGAGGAAGATGCAGAAGGTGAAAAATGTAGTTATTGTAGAACACTGATTGATGGAAGGTTCATGTTAAGACTGGCAGGAGCTCTGATAAAAAGGCGTTCGAAGATTATGTGCGTTTTCGATGCTCTACAGCTGGTGTATAGCATGTAATGTCCACATGTGTTGTGATTTGGAAGTTACATTATTTGCATTTTATTTGAGCAGTCTGTTTAACATTGAGCTCTTTGTGACTCTGGGACAAAAATGTGGGTATGTGGGATAGGCATGCAGCAGCTCTGATTAATAATTTGCTGAAGAACCAGGCAGAAGCCAAAGCCAAGTTACAATAGTAAAACTGTGAGCCTGTATGTGAGTATACCCACACCCCCAAACACAAACACACCTTCAGAAGTTCTTAATTTGGGAGTTTTGGAGGAGTTCAAATGTAAACATTTGATTGTGGGACCATATTTTTCCCACCAGCCAACCTGATTTATGAATTGTTAAATCTACTTTTAGACGCACTACTACTACTACTACTACTACTACTAAATCGACTATTAGATCTTTAGTTGTATCTTTAGTGTTTCCATTTACATAATGTAACATGGCCAAAGAGTTTCAGTCAAGTATTTAATCAGCCATTAGCAGGACTTCATGTTGGACTGAACTGACAGGGAAAGTAATTATGGTCTAGTTAAGTGCTTTCATAGTCTCTGTGGAACTGTATATCTTCCCATTGCCTTGCAAGCTTTGACATCTGTAAATCTACATTTTCCACAGAACAGTGGACCCCATGCGTTCATTTGCAAGAACCACATGGATCTAGGCCAAAATCCTGTGTGCGTGTGTGTGTGTGTGTGTGTGTGTGTGTGTGTGTGTGTATGTGTGTAATAACAGTACAGTCCACCCTTGGCAGCCAGCCAAAGGGTGGCACAAAACCACCAATTTGATCAAAAGGCTCAACATCTGGGCTTTGAGACTTTATGTTTTACCAGCTCTTTGCTACCATTATTAAACAGTTAAACAGAACTGAGTTTTGCCATGTTTTGTATTCCTTTAAAGTAGAAATTAGGTTTGTTGGTGTATAGTAAGATAAGACACTGTGTCAAATGTGTGAAAATGTGAATATATGCGCAACTATGCCGAGTTTGTGCTAGCGCGTCAGAGTAGTGTATTGTGTTTAAAAAAAACAACTCTGTTCCTGGCCTTGCCCCGGCCCCGGCCCCTGCCTCTCCGGCCAGTGCCAAGTGGGCGGTGACTCTCCTGCCTTGCAAGCCCCGAATCATCCAGCCCTGGTGCAGCACAGTCACCACCACTCACCCTGCAGTTGCAGCCCAGCTGGTAGCGATGGTTGATTCCTTTCTTCTGGGCAAGGGACAGACGTTCCCACCTCTCGTTGAAGTTACACAGCCCCGTGTAGACCTTTCCTTCATACACACGGCCTGAGAAGGAAAGAGGAATGATTATTCATGTCTCTGAGACTTTACTTTGGGTGTTCAGATGAATCGAAGTATTCATGTAATCAAGCAAAAGTCATTTTATTTTTGGCCAGTCTTTAACCACTAAAGACCCTGATTGGCTGAGGTGTTTTAAAGGGGTTTGTAATCTACATTTTTCTTCTATTTTATTTTTTTCCAGGACCTTTGTGCGGATTTGTGAACCCAAAATGTAATTCATAATTCATCTTAAATTATGCTAACATGACCACCTTCAAACCTCCTAAGAATTAAACAGGCTATCAGCTACCCTGTATTGCAGGACTGAAACTTCCATTAGAACTTCAGCATGAATGGGAATGACTAAGATGCTGTAGGCTGAATAAGGACATTAATGTAAATGTGACCTCACAAAAACTGTTTTGAAAGTGGGCTGTTTTGCAGCCATTTGAAACTTCAATCTAATCAAGCAGACAGGCTTGAGACGGGTTATCAGTTGTGTACATTTAATTTCTAACTGCTTCTCACGCAAGGTTGCTCAGACTCAACGGCAAGCAAGCGACAAGTGTCATTGAAAAGTTCTGCCGATAGTCGTGAATACGTCAATAGTGTGTTCGATAATATAATAATATTTATACTTCCACACTGTAATGTGGAACAGCTACACTATACAGTCTAAACTACAGAATGGAGAAAACCTACAGAAAGATTTTGGAAGTCCTTGTATCATGCTCAGTAGGCAAAGTACATCTTAAAGACGGGATTGAAAATCACATGCAGCACATTTTGATGCATTTTATAATCAGTGTGTTGCATAAATACACAGTATTTAGGTCAGATGGGTTTAAGGCCTGTTAGCTATGGTAAACTAATCTTGAACTGTGCCATTAGATTAAACTGCCTCCATCTATATCTTGATTCTCCAAAGGTCCTTCAACGATTATTTTTAGCTGCTGGCTGTTTGCGGCTTATCACCTATGACAGGATCCCAACCTCTGTAACAGGTGCACCAGCCCAGCGCTGCTTTGGAGCCACGCTGGCATGGCAGTAGACTAAAACTTCGGCTGTATGCTCTGTCTCCCCTGTGGTATCTTACACTTATAGCCGGATTATTTTAGACACTGGTAAAAAGAGATCTTATCTGACTCTCGGGTGGCGCACGCTCCCACAAAGTTCGTCATGTGGGGAGCACACACGCAGTGATCAAAGCGAAGCTCATCGTTTGACTGATCTCATGGTGCTGAAAGAGCCCATAAAGAGAGCTGACATCAGCCACTTAAGATGAGAGACCCAATTATGGACCCAAACACATAGTACACAAGGAAGGTGGTGCTGTGACTGTGAGAGAGAGCACGAGCGAGAGAGAGGCGCTGAGGCTGTGGTGCATGATAAGTATCCAGCTTTGTAGCATAGCATTTTAAACTGTAAACTGTTTACTCACTGACTCTGAACACAGTGGCAATTTACACCAAATTGCTTCGGTTCTGTAAAGCTCATCCAACTTCACAATACTTACATAGAGGTTAGGCTTGGTCACTATTCTTCATTAAGCTAGCACAGCACTGCTCTCTTGTCCCAGCCTTTCCACTGCTCTTCAAATGTCTCAATATCACTCTATATCATAGTCTAACCTGCCCCTTCAGAACTTTCTGCAGATTGTTCGACTATTAAATGTGCTGGAAGCTACAGGACCTGTGTGTGCACTTAGCTCAACGGCTTGGGTTAAGCAGACTGCCCACCACTGGACTGTTACATGTAGATCTAGTGGTGTCACTTGCTTTCAACTGACCACTAATATCTGACTCAAATAACAATGTTGGTCACTTTGATTACTTTACACTTTCTAGAGAATTTTGTGAATAATAAGCATTGACCTTACCTGTGATCAAGTACTGGTACTTGTTAAGGTCAAACTTGACTCCACATAAGCTCTCTGAGGCATCTGTGTAGATGTGTTGGACATGCTGCATTTTGTTGAATCCTTTATACATCTGTAGGAGGTGAAAGAAAACAGCATTATGATTGAGTATCATGAAAAGTTGCACAAAATGAGCAAAATGTCATTATGTTAAAGCTCTCTATCTCTCTTTTTTTAAACCTACTCTACTGAGTTCAGGTGAACCAGACGCCTCCAGACAGAATAAATGTTTGCACCGAGAATTTTCTTATGGCCAATATGATTTATTTGTCTAAAGAGCAACAGGAAATCCCTGCTTAGATGCACCGTTTTCAGAAAAAATGAGGACAGACTGTGAGGATCAGCCACAGCAATATTAACCCCCTAGCGTTCATGGAAAAACCCAATTTCAAGGAATTCTCTTTTTAGGTATTAAGTCTTGTAACAGTTTAAATAGACAGATTTGTACATGTCTGATAACTTCATGGCAAATTGAAAGTGCTCTTACACAAGGACATAGGAGAAGCCTACATCTCAGCTAATTAACTGGCAAACTATACAAAACATTTTCATTTTTACCTTATATTGGCCTTGATCTAGAGCTTCATTACAAGGATATGTCTCTAGATTGTCAGCAGCCAGAGACATCAGCTCCATTTGCAATATGTGATGTCCTGCAACCTGCACCTGTCTTAGTCAAGTGACTTATTTCGTTTAGTGAGGCACTTGGAATGTATGCCCTTTTGTTTAATGACCAAGTGAATGCATTTTTGCTCTAGTCATACAGCAGCAATGTAGCAATATGGTTGTGGAACATTAGCAGTTTAATGTGACTTTGTTTTGGTGCATGACACTCCTGTTGACTTGCCTTCATCTGTTTGACTGTGTAGCGCATAGTGCCAAAAGGTCCGTCCTTCAGTAGCTTCTTTCCCACCACTTTGGCTCGGATCACTACAAACAAAGCACACGAGAATGTCCTGGTTAATATCATAGCGACAGTCTGAGTCACATGCAAAGGGAGCAGAAACCCAGATGCTTCTGATTAAACAGAACAAAGCCAGAATAGCAGCAGTAAACAGATTCAAGTAGCTGTTTTTCCAAGAGCTGAACTCAGGGGGTTACAGCAGTAAGAGTGATGACTGAGGACAACTTTTGCCTTTCAGATCCTACTAAAACCTATTTTTTGGACAGATTATCATACCAGCCAGCTTTCACTGATTTCTTGATGCATAGACCCTGTATCTGTACACTGGGTGTTCAATAACAGAAAAACAAACTGCAATAGCAGACCAAGCAGCAGCCATTAGTTAATGTTGCAGGAAACTTATTTATAGGTCAAATGCATTTCTACATTGACTTTAAAAACAGAGTTTAGCTAAAAAAGCTACTGCTGCCAGAAAATGAAAAACTGGTTAGCATTAAGCAAATGACATCATGTTGATTTATGGTTACTAGCTTCCATTCTCTTTTTGCAACATTATCATGATTAGTTAACTACTGCATCCCAACCAATATTATAATGTTCTAACAAGCTCCTCCAAAAATACATCAGAAACTTGCAAAAGTGAAATAACTATGTGGTGAGAAATGTGGTCTTCAGTGTATCAAACTGATAAAGAGCAGACAATGAATGACAGCTTCAGGGATTTCTGTCTTTATAGATCTTGCTATGCCATGCATGAACCAGAGGAGAGAGTTATCACATTTCCCTTTGACCTACTAGACTAGCAGTGGAAGTCATCAAACAAACGAAGAATTTTGATGAACTCAGACATGTTTATAAAAAAGTAAACAGTTTTTGATAAGTAACTCATACATGCCAACAGCTTCTGAATCAAGTTTAAGTGGTCCACAGCACAGCTCCACAGCTAGGCATTTTTTATGGGATCAAAATCACTAGCCAGACTTTGATTAGTCTATGTAGAATCTGTTCTGAAGGCATTGCCCAATCTATCATCTTATCCATCTCTCTTTTGCTGAGAAACTGAAATGTCTCCTTTGAAAGCAGATAATGAGGGCATGTCAGCATTACACCATCTCAGCGTCTACTCCCACACTCTGAGAGACAAACCCACGTGAACCAGAGCAGCCTCAACAGCCACAAGACTGAGATCTAATCCGACTGCATTTTAAATAAACAGTAGCCTGATAGTGGGAATAGTCAAAACGTCTGTGGCTTGGTTTACATCTCCTCACAGACAGGCTGAAATGAGTTCCATTTTAAAAGAGCCAGCTAACAGGCCACGGCTCGTCTGTGCCATGAATAGACGTTTTCTGTAATGGCAAAACACCCAAACCCCCCATCCCCCCTTCAGCATTACCAGCTCTTAAACACCAGACTGAGTGTGAAGTTCACCTGCTACTCTCGACCCAAGAAAGAGAAAAAAAAAAACGGAAGAGCCACAGACTTAAAGGAGAGGTGATGGTGGAATCTCATGGCAGTGTTAATGTTTGTTATCTTTCCTCATAGGAATTTCCTTCCCACATTTCCTTAAGACCCACATTCCTCAGGCTGCTCCGCACAAACAAAAAAACATTCCTCAAGAGGGAGAAAAGTTCTAGCATTTTCTCTAACGTCATCTCTTGTTTCCTCACAGAACATATTCGGCTAAGGATGGACATTCTAAGTGAAATTATTGATAGAAAGATACTGGCTGCAACATTATCACCTACATAGATTATTTAATTGTCTATCTTTTTTGTCTTTCCATTTTCTTTTTTTACCAATAATGCCTCTAACAGTCACACACTTCTGAATAGTCCCTATATTAGAATGAATGACATTTTACTCCCATGCTGTAACTATTCAAGAAACAAGAATGCCTAATAACTTAGCAATTATTAGGCATTCTTGTTTCAAATTTGCACCTATGGAACAAAGTACACTGAGTCAAGACACCCACTCAGCTCCACAGCTACAACATGACTAATTGTGTCAGCAGCATGAATACTTCAACTGCATTCAGACTTCTTTGGAATTATACTGGTAGGACTAGCATCAGACTTTTGTCTTGTATTCCACAGCTACAGAAAATTCACACAGTGAGGTATCCAGAGGTCAGGGCTTTTTGCATTGAACCAAACTCACAAACCCTGTGCGTCAAAGTTCAGGCTCTTGAATTCAAACTCTTAGATGGAGATGGTCGGGATAGCGCGGCCATCTGGCTGTTTCACAGGCCAGCAGCAGTGTAAAAGATAATGACCATGTGGAAAGAAGCAAGTCTGCTTGTGAGACAGAATCTGTGTCCCTTTCATAATCCCTCTCACACTACTGGGCTTGTCCACACATGTAGCTGCTTTCTAAACCTAAAGAAGTAAACACCAAATATGTCTTTAATGACTGACAACAGGGAAAAAAAATTGTAAATCTGATTTTCAACAAAACTCTTCCTTTAAATCACCCATTTTTAATCCTGCTTCTGGTGACCACAGCACTGCACATTTTCAAGAAATCAGCAACGCTTATACAGCTCATAAACTTATTACGGAGCCCTTCGTGAGCTAGATCGGGTGTACTGGGAGTAGGGAATAATTGAGTAGTTTTCAATAAGAATTTCCTAAGTAATTGCATTCTAATGGATGTGTGAAACATCAGTCATGGCCCAAGTACGGTATCAAAGTTTGCATCTAGCCAAGTACAGATCAAAGACCTGGAATTGTTCTTGATTTGTGGGTTTTATCCAGGATACATCAGGAGGTGACTTGTGTTGTCAAGTTTCAAAGAATGCATTTCACACAGAGTAGTGGCAACGGCATCAGAGGAACAACCACATAACTGTTAAGTAACCACTCCCCAACCCATTCTACATGTTTTCTTAAGAATTTATTTGAATGTTTTGTACTCTTCACCTCCGCAAACAAACTACTTCCACCACTAGTAGCCTAGTGAGTGGTAGTGGCCACAAAGTTGCAGGTTTGAACCCCCACTTTGTACCACTGCATCCTTGAGCAAGACACTTAACCCTCAGTTACTCCAGGGGGACTGTCCCTGTAACTAATGATTGTAAGACGCTCTGGATAAGAGCGTCAGCCAAACCCGCCCTTTCCACTACGAACTCCCACAACCATTCCCTGCTACTGGTCCTTTAAATATATTATTTAATAGCCAGGCAATTTTGTGTAAATATCAGGTCATTCTATTGTAAATATCAATTATGTGAAAATGCAGGGTCTAGAGTCAAGCCTCTCGAGCTGAGCAGAGTTGTGATGTCCGCAAGAACGCTGCTGTTCCAACAGATTGAGAATTTTGCATCCTCTAGTTCTGCCTGAACTGGATAGGTCCGAACACCCTGGAATGGAAGTATGCTTAATATAATTACAAGGTATTTATTTGTGTGATGTAAAAATGCCTAGTGTTAGTGCAGCATCATAGCAGATTTCACATGATTTTTGTCACACAAAGTAACAGAAAAAATTGACATTTGTGTGAAAACAAGTCGTCAGTCGTCATGTTTTCTACTGAGAGGAATGGAAAATAGAACACAGAGGAACAGGGGACAAATACCCTACAATGTGATGCATGTTGGTGCTATTGTACTAGTAATTTTAGGGACACGATGCATATCTGCTCTGACCTCCACTTCAACACTAGGCCTTTTTGTATAAGCCACTTTCTCTCCTGCTATTTTCCACATTTTATGTAATACAGTACTACTAAGAGGTCTCTGTTTTGCGGTATGGCATACATAATCGTGCTTCACCATGTTTGACTTACATTTCAGAAAGTAGGTGGCAATGTGCTGTTAGAAAAGTAACTGGGTTATGGCTCAAACACAATAAACTCCCTCCCAGCAGGAAGTGAAGCATTTATATGTTAATTAGGCACATACACATCAAAGAGGCTGCACAATTCAGTCAAACACACAAGCTTTTAGCACAGTTTTTCCCTCTGGACATTCATACTCTGCAAATTACATATCTTTTTCACAATACTACGCAGTACTAATGTAAGTCATATTAATACAATGTCATTGTAAAGGTGCAGGATAGGTGACGGCTGATATTTTAATGCACTGATGCAACTGTCTCATGGTTATTTTCTAAAAGGACTGCTGTTAGTTACTTTACAGTATTTACTTATATACCAGTTGTAGGGTGAAAATTCCAGTCATGATTTAAGCCAGTTTTTTTCACATGGATGACTGGGAGGGCACTCGCAGTCTTAATGAGCCCTGGAGTACCACTCGCCTAAATTAGTTCCCCAGTGTTACAGATTGTTTGGCTGCACTTTGAATGCACTTTTCCTCCAGCTTGTAAAGTAAGAGCAAACAGCTCTTGTGAATTATTTAGTAGCATTACAGGCATTTGATTCAGAGAGGTTAGAAAATAATAGAAGGAGTGTGACTATTTGCAAAAGGAAATGGCCAGTTGGCCACTTTTTTTAAAAGCGTAGTTTGAAGCTGAGAGCGACCCTATGTTACAGGTTATAGGACTAGCAAGCATTATATAATCCTGTACATAAAAACTTAGTGACACACTCTACCAACCTCCTACCAAGCAAGCTTAGACCTGAGCCTCTATAAATGCTCTTGGCAGAGACACCCCTGCGTGGTACAGTCCAGCCCAGCCACACAACCTTGCCCCCAAAGCCCCTCGCCCCACCACCTTGGCTGGGCTGATTTGGCAGGGTTTTAAACCTTCAAGGCCAAAGTGTAGGGCAAAACACTAATCTGGTGCATGAAAGCTCTTTAGTCTAGAAGTTCTCACTGAATAGGCCATTTCAGTCATGTCCAAAACTTAACCAAATGGATCCGTTCAAAAAGCCAACTCCATTACACCCCAATCAGAGGGTATGTAATCTAGTCATATAGGCAGGAAATGAGCCTTAGTCTAGAAATGGGTGTTGATGAAGAAATATGCATTGAGTCTCAGCGCAGGTTAACTACAGTTAGGAGCACTGCCCTGTACAGTCTGTTGACGGCACTTTTTGAGCAAACCTCAAAAGTGGTGGCCATTAAAGAAGTTTTTCATTCGGTTCTATTCTGGCTTTATGTTCAAGTGCTCCTCAACAGCAGTGGAGCGCTTAAGGTGACATTTATGATTCATCACCGAGCTGTTTATTACAGAGTACTGGGTGCCTAAATGTGTCTGAGTCATCTTCTTCTGCCTTTGTAGCCTTTGTAGTTAAAACACATTTCATAAACACCCAGAGCAATGCAACCAGCTGTACACTGCAATTCATATTCTGTTGTTCGACGAGCCATGTATCACGTTAGTTTTCACTTCCGCATAAATCTAAATGAAACCCAGATTGTTAAAATTCTGTGCAGCACTAAAAGGTGCACGCAGGTTTCACCACAATAACAAACAATCTGAAGTAATATGAACAAGAAAACAAGTAGAATTTCAGAATTCCTCACATTTACAAAAAAAAAACCATCATTAAAGCTACTGGATATCTAAAAGCCAAAGTAAAAACATCCATTAGCACTGGAGATCCAGTATCTTTTTCGGCTATGATTGCACACACAAAATGACATCTAGAGAGGACATTCTGCGTGGCTGATTTAGAGTTATTTCATACAGTGGAAGAATGGTTGACACTGTTTTAGCCGAGGATGTCGCACAGTCGTGGGAGTAGAGCTGCGAGGCGGCAGCAGATGCAGCGACGTCGCTCAGAAGCACTCTGGGCAGTCGTTCAGAACCAGAGAGGACCTTGAAAAAGGGATTTTCGCAGGGCTCACCAGCGCCTGCGGCATCTCAAAGAGCCCCAGTTTTTTTTCAGAGCCAGCTGGATGAGGGGCAGATTAAAGCAGATGAAAGGCAGTAGCTGATCCGCCGCCTATATAAACGTGGCCGAGGAAACAGAGCCCCATCAGAGTGTATGGATTTTGGTACTCATGTTACCACATTTAAGCGAGAGAGAGAGTGATAGGACTCCCCTCCGTGTTGGCCTAAGGCTTAACAAAGACCTAGAGCTATGTAGAACAGCAGTGGTTAACCACAAGGGGGAGATGGAACTTGGAAAAACACTGGCCATATGTTTAAGAAATGCAGCGCTTCCTGTTTTCTCTGCCATGACCTTTACATCAAGCTTCAAGCATGGTTCACTACTGGGTCAAGGACCACTTGCAGGCCTAAACGATGAAAGGAGGGAAAATGACCTGCTCTTTGATGGTTAAACAGACTTTGGGCAACTATAACTGTTTCATTTCAGCAGTGTGAGATTCTCAGTATCTCGCTCAGAGTCATATTGGTGCGTCAGTATTGTTTGCAGTAGAGACTTGGTGGATAGATATACACACATTTGGTTAGTGACGCATGTAACCACTATCCAAACCCTGAACATTTGTGCTCACCTCTTTTCTGTAACTCAACCATGTCTTCTGAACCCTTGCACAAAATGAGGTGAAGTAATTCAATGACATTTTCATGCAATACTTAACTACATGTGTATTCCTTAAGCAATCTATATTACTTGTGTATTCCTTACTGCAAATTCACTACAGAAATTCCTCAGTATTATTATAGCTCATCTTCAATGGGAGATCAACTCAATTGAAGCAATAACCCCTCCACAAGCAACAAATGTCTGAATTCTTTTCACCACAGAAGCACAAGCATCAGCAAGTGGTGTTCTGGATACATTCAAAGACATCCACTGATCAAAAACATTATTCTCTATTACCGTTTAAAACTTTGCCTTACGAGTCACGTGCTGGTAGTCAAAGCCGGGAGAGCTGAACTGTCGCAGAGAAATCAGCAGGCAGCTGCTCTCCGGCAGAACTGAAGAATGTGAGCGCGTCTATAAAGGCCATAAAGTAAGGTGCTGCTTGCGCAATCATGTGAACCGTGGCTGTGCAGTCATGCTGTTTTGTAACTGGACAAGCTTCTCACCCAGTTTATATCACATATGGGTGGGGGCGTCGGGATTCTAGTAAAACCATGAGCCAGCGATCTGCACGCCCTCCCTGCAACAAGTGCTCATTTATACAAAAACACACAAAACACGCAGAGCACCGGGGCTTGTTGTCATGGTTACGCTTAACTCTTCCTTCCCAGAGAAATACAGTTTCATACGCGTGGCCCTTTCATTACGACTTGTTTTAATTTTTTCTCGAAATGTTTACAGTGTGCTGGCGTGATAAAGTGCTGTAAGTAAGTGCCCCCCAAACACACACACACACACCTTGCTCCGGCACGGTTTCCACGTGTTTTCTTAGTTTGAATGAATATTTCAGTATATTTACTAATTAAAAAATACACATTTTTCAGATGGATATAAAAGAATAGCCTGTTAGGTTGGAGTCGAGCGCTGTCTGAGAGAAAGTTGGCCGTTAAGTTGTGAGAAATGGTACAGAAGAGGCAGGTGGAGCTGGAGAGAAGTTGCGGCTGGCTCTTACCGATGTCGGAGCTGCAGTAGGCGTCCTGAGGGTGCGCCAGCGCGCAGGAGCAGGCCTCGGCCAGCAGGTCCGCCCGCAGGCTGCACAGCGCCAGCAGCGCGCACAGCAACTGGTAGCGAGGCTCCATGGTCAGAAGTGTCCGGGCTCCTCTCTCGGTGAAGTTTGTCTGTGAGAATGAGAGTGCGTGTGTCTCTTCGTCTGCTCTGTTCTCTGTTCAGTGCTGCTTAATATAAAGGAGAAGAGAGACACGCCCCCCCCCAACACCGCCCCCCTCCTTGCCTGCCGTTTAAAAATAACACACGCATGACATATCGGAATGAACTTCACCAGTGCTTTTCATTCTTTATTTTTTACACGAGAAAAAAAAAAGGACAACCGGGATTTCTATGGTAAACAGCTTAAACAGCAAAAACAAGAATTCAGTGTAAATTATTTATTTATTGGTTCATTTATTTATTTGTTTATTTATTTATTTAGCTATGCAGAAACAGAAGCAGTCATCCATCTGAGGTTTCTCTGTGGTCTGGGCTGCTGGGGCTTGGCCACTGCTGGAAAATGCTTGCTTCATGGAATAACACATGAGGTGATGCTGTATGATGCGATTGTTTCCTATCAAGATAGTCGTTCGTTCTCTTAGACTGTACAGCATGAGGATATGTCTTTGTCATTTGGTGGGTTTGGCGATTTTGCCTCCCTGATTTTGAGCTGATTGGTGACAGAGCAAAATGTTATATTTAGGTTGAGTGTTACTGCGCCACGCTGCCACAACATCATTAGTCTACTAAATGCCCTTGTGGGCATTTATATTTGCTGAAAAAATGTGTTCTTGGGCACAGATCCTGAAAATCACTATATTTAGTATGGCATTACTATAAAAGTAATTCTCTTCAATGTGTTTTTAGGTCCTATTCTGCTGGAACCACATTCTTTTCAGGATGCTCTATGTATTCCTGGCAGAACTTAAAGCAAATAAAAACATTCTTCATAATGTGACACATTACATTCACATAAACTCAGTTTCCCATTTCTTCTATAGCCTCTAAAGCCATAAGAAATAGAATGTGAGTGCAGTAAAGTAAGACTGCAGTTAACACCCCCACCAAATCCTCCACAGAGGGCCTGAACACTTGAATTAGTCAAATTAAGCTTAATCCTCCTATTTTTCATCTAGTTGTTTTATGTAAGCATTTCACAGAGCAGAGCAGAGACATCGCTCTGAATGCTTGATCCTTCCAGCGTCAGGCTGAAGGTGTGGGCTTGTATAACGTCAGTGAAAACACGTCAAGTCAGCCACCCCCTGACCCCTCAACCTTCATAGTAAATCACTCTAAAGATTATTGTGGCCTAAAACAGTGAAGGGAAGGGTACTCCATTGTTTATTAATCCAGTCCAGGAACCATTGAAACAGTCCATGTTTTTGCTTTATCCCAGCTCACAACAGACCAAGCCATTAAGAACACTGGCCTCGTCCCTGCTGTAGGATTTGTGGACATTTTCTCATGTTTACAAGGAGCCATAAGTAAAGCGGCCTTTACACAGTGTGAAATTCTTTCTCTGCATTTAACCAATTCACCAAGTGAAGCAGCGGGCAGCCAGCCACGCAGCACCTGGGGAGCAGTGTGTGGGTACAGTACTTTGCTAAAGGGTACCTCAGTGGTGCCACTGGCAGTCCTGGGATTTGAACCCGCAACCCTCTGATCACAAGAGCAACTCCCTAACCACCAGATCACCAGCTGCCCCTATGATGTCACTTTTTATCTTTACCCATTGTTTTTCTTTAGCTGGAGTATTAAATATTTTTATTTATTTTTTATTATAATTTGAATTTAAAAGATTTGATTGGATAATATTATTATCTGTGTTTAAAAGCAAAACTGATAGAATTAAAATGACTGAGTGTGATACATTTGCTGCATTTGGCAGACATCTAGAGCAATTTACAGTCATTAGTTACAGGAACAGTCCCTCTGGAGCAGGGGTCTTTTAAAAATAGCACAACTCACCAGTGAGCAGCATCTAACATTTATTTTAACCTGTTGCTATTCTTCTTTAAAAACATTTGCATTTATACAGATTTGAAAATGACATTATCTTAAAAAAAAGCATTTAAAACAAAAAGCATGTTTATTATACATGAAGTTTAGATACGTTTAGGTAAACTCTGTTCTAGTGTATCAAACTGGTAGCCCTTCGTATGGCTCAGTACCCATGAAGTAGCTCTCAGTTTCAAAAAGGTTGGTGAGCCCTGCTCTGGAGCAACTGAGGATTAAGTGTCTTGCTCAAGGACACAATGGTAGAAAGTGGGGGGTTTGAACCTGCAGCTTTGTGGTAATTAGGTTCACAGGCAAGTGTTTTACCCACTAGGCTACTACCACATGCATCGCCAGCGCAAAATTTGTCCTTAACACATACTTCTAAACCTAGTGCCCTTAAGAGTTTTTGCTCTCTGCATCTGCACATTGTTAACGTCACCAAAACACAGATTTAGAGAACAACCAGAGGGCCCTGAAAGCTAGGTTCAGGTGTATTAGGACAAAGGTTCGAACAAAAACGTGGACAGTCTGATGTACCCTGACTGTGTTTGAGTGTTTCTGGTTTCACGTAGTATTATTGTAATATCGAATGAGCATATGGCCTTGGTCTGTTTGACCATTAGGAAGAAGTTCAGTCAGAAGTTCATGACCTGTGGGTGCCCTTCTGTCTAAAAATCACCCAACTGAAAATCTACAGTGTGGAAATGAACCAGCATGACTTGGCATTTGCGCATTTTCAGTCTTTCTTAATTTTACTCTGATAAGGATTTGCATGCCTAATGCATGTTTTTTCTGAATAATGCAGACCCACATGACAAGAAAGTTCTGTTATTTTTTGTTCACATCACATTTGTGTTGTATAATGATGTCATCACATCACAGTCAGCTCAATGGGTGCTGGAATAGGTACACGTTAGTTCATGTACAAAATTCTTATCAGAGTCATGAGGCAATTTCCTTCGCGACGCTGTGTTTACTCTATCCTCTCCGCCCATGTCTGGTTTTTTGGGCTTTTGAATTTGCAGTGTGTTCATGGATGAACTGGTAATGGTCGGCTGAAATTGTGCTCTTTTGTAGTGGTCTGTCTGATGTCAAGGCAATGAGCTGTTGCAAGCAAGTTCCTCACTACAAAAGACTGGTACAGAAATGAATGCTTGAAGGTGTAGCATCTATCACATTCTCTAAAAACATTTTACTATCTAGCACCAAGAGTTTGGTACGATAGCGCAGTGCATAACATCCAACATGCAAGAAAATACATTTAACAACAATTATTATTCAAATACCTTCAGATTTTTGTCAGTATGCGTACGTTTAGCTGCAAAAGGAGCCTAGTTCACTGTCTTTCAAGATGTCATGAATACCATCTCATATACACGTATCCTACTCAGTGTACAGCTGTTTATTTCTATTCATTCACAATGAGGGTTTAAGAAGAGTTTCAGCAGGGACGGATGTCAACGGGGCAGGTAATCAGAACAGAGGTAATTTACATACATTGGTCTTAAAGGCACAGTAACAAAATAATTCTGTTTCTGTCCGAATAAAAACACAAATGTCATCGGTAGAGCCCAGATAAAAAAGATAAAATACAAGAAAATGTAGGATATGGGTTCTTTGTGTTAATATCCTCACATGCTCTGCCGCTATGCCAGGCTTTGGGATTAGTGTGTTTCACTGGATTACAGTCTTCTTTCACTGTTTTATTTAAACAGTGAATTAATTAAAAGAATTAATGAATCACCCCATATGTTTCACTCGGTGTGCAAATAACAACTACGCACTGAAATTAGCAGAAAATATTTGTGTGTGAAGTTTCTTTCTAACATAATGTAAGAGGGTTTTTTTTTTAACAAAAAAGGTTCTTCACGCTACCACTCTTTTATAAACTCTTTTGCTCTTTTGTGAACCATCCATTGAAAACGGTCCACATAAAGAACCCTTTCTGACACTCTTATTTTTAATAATGTTTTCTATTCTGAAAATGTTTTCTATTCCCTGTTTTGAACCCTGTCACACTGAAATATGAGTTTGAACTGGTGTGTTTTGTCAGATTATAGTCAGAACATATTGAAGTATGACGTGTTGTCCGTATCAAGCAACTCTAATTAAAAGATATCTGCATTCCTTGCTCAGAAACAACGTTTTCATGACACGGTGTAAAAAGTCACTTCATATTTACAGTGATTTAACATAAAAACTGCAAAACTGAATAATCTCAACCCCTGATGCACGTCCAGTCTTTATTGTAAAAAATTTCACAATACCTTCATGAAATGCATTAAATCAGCGTATCGTCTTTTCTGCACTTGCGTCATCCAAAAATGACTTCACTGGGTCTTGGTTTATCAGTTCATTAGCCAAAAAGACTACTGACATATATCACATCTGTGGCCCTTAATGATGCGACATGATGCAACAGCCATGGCTAACACATTGCATAAAGTGGTGGGAAGACTGCTGATTTTCTGGAGGCGCAGTCATAGGCACATACGCAAAAGAAATGGTGTAATTGAAACAGAACTCTCTAGTGATTATTTAATTTTCTCAGCCAGTCAAATTACACATTTGATGCATTGAATTTTGTATTGCGCATTTCATACAGCTGGGCTAAGCATGATGCATAACCACAAAACGACCACACCAAGATCCATTTATTATAGAAGAAGCAGAGTAAGAACTCTGTCCCTGTACCTCTGCCTTCCGTTCCAAGCGGTGTCATTCCTTAAATCACAGCTAGTTAGATGGAGACCAGTCATCAGAAAGTCATATAAACATTGAGTGTGTATTATGCAAAAAAAACAATAGAAGTGTGACTCAGTGTAAACACTTCTGAGCATCAGGTGTTGTGTTGCCGTGCATGTCATTTTTAACAGCCTCCACTCATTCGTGTGCACGTCACGTTGCACAAGGAATATCATTACTGAAACATTTGCGCAGCCTTGAAAATGCAATATATCATAAAGCTGCACCCAAGGCCACACACTACAGGTAAATATTGGATCATGGAACTTACATTCTGACTGGCTTGGCTTGACAAGTAATTAGTGCACTGGAAGTTTTGCAAAACATAGCAATTAGATATTCAAACAAAAGATTACCTGCTTAAATACATTTGCACACTTATAATGAAATGTTTTCAGGTCAATTTTGTACAAAATCTGCCATAAATCCAGATATGAGCTATATACACCAATCAACCATTCAAACCATTAATAATAATAATAATCTGTGACATTTATGTAGCACCTTTCACAAATCCAGGGTCGTTTTACATAGCAAAAAAAAACAAAAAACCCAGAAAGACAAATACAAAAACATTTTTACATAAAAAGAGAAAAAAAATCTATTTTACATAGGCATGGTTGAAGAGAAATATTCGTTGAAAAGAAAGGTCTTGAGATCGCGTTTGAAAGATGAGATAGAGAAGTAGTCATGGAGGGTTTGCGGAAAAGAGTTACATAGTTTGGGAGCCATGGCACTGAACGACCTACCACCAAGAATGGAGAGTCTAGTGCATGGAACAAGAAGAACATTAATGCTAAAAGATCTGAGAGAGCGAGAGGGAGAGTAAGAGGTTAGGAGTTGAGTAAGTTAGGGAGGACCAAGGCTGTGGAGAGCTTTAAAGATGAGGAGTAAAACTTTAAACTTAATTCGAGCTTGAATTGGTAGCCAGTGTAACTGAGAGAGCATAGGGGTGATGTGGGCAGAGCGTTTAGTGTGCGTAAGAACTCTGGTGGCAGAGTTTTGTATGTACTGTAACCTTTGTATAGATTTGCAATAGAGGCCAATGAACAAAGAGTTGCAATAATCAGTGCGAGACATACTGAAGGCATGGACTAGACTAAGTGTATCACCGCTAGAATAGTCTTAAGCAAGCGATATTGCAGAGGTGGTAAAAAGCTGTTTTTGAGATGGACTTGATGTGCGACTCAAAATTAAGTGAAGAGTCAAGGAGCACACCAAGATTTCT
>JBBPCX010000135.1:31036676-31078533 GCA_037974365.1 Hydrocynus forskahlii | reverse complement strand
AAGAATATTAAGTAACCCATGGTCTGCTGACCGGAGGAGATCATTAACAACACGCAGAAGAGCTGTTTCAGTGCTGTGCTGAGTGTGGAAACCTGTCTGAAAAGGCTCGTAGAGTGAGTTACTGTTTAGGAAGGCCTGAAGTTGAGTTGCTACTACTCTTTCCATGACTTTAGCGAGAAAAGGAAGATTTGAGATGGGCCTATAACTGGACAAAGATGTGGGATCTAGGTTGGGTTTTTTAAGAATAGGGGTAACTGCAGCAGTTTTAAGGCCAGTAGGGACAGAGCCCAAGGAAAGACAAGTATTAATTATAAATGCAATAGGAGCACTGGTTACTGATTACTGTACACACTTTGAGTAAAGAGGTAGGGACAGGATCAAGTTAACAGGAGGAGGGGTTAGCTTGAGCAATAAGTTTAGAAACAGTAGGAGAATCAACAGGTGTAAAACAGCTCAGTGTTGAAGTTAGAGAGGGAGAATTTATATAGGGAGATGCGTGAGAGTTAGAACTAAAACTGAGATAAATTTGGTTATTTTTATTCTCAAAGAAATGTAAAAAAGCTTGACACTGCTCAGGTGTGTTGGGGCAAGATTTTGAAGGAGGTTGGAGGAGTTTATTAACAGTCCTGAAGAGGCTCCTTGGTCTGGATTGAGCACCATTTATAATGGAGGAATAGTAGCTGGAGCGAGCAGCATTTAAAGCATCCCTATACTTACATGTATGTTCAGTGTATAACTGTAAATGGACCTCAAGACTTCTTTTCTTATAAAGACGTTCAAGACGCTGGTTAGTGGCCTTCATGGCTCTGAGCTCAGAGGTAAACAATGGGCAAAAGCGGGAAACAGGGATACACCGACATTTCATAGGGGCCAGGTCGTTAAGCAAACCATGGAGAGTGAGGACTGAAGAGAAGCCGCAAGCTGGTATGGACAGACAGACTTCAAATTATGGAAAGACACAGATATCTTCTTACAAGAAGGAGAAGGAGTAGAGACAGAAATGCTACATCCAGTGAGCTTATGATCAGAAATACCTGATTCTGAACCATAGACACGGATACAATTCAAACCAGTACTACAGATTAAATAGTGTGACCATGAGTATGAGTGGGAAAATCAACATGCTGGGTTAAGTTAAAGCAGGGGTCTCAAACCTGTCCAGAAAGGGCCGCTGTGGGTGCGGGTTTTCGTTCCAACCAAGAAGAAGCCACACCTGAGGAACTGAAAACGAAGACCAGCTGGAATCAGGTGGGCCTCCTGCTTGGTTGGAACGAAGACCTGCACCCACAGCGGCCCTTTCTGGACAGGTTTGAGACCCCCGAGTTAAAGCAATCCTGTACAGAAATAAACTTACATGTGAAGGAGCATTTCGTGTCAAAATGGATGTTAAAGTCACCAAGTACAATCATGGAAGAGCAGAGAGAGGAAGTTATAGTTAGGAGTTCATTAAATTTAGACAAAAACTAGCAGCCGCTTTGGGAGGGCGATAAACTAATAGCAGCAGCAATAGTGGAGGGGAAACAACCTTCAAGCAATGTATTCAAACAAGGATACATCAAATAGTGAAAGTTCTTTGATTGTTAAATTAGATCTGTAAACCACAGCCAAGCCACCTCCTCTTCCTACTTGTCTGGCTTTGGAGAGATAGTTGTATCCAGGAGGAGTCAACAGGTTTAAATGGAAATAGACACCAGGTTTGTTGCCATAATTCTGTAGTACAAAACAAGTCTATTTTCATCTGTAATACGAGGTCGTTAATTAGCTAGGCTTTATGAGTTATAGAACAGGCGTTTAGAGGAGCGAGATTAAGATTGAGACGGACTGGAGAAGGAGGTGCAGACAGTTTGGGCAGAAGACGAAGATTGTTGCAGTTTATTCCTCTGACGTCTTGCGTGTCACAACGATGGGCACGGTCGTATGTCTATACCATCAGGATGATTGAATCGGAGCTGTAGATAAGCGAGGGTCCTCGTTTGGAGCTGTGGATGTAGCGCGGGCAATTTCCAGTGAACGCCATCCGAGAGTCCATCCGAGAGTGACAGTCCAAAAGTTTGTGTTCAGACCGAGAGTATATAAGCTGCATTGCCAGGTAGCAGAGTAGTGCAATAAACAGCACCAGTAAGTGTCTGGACGCCAGCAGCAATCAAGACCAGAATAGCCGCGACCAAGCTACACAGTACCATGCTAACCGAGTCCACGCACGTTAGCCAACCCAGAACTCACAACACAACCAGCTATACTGAGGGAAGCGCAAGTGGGTCTGCTGCTCTTACAACAATCAAAACTGTCAACGGCGATGAAGCAAAGGTTTAGAGACTCACTCACCACAGTGCAGTCACGGTGCATGAGAAGAGGAAGAGGGCTCGCGCAGGTAGAAACAGGTGTGTTCAAGGCATTGTCTCAACAGAATAGCAAAAGACAGCAACAGCAAATAATAAATAGAGAAATAATAATAGGTCCAAACAGTCCTAAAAGTCCAAAAGGTCTGGTGAGAAGCGGCTGCCAAAACGCGCACAGCACCCTCTCATCCATTAAAAACATTAAAACCACTGACAGGCGAAGGGAATAATACTGACTATCCCATTACAGTGTCAAGGTTATCTGGCAGGCATAATGATGTGAGAACTGTCAGAAGGATGGCACTGTGATGACTAGATGGCTGAGTGAGAGCATCTCCATAACAGGTCTTGCGGGGTGTTCCCGGAACGCACGGGCCAGTATCTACCAAAACTGGTCCAAGGAAGAAAAACCTTTGGCGATAGGGTCATGGGCACCCAAGGCTCTCTGATATGCATGGGGAGTGAACACTAGCCTGTCTGATCCATACAAAGAATAGTGAACATCTTAATGCTAGGTAACACAGCTTACCTTCAGAGGTCTTGTGGAGTAGATGCTTTAATGGGTCAGAACTGTTTTGGTGGCAAAGGGGAAGAACTGTATTGGTGGCAATATTTTTAATGTAATGGCTGATCAGTGTAGTAGAAAATCCTTCCTTGAAATATCTTCTGAATGTGATTAGGAATTAACATGTGAAAATTAATGAATGCAGGTATTGTTGAAGCTGAGATTTTTCATTTTGAATGTAGAGAAAAGCTGATTTGGAGAAAAACAGCTTTAAGAATGGGTCTCAGAGCTGTACTGTGTCGAAGTTGCTATTAGTACAAGTAAACACATTTTTGGATATTCTAGTTAGATGGAATCAAGATTTTCAATGATAAACATGGATGTACCCAGGGTGGGCACAAATTGGCTAAATAAATGGAAAAACATATTTGTGTGGGTAGTTTGTATTTTTGTGATTGCGGCTGCAATTGTATAATTGCTGTTTATCCTTTTTTTGTGTGTACCCTTGAAAATGTCCATTTGTCATTCATGATCACACCACAGCACAGCACACAGTGTGAAAAGCTTGAAATTGTTCGCTGCATTTAACCGAATCGTTCTCTGCAGCAGGCAGCCAGGGATGCAGCGCCCAGGAAGCAGTGTGTGGGGACAGTATCTTGCTCAAGGTACCTCAGTGGTGCCACTGGCTGTACTCGGATTCAAAGTCTTCCAATTGCAGGGGCAACTCCCTAAGCACAAGGCCACCAGCTGACCCATATCTGAGATGTTACTGGTATAGGAGACCCCGCCATTGAGATCTGAGTCAAAATTCAGTGATGGAAGGTGTTTTTACTGTGGTTTTACTGTGATAAACAAGAAAGACCTTTAGGTATCATAGGAGAAATGTGTGTTGACTTGACAAACAGTAAGCTCCAATCAAAGACTGCTGCAAGTAAGCCAGAGGAGAGAAAGGCAGAGCAGAGTGTACATTTTATTTCAGCAGTCTAAGTATAGAAAAGAAAGCCTGCTATTTTGTGACTTCTGTGCTGGCCAGCTCCAGTGGGACCACACAAGAGCTATTGTGTTGTATTGTTTTTTCGGAGGTGTTTGGAGCCCACATGGCTCCATAATGACTAAATGGAACTGGAAAAGTGACTCAGAGGAAATACCCTTCATCCAGTGGCTAAAAAATACATTGGAAGGAGGTGGAGGGAAAATGACAAACAGCCAAAAATTTACTTCTGCTACGTATGTGTCGGAATGTGCTGGACATAATGCTGGAGATCCAAAAATATACCTCTTAATACAAATATGCTGGGCCCTGTTGAACTTACAGAATGACTGAGATCCAAAAATGTACCTCTAGTACAAATGTGCTGAGACTCATTGGCCATTGGACAAAATGACTTGGATCCAAAAATGTACCTATAGGGCAAATGTGTTGGGACTCATTACATTTACAAGATGGCCTATGTGGTCCTTCTCTTATACTAGTGTTCCCTAGTTCTGCTCAACACATTTTATGATGTCTTCCTTATCTAACAAAGCTGATTAAAGAGACAAGCTCACTGCACTGTCACAGTGTGCTCTCCATGTCAGCAGTCTCTGTTCTGATTGGCTGCTCTGTATTGTGACTCGTTCAAAAAGTTGAGGCACTTCTTATAAAGTCACAGAAATGTGTGTGAATGTCTTGTTTTTTTCAGACATCATGAGAACAGTGAATTCAATATGGGAATTTCAAAAAACCAAGGACAGTTTGGTTTTCAGTGAAATCATCCCTTTACTGCATTCACAAAGAGCTTTGTAGCTTTTCAAAACAGACTGAGTTGAATCAGCCTAATGTAAAAGAATATAAGTGCAACACAATATGGTACAATTGTGTTCCCTAATTAAAGGTACTGAAAAGGTACTGTTGATGAAGGGACCACTCCAGTGACAGCATTAGTTAACCTGAAAGGTGTAGAACAATCCTTAATGAGCTGGGTGTGTCAGATCACACCTAAAACGTGCAATGCTGTAAGTCCCCAGGAGCGGAAGTGTTTGATACATGGGGGGGTCCATCACTGGTTCCTGAGTTTGTTCCTTGAAAGCCGTATTTTGGTATGTGACATCTAGTGTTAGTTTCCTTGCCAGGCTAAGCTTAATCTTTAACTAAATTGTAGTGTTTGGTTGGATTGAAGTCCTGACCTCAGATGTTTAAAGGCCTACTAGAGCCTTCATTAACAGTGACTATCATCTGTTCATCCCACAGTCTTGCACACACTCCAGACAGACCTCTGTCGCATGGCCTCTTATGTCACACAACAAAGTATGACATATTGAATGGAAGAGAAGTAGACATGACATTTCCTGAGATTTTCAACCACAGGAATCAACAGAACAGCTCACCGGAAGGGCGAGCTGAGTTAAATATGCTCAGCTTGCCCTGTACATATACATAACAATAAACTAGAGCACAGACAGAAAGTGGTGTAGATCTGACTGTTGGAGAACTGTTACTTGCATTATTGACTCTTGGACTCTCTCTTAACTGCTTAGATTGTAGGATGTTCAAATTGAGCATAGTAAGATGCACACACTCATTGCTCATAATTTCTGATTCAAATCTGTCACTGAATCATTTCTGTAGAGAAGTAATGAAATTTAATATTTAGCTCATTTACACACTGACACAGTTTAATGAGTTCTTTACGGTGTTTTCACACTAATCCCAAGTAGTTGAGTAGGCACCCCACTCTTTCTGGGTTTGTTTGGAGAGGGGCTCATTACTTCAGGCTTGTTTTCATGCAGAAGATTTTTTTGGAACTATGATTTAATGCATATTTAACATTTGTCTGTGTGTTTTTTAGATCAGTAATAATATCTGTGCGAGTGCTCTCGCTACTTTCAATCTTCCATCCTGGGAAAATGAGCCAGTCATGTTGCTTAATGTGCAGCACCAAAAGCAGAAAGCTTTCATACACCCTTCTGACTATACCAGACCATCATCTGCACCTTGAATGGCTTCTTGGTTTGAAAACAGCTTTCACATTCAGCCAAACATATCCTTAAAGGCTGATAATAACACTAATTTTAACTTTTGTGTAAATTGTTGGGGCTAAGCTAGTGAAGGCTGAATAGGAGGATATATGTAAACATGAGGAAAAACGTGTATGTCATCACTATAACGGTAAAAGGAAAGAAAGAATAAAATAGGATTTGTGAGTGTGAGACGTCAAAACGTCCTAGAACCATACGTGCTAACTGAGAACAATTTTCAAACTTTAATTTGTATTTGGCTGTAGTTATGATGTTGATGAAGCAGAGGTGCACATCCTGGCCTCCAGCCTACTTTAAAATGTGTTTGCTTTGAATTTCAATTGGACTTGGAGTTTTTCTGCACAATTTATCGTCATTACTTGCCTGCCACTGCTCTTTCTTCATGCCAGCAGTGGTTGAGCTGGATCATGGAGTGTTTCTTTTGATGTGTGAAGCTGCTATTGTCAGATAATGCTTAAAGGTTTATGAATCCTCTGGAACGCCAGGGACATTCCTAAAAAAGGAAATTCAAACATAACCTGGCAGTCGTCCCTTCAAGGGGAGCTCTGTAGACTGGAGAAGATGAAGTATGGTAAATGGGATGATCTTGCTTGGAGTTTGCTCCAAAACCCAGACCACTTACATTTACAACCCAGACCACTTACATTTGCCTCCCACCCCTTCCCTGTGTTCTTGCGGACACATTTAGTCTGTGGTCAGAAAGGCCCCCAAATTGCTGTATAGTTTTATGATGTAAGACAATCAGGAGCCGAGGCACTGTGGAAGTGACACTGTGGAAAAGTACAGGCTCCACTGAGGTTGAGAGAATGGAAGGAATTTTACTCATTGTAATTGTGGAGGACACTTTAATGGTAGAGCTGTGCACTCATACATTAGGCTTTTATGGTACTCATGAAGTATGAGAACAGTGCCATGGTCTTCAGTCAAGACTTGATTCTGGTTTGTCAGCCCATGTTCTTTGTTATTAAGAGCTAAGACACTTGTTGCCCTTTCATATTGAGGTCTTTACTTTCTCCAGTCTTCTTTTTGGGCCTTCTGGCTTTTTAGTGGCTTGTCCATGATCCTCCTGACTGTTCCAAGCAAAATTCAATATTCCAATCAATTGGTTCTTCTCTAATTATGCCCATTATACAACAACATCAGTTTGATTATGTGTGCCTAAAGTGTAACTTTGATTCTGAGGTTTGATTTGGCCCACAAACCATTCATTTGCGTTCTTTGCCATTCAAGAAACTCATCCAAGGGAGGTCTCCACCAGCACAAAAGCTCAAAATTGAATAGCTTTCACATCCAAAAAGACAAACGGAGCAGGCAATACTATGGACAGTTTTGATCTTTGTAGCAACTCTTCATAAAAACTAGTCCCTGAGAAGGGACCGTATAAAATTAATTTCCAAAATTTTTTTGCACAGTTTGAGATAATGAACCTATAAAAATGATCCAAAATTAACATTAATACACTTAAGTCTGAAGGTTTGCACGCCCTTTTCAGAAGATATGTTTTTGTAAAAAAAAATGAAGTATGCGTCTTCTACAGGTACACACTTCTGCACATATTAACACACAATTCCTTCATCAGCTTGATTGTGTAAATTAAAAGCAAGAATATGTTTTCCCTCCCCTGCACAGTTACCATAAGAGGTTTTGTTATGACATACAATATACGCAGCTCGCTTCTACGTCATACAGAGACATTTTGGAATGCTTGTGTAGACGACCACAGACAGGGTAGACGACCACAGACTGCATTATGACTGCGGTTGCTGACATAAGCATTCATAAATGTTTATATAGCATTTACAAGCAAATTATTTATGTTGAAGTAGGTACCTTCAAATATCATTGTGATCTTACCATCTTTTCCTTCTTTTCCATGTTCTTAACCTCTTACAGACAGACATACATCTGGTCTGAGTGACCATACAGTCTTGGCACATGTTTCCACTATATCTCTTAACTGCTCTGTTAGTGGTGGCTCCTACTGGGCCCGTCTGCTTCCAGTAAGTAGAACTGGTACAGGGCAAGGACCACGTGTGGGAGCAGAGAAGGGATGGTGGAGGATGAAGGAAGGGGCCGGAAAGGTTAATAGAGGCCTTAAGGAAGAAGAGTGGGCGCTGGTGACTCACGGCAGTGGAGGTTGTTCAGGTCAGAGGTTAGTGGGATTCATGCGTCAGTCCAGAGGGGACTGGAGGTGGGACTCAACATGGAATTCACACAGACTATATATAGACATGTGCTTGGAATCCCCCTTGTTTCTCTTATTATTCATTTTAAATTATGCATTGTGTCCTAAAGGGTCAGCAGATTTTGATTTGTAACGGATACGGTGGGGAAAAAAATCTATCTTGGCAAGTGAAAGGATCTTAAATGGAAGCAATATATCTGACTTTATTGGACCTGTTTTTCATTTATCGTTATTTTAAGTCATTTTATCCAAATATATGTTTCATTTATAAGTGATTTCACTTCACTGGCAGATCGTTTTGGTTGCTGAATATGGAAATAGTGCTTGAAGGATGTACTAGTATTTGCCAGGGGAAGATATTTTTACATGATGTGATCAATTAAAGCAAAATGTCTTAAAATAGGATGATTAATATCATAATAATCTCAACAGTCTTATAATAAAATGTATAATAAGATTAGATATATTGCCCATGTTTAAGATGTTCTCACTTGCCTGAAATGTCAGAAGCAAAAGAGAAAAAAATGTTTCATTTTCAAATTTAATATCAGATTTCCAGCTGTTTAGTCATACCAGGAGACCTCAATAAAAGAAGATCACCATGTGTTGTGCAGTTAAAAAAAAAACCCTTTTTTTTAATGAAAGTTTTAAAAAGGTTACACACATTCAATATCGACGCATAATTGCACATTGTGATGTCCAGCACTGCATTACAATAAGACTAGGGGTGTGATCAGATGCTCAGTAACACTGTCAGTCTGATACGGGCCAAAATGTCACGTTAATGCTTGACTAAACTCCCTACTCCTTTCATGGTGCAGTATGTAGAAATTTAAATACAGGCTCCTGCACACAAGTAGTCTAAAATATGTCACAGAACCACTGGCGATTCTGCCATGTATGCAGAATGGACTAATTGAGCACTAAATGGGTGTAGAAGATCAAATTTAACTAGACTGCATTTCCGCAGAGAAAATGCAAAGTGTGCTTGCTCAAACTTAGTGTTAGCATTAGCGTTAACATTAGTATAGCATTAGCATAGCATTAGTATTAGCATAGCATTAGTATTAGCATAGCGGTAGTGTGTGTGTGTGTGTGTGTGTGTGAGTGTGTGTGTCCCAATACTTTTCTCCACGTAGTTTTGTATGACAGCTCTGTCCCAATGTTCAGTTTAAACAGGTGTGTCTTGGGCATGGCCTGAGGTCTCATATGAAGTTTCATAAGGTTCGGTCACTGTATGGAGCCTGGCACTTTCTTCTTCTGAAACTGCATTCATTTCAATGGGGTGAAAAATGAATGGAAGTGAATGGGGAAAAAAGGGATGAGCGAAAGAAAAGGAAAAGACGAGTGCAGGTCATCACCGACCGCATTTGTGTGTTGGGGAAGTTGCCCTGATGAAGTTTGGTGGGTTTTGGATGAAGCGTGTCCAAGCAGGACTATCTGAAAGTTCAGGGCGCCAATACTTTTGCAAATCGTTTTCGGCAGAAAAACGGGAATAACGAACGAATGACAAGACGTAGCAAAAAGCTGTGAACAAGCCTGTTATTCCAGATCGGGCCCGACGTTTCAGAGCTGGAATGGTGTCTCTATCTTGAAAGCCCTGGGAGGAGTAGCGTGCCAAAAACGGGTGAATGCAAGAAAGATAACAAAACTTAAGAAGAACAATAGTGTGCTTGCCTTTGGCTGCTGTGTGCTTGAACAAGCACAATAATTACTTACATAGCGCACTATAGAGAACGTATTTCATATTCCAAGTATATCTTTACACGTATTATTAACAGCTTAGTTGTTGAAGAGAAGGAAAAAGACAGTACTGGATTGAAATTGGAATCGGCAGATACTCAAGTTTGCGGTATCAGTATCGGGGTCAGGCATGAAAATGTGGTATTATGCCATCCCTAATTAAAACTAAAACGAAACAAGACAAAGCACAGTTGATTATGTCTTTTAAATAAACAGATCAGTGCCAATAATGTTACATTTGATAGAAAATGTTTTTCCATCAAATGTATGCAGAAATGCATGTATGAATTTGACCTTCATACCCTGCTACGTACTGTATCTGCTGCTTCGGGGTAGGGGTGGCATTTCTGGAGAGTCCCTGAATCTTGTGTGTGAAAACAGAATTTGCTGTATTTACTCATTTATCTTAGTTAATTTAGGTGAGATGCCGCTGCTTAAAAAGTTCACTAAAGTCCGTTCACTCCGCTGTCACAGTATTTTGGGAGTATTTGTCCTGCTCCTGAAAGTAAGACAAGAACAAAACTTTAAAAATAAAAAGCCCTAATTTAACATCGCAACTATTAACAAAATAATCATAATAATCATAACAGATTGGTGAATTGCTGTGCCTGTTTTGTGCCATGTATTAAATAAGGTCATGTTTCTAAGTGAGACTTACCTAAAAAATAAGATTTTCTTCCTCGATATGGGGATTTCACATGCAGAGATTGTATTTTTTGCAGGTTATAGTAAGTGTCTTTGTCTCCTAAAACAAACTTTAGTGGATTACAGTGGGGTGCCTTGAAGTAATGTTTTATATAACACTGGAGACGGTGGTAATTGTCTCGGTGGAGTGGTCCTAGGCCCCGTTTCAAAGTGACGCGTTTTTTTGGAATCGTTTCTTTTACACAGCCCGCGAGCGTTTCATTGGGCGTGAGGTGAGAACATGCCTTGGTCTTCTCCTTTTTGCTGTCTTTGGCATGTCAGGCTGGCCAGCGGTCCCAGTTCAGCCATGGATCAAATCAATATGTTTGAGTTCGACTGGATGAACTGATGTAGGAGATACCCATCCAAAAGTTCAGTTTTTATAGGCAGGAATCCCCCTCACGCTGCTCTTTGGGATGCATTTACTTTTAGCCTGGGAAAGCAGGGACCCTGTGCTCTTCAGCCTTTCCCTCATGACACGGATGTGAAAGTTATTCTGTGAAGAAGCGGTGCATTCTCCTTACAAAGTCAATAGGCTGTTAAAGGTTCATTGCGTTTTACCCATCCATTTCTTGAGCTTTTACTGGGGTTTTCTTAAACTGTTATGTCTTGTCAAGCTGTAGTTTAAACAGAATCATCATACCTCAGAGAGAACCAGGAGGTGCATGTAAGTGTGTGTAGACAGGAGAAGACATGGTTATGGTTCAAGCACTGTTAATGGCTCTGTTGTTTATACAGTGTGTTATTCATTATGGGAAACTGCTTTGGTGGGCCATGCTGACTTAGATAAGGTAAAATGCAACTGTGTTGTCTTATCATGTACCAGGGCAGACAATTCTGGAGTGATTTTGCACAATACTTAAGTACTATTATAGAAGATTTGTACTTTATTAGAGTCTTATTGAAACCTACTTGAAGGTTTTCGTTCGATAACACATTGTAGACCACTTTCAAGATTTTCCTTTTCCCATGTTTGCAGAGGGCTTCATACACACATTACACCATCAGAGCTATCAGTGCTAAACTGTAGCTTACAGTTAGTTCCAGTAACATTGCTTGATTGTTTGTAAAGGATATTGTTATCAGAAAATCATATATATATATATATATTTTTTTTTTTTTTTTTTTTTTTTTTTTTTTTTTTTACAATAGCTGTATTATTCCAGCAGCCTGTTTGATTAGATTCAGAAGAAGAATATGGTGACACGTCGGCATTAAATTCTGAGCATTTCCTGAAGTTAACTATTTGTTGGACAGCTGTAATGGCAGACAAGCTTCTTTACTAGAAAGTAATCAAATACAAATCAAACAAGAAGGGCTGTGCAATGTTTTACGAAGGAATGGATTCAACAGATTTCAGGTTAATGTGGTAAAATGTGCTTTACTCTCACCTTAACTCTGGACAACTGGTGTATAAAAGCAGTAAAAGTTGTGTTTTATCACAGCCCTGATGAGCAATGTGGAACAAGCTGGTTCTTTCTTCTGACCACTGGCTTTGAAACCCTGAGCAGGACCCCAAGCACAAAGTGCAGGACAACTGTCTTTAAATAAATAACGTAATAAGGCAAAAAGTGATGACTGAAATGTATCATGCTCTTTCCTAGCCATATATTATTTGCCAATATACTACTACATTCCTGACGTACTAGATTTCATACAACAAAATGACTGTTTAATTTCTAAACAACAACATTGCCTGGCGTTTCCTGATTAAACAATAACAGTTTAATTCACATTATAAACATTATCCTAAAGTATGTATGCATATAGACAAGTATGCATAAAATGTGAGTAAGATTATCAGTGATTAACTTTCAAAGACACCTGCAGTGTCTGGCTTTAACCATGAGTCGAGTCCGTTTCTGAATGTTTGATTGTGTACTTGTATTGGCTGTATTATCCAATCACTGTTGTCTTTAACGGAAGCATCAGAAGCAACACTGATCTCAGCCTTCAGCACCAACCAAACATTGGCAGCCTGCAATTTTGGTTTCATATTTATCATAATATGAAAACAAATGTTAAACTTTCAACACGCCCAAATTTGTAATAATGGACAAAAGTGAGAGTTTAGACAAAAGGCAAATGGCAAAATAACGTCTAGACAAACGGCAAACGTCTCTCACATCAGAGTTTCTGCTTCAGGACTAAGGAAACTCTGAGGCTGACCTAAGCAACAGGACACTGTTCCCACTATTCATAGCAGTCAAGTGGTTCAGTACATTAATTATTAGATGATGGGTCATTTATCATGTGCATGTGGCTCTGAGTCGCTGTGGCCCTGATTTAGTGTGAGCTCATCTCGAATGGACAAAGGCTGTTATTACTTGTGTCCTGTGTGACTGTGGCATATGTTAGTGCCGAGAAATTCTCTATTAGCTTCTCATGGTTGAAGTGACGTTTAGATTGGAACTGCTAGGTTTTGGCCCACAGAATTTAAGCTGTCAAGAATCCTTTTCAAGCTTGTTGAAGGTGTTTTTCATCTAATGTTTGAGTTCAGAATGGCAGCTCAGCCTTACAGCCTTTCACTGACTCACGTCTGCATTACGTTAGCCTAATGCACTCTGGCATAGACGTACTGCCACATAATAGTCACAAAACACATGTCTAACCCCATTTTCAGGCTTGCTTAATTTAACTATAACGCTGAAAAAAGACCATTTTTATCACGAGTATACAATGTTGTCCATCTCACATATTTCTCGCTCTCTCTTATAAAACACACTCCTGTTTTCATAATGCCAAGATGCCATTTCTCCGATTTTGCACATTTTTTATACCACTGTCTGACTTTTTGTTAGATTTATGGTCCTTTGGCACTTTCTAACAGCCTCCTCAGACATGATCAGCCCAAGCCCAATTTGTTCTGTAGCTCACCTATAAAAATCTGGCAACAGTAGCAGGGTGTGTCCATATTCAGTACTCAAATAGACCAAAACTCGCGTAAGACACAGCACAAAGTGTGCTGAAAAGTAAAATGGTAGCCTAGCACAGCCCCGCGCACTCTCCTAGACAGAATGGAATGTGCTTCTCCATTGATGGATTCAGCAGAGCTGTGTCGCCAAAGCCCAGCTCTTTGCCCATGGCGTTGGAGAGTGATGCCTCACATGGGCGCAATATCCAGACAAAATAAGGGTTAGCCATAATAAGACCAGTATTCACTCTTTGGCACAATATACAGAGACCACAGCAAAGTTTGCCCCAAAATAGGCCGCCCTGTCTGGACTTGTACTTAACTCTGGGGGGTCACCACTTCTAAGCGAACAGTATCTGTATTGATCAAAGGTAAATGAACTGGATCGCCATGCTCACTGTTATTAAATCAGATCACTTGGCCACCTGCTTCCGCTGGCCTGGACTGAAGTGGCAAGAGTTTAACCCTCCGTGGTTTCTCAGCGTTACGCTGTAGACCTGTGCTGAAGTTTTTAGGTCACTATGGATTTAGTTACAGTGTCTCTGACCTCAACACACTTCTCAAGACACTATAATCATCCTCCAGATCTATTTTGTCTGTCTCAGTCCTGAACTATAGATTACATTAATAATCAAATAATTAATTATTTTGACAATCAATCAGTTTAGAAAGAGGCCAAGAGTTCAAAAGGACTCAAATGAACAATAGCGCCATTGTAGGTTGTAAGTTGTCAAATGCTAAATTACACCCATTACAACTACCATTTAAACATTTCTCTCTCTCTCTCTCTCTACACTATGTACTGTATGTATATATATTTTGGGCAAGACTACTAACGTTGCATCTGTATGGATATGAGTGTCTGCTAAATATTGAAGCGTAAATAAGACAAATGCGATTATTGTGATGCCATACATATTAGATACCTAAACGAATAATTAAAAAAAATTTCACTCAGCAGCAAGAGAGAAAAAACTTTTAAAAATGTGCTTAAAACTAGAATACGTGCACAGGAAAAAGAAACTGTCAGTGAAAGTTAATGGAACAAGTCAAGTCAAGTCAAATCAAGTAGGTTTTTCTTGTCTTTTTTGCTAATCATTTTGCACAATTTCTACTGGGCAATTCATCATGATTTTTTTAAAGTAGGAAAATGGAGATCTAAGGTATTTAGCTGGTGGTGATCTTTTTCATTAGCATTATGCAGATTCCCAAGTAATCATTACTGCTTCACTGAGAAGGTACAGTTCAAATCTTCTTTAGTTAATAGTAATTAAGTTTAATTGAATAATCCTTGTGGCCGTAGAATGACTTAAGCCCTGTAGCTGGTCAGCACTTTAAGGCACTTTCATACAATGGAGATTAGTGCTTAGTTTCCACATGCTCTTAATGCAAGCCCTCACAGAGTGGAGGATATAGGTACAGGTGTTCCGGCTGTGGGTTTCTCCATCACAAAACTGACACTTCTCCTCTTTGGAATCTTCCATGTCTGAAAATAGTTCTCGTCTTTTCCTGACGCCTGTATCCTGTATAGATCATAATGAAAGCCAGATGAGTACACAGCCCTTCACAGTAGCTGCCACAGCTCATTAAAAGCCCTGTAAAAGACTTAAGGTAGCTAGTAGTGCTCACTTCCACATAAAAAGCACAAAGGCAGTCAAAACAGTCCCAGTCTGGGAAGAGTGTGTCATGCCACTGTCATTTTATAGAGAGCGACTGTTATTTTTTCCCTTTAATGCATTTGAACAGAATGAATGTAAACCCACCCACAAGGTGCAGACTACAAAGGCTACACACAGATGCTAATGTTTCACCTTTGTGGGAACTAAAAGCAAAGACACCTTTTAAGGTAGTGATTATGCAGCACTCAGATCACAGGGTGTTTGTTTTGTAGCTGATACTTCTTCCCTTGGAAAGTCTGACATTATGTATAATGTAATAGAACACGTCAGAATACACCACAATGCATTATTAATACTTTTCTAATGGAATATTCATTAAAAAAACACCAAGGGCTGCATGTTGTTTTGATGTATGTAAGGCACCATTGTAAAATCTATTCGGTAATTTTACATCTCCTAGCATAACCTCTTCATTCACTTTTATTTCCTATTAGAAATAAACTTGTTTGACATACTAGAGTCCTATTTTCATACAAAACAAAACAAAAAACAGGCACAGCTGGACATTCTAAACATAGAAGAATCATTTCATACATCCGCCACCCTACTGCTTTTTTATTTTTGAGCGCTAGTGTACATCTTTTTAGGTAGCATCCCTTGAAAGGTCCTTTTGGGAACCAAAAGTGTTTCATCTGTGGCATCGATTCACCGAACTCACTTCGTTTGAAAACTGTTGTAAGCAATAAGATGAATCTGAAATTACCTGATAAATGAGGCTTGAGAGCAGTTTCTCAACTCCTGCGAGTACAAGTGGGACAAGCCAACTGCCAATTGAATTAGATCCACATTGAGTGGACCTTGTGGTCGAAACATTGCACTCTTTTTCAGCGACACTGCATGAAATTTCATACTCCTTCTACTGATTTGGCTGCAGTCATTGGTGTGCTCTGAGCATCTTAAGTGGGCCTCTGGGGGGTGAGCTGATGTCTGCTTAGATCCTCAGGCAGCCTGCTTTCCTTTGAGAAGACGGCCAGGAGAGCCTGCTTCAAAGCCCAGTGAGTTACACTCCCCTCGGCGTCTCTGTTCTGTGTAAGTCATCGGGATTTTGGGTAAATGTGCTGGTTTACAGCGACATTACTCAAAATAGAGACATCATAAAGAGTGGATGGGTGGAACGCGTGGGGAGAAGACCGTCCTCTTCACCTGGAGCTGGATGTGTAGAGAATGTCTAGATTCCAGCACAGTGGGTCTCCATCTTGGTTGAGGAGTACCGGTGCTCTACATAGCTTAGTATTCCCTAGTTCAGAAACATTATTTGAGCAGAAATGTTTTTACCATGGGGGGTTCTGTAGTATAATTTGTGGGAACTGACTGACCAATTCATCCAAGAGAAAGTATCCCAGGTAGCCCATAAAATATCCCACATAGCCCAGACTGAACCATCATAATCTAGATTCTCTCTTTTGCCTTTATTAAAGGTTTGATTCATACTGTTATAGAAGCACAGATCCTGTCCTTAATCATCTAGAGTCACAGTACCTCCATAGATCAAATCCCTATATATAAGCAATTTCCTCCTGGATCAATGAAATCTTCTGATTCTGATTCTGATTATACTCTTATCAAAAGGTGAAATACAGGCTTCTTTTGGGAATGCCACGGAAGAATCTTGTAGTTCCCCAAAGTATTGGTCCTCCAACCATTTTCTGGGACCCTCAGATGAGCCGCATTTTCCCCACACGTGTCGCAAGTTGAAATTTTGCCACTGCTCTAAAGAACCTAAAGAACCTTTCTTTCTTTGTGTATGTGAGTGTGTGAGTGTGTGTTTTTTGTGGGGGGTATACAATCAAACTTAAAGAATGTGGTCTTTGACATTTACAGAAGTATTCTGAAGTCAGATACCAGTCTTTTCATGAAGAACTCCTGAAGAACCCCTATTTTTTTATAAGTATTTATTGCTTTCTGCGAAGCAACTGATGTTTGCAGTTTTTCATCTGTGCACCATCTGAAGATGTCTGTTGACTTGTGAGTTTCACAGGTTTGGCATCTATCAAATTGCAGCATTCAGCAGCTTTTCACATGTGCAGGATTCGCCTGCTGACTTTCATTATGGTTTTGGAAAGTGTCTCAAAATTAGGCATCAGCAAAACTGATGCCTGGGACAAGTTACACTGTGACATAGTCCTAGGTTGATATTAAAAAGGTTTTAATACATAAAGACATAAAGAAGCAGCATAATTACATAAACTTAATTTATCCAGTGTTTAAACATGATCTCCTATGTTACTATTCCTAACAACAGGACCTCTTGTGATCTGAAATGTCAGTGCTATGTTTTCTTAGCTAACTAATTCACTGTTTACTTCTAGAATGCAGCTTACTCAGGCTAACCTGTGCAGTTTTATATCCAGTGTCTCCTCGAAAGGCTATTTTAATCCTCACTTGGAAAAAACAGTGTGTTTTGTCATGTCATCATCTTAGTTTAAGACTAACAGCGTACAGCTGTTTGGCAGACCTGCTGCAACCGCAGTGTCCTTAGGCGAGGCCTAAATCTTCTGTTCAGGCATTAACTCCTCCAATGTATGGTTCTTAAGCCCCATAACCTTTCATCAGGAATGGTTCATCATAATATTGTTTGAATTTTTATCATCAATAAATAATTTATTAAAATCTGTACTAAAATTTGCATGAAAATGGCATATTTTAATATGCAAATTTCTTATGCATATAACAGCTGATCCATACTATCACAAAGTTCTTCAGATATTAAGTAAGTGAACAAGTAACTAAATTATGGATAGCATAATTCCACAAGTTCTGAGGGGAAGATTAAGAGTAAAGGCTGATGAATGTGTGCACTCTTGACAGAAACAGAGAGGTAAACGTTTCAAACCAGACTCCTTGGCCAATTCAGTTATATTACACAAACACATAACATGAGTGAGTAAAGTTAGTCAGTTCTACATTCCCAGAGTGGCTTTACGTAAAGGCACAGAGGATTTGCAAATGATACTCTGAGTTTCTCTTGTGCAGTTTGTGCTTTCAGCCATTACGCTCCAGCACCGTGGAGCTCACGTCCTTTATAGGAGGGATGCACAACTCTGGTGTTCACCAGTGCTTAACATCAAACCTAAAGGACTGCAGCTGTACACCCTTGCTTTACAGCTTTGCCTCTTGGATGCTTTATAAGTATCTACCAAGTACCATGAACTAGGTCATTATTATTATTATTATTATTATTATTATTATTATTATTATTATTATTATTGTTTGTATCCACATCTTTTGTTTTAATTCTTGTGTTGTACATAATGTTTTCATATATTCTGTGTCCTTGAGGTCCTGGAAGGTGCATTTAAATGAATTATTATTATTATTATTATTATTATTATTATTAATATTGTCTGTTACCAGTAGACATTACAAACATGTAACATGTAAAATTTCTGTTACAGTAATAACTCGGAAGGCCAGTCTCCATGATATCTTTGTAAACCCTTCATGACAACTGACATATACTCATTCCATTAATATGTCTTATTATTACTAAATGTCATAAAGGTTGTTGTAGTCAGTTTCAATATTGTTTCACCTCAGAAACTGACTAATGATGCTTGTTAGAATCTGCTTTTATAAGTGAAGTTTTGCCAATAATTCTTTATTTAAAACTCAATAAATCAGCAAACTCAATTTCTTCAGTTTCTGTGAACTAAAGCCTTTTTGAACCCTTCTTGCTACCTAAAATGTAAATACTTTGTTCTAGCTAACAGTTGGTTACCCAAGTATTTCTACTGGTCACGCACGAAAGAAGAGATTTTTACAGACCTCATGTCTGATCTCCACATGCACTCAGGTGTAGTCCAAACTGCTACCAAAGATCTGCTGTAAATGTATATGATACTTCGTCCCAACCTCACTGTGTTGCTGCGGCAGCTTTTCTTCCACCACATCTGTATCTTTCTGACTCAACAGCTGGAACTACTTTTTTTGGCCAAGGAAATATTGCAAACATCACCAATATCGCAAACATACGATTCAAGCAGTGATCCAGGCTTCTTGGCCGTGCTTTTTCTTTGCTCAGCTGTTAAGCAGCAGAGCGTTCAGAGACTGTGTTATCGTGAATAACGTCATGGCACGACAGTGAGGATCTTCGTGATCTCAGTGACCTCAAGTTTTTTATTGTTTAAGGAGTGAACTCATACCCAAAAATGACAAATGTGTCTGAAGTGTGTCTGAGCGGGACCTCACTTGTCTCATGGTTCGATCAGGTGCCTCTCAGCGTCAGGGTGTTTCAGATGTGGAAATTTCCACTCGTATGTGCACAACAACGCTGTATCATTTATCTCTTAGCTGCGGTCAGTGGGGCACTAGACTTATTTGAACGTATGAAATGTAGCACAGAGGTGTTTTAGGGTTAAGGAAATGAGTCAGAAATGCCAGTTACTTAAAGGGTCCTCTGTCTGTCTTTTTCTACAACTTTCTCTCTTTCGCTCTTGCTCTCCCTGACTCCCCCTCTCTCTCCACGCACCTCTGTCACACCTACGCATGGTCTGTAGGCGCAGGCTGTTTAAATACTGAGGACAGTTTACCGTAAGCGATGGAATAACACCTTGTGAAATTCATCCCAGACTGAAGTCATTTCAGTCAGACTCATTGCTTGTTTTGCTGTTGTATTTGTTTTGATATTTTTAAAACAAATCTTTCTGTTCAGTTGAACAAATCATTAAGTTAGTAATCACAAAACATCACTGATGTCAAACTGGATTCTTTCGGAGCTACAGCTCTGCACAATTACATGTTCTCTCTCATTAAACACATCTGATTTCACTCACCGGCTAATTAGCAAGGCCTTTATGAACATTAGAGGAGGGGAAGCGTTAATCTCTGTGGCGATGCGGCCCAGAAATAACCTCTTTTGAGGCTTCTGAATTGGCTTTAACTAGATGTAGTGAGACTAGATTTCTGCTTTGTTGTTATTCTTGTTTTGAGTGGTTAGTTAATTTTCTCGTTTATTTATTTAGTTGAACAGTTTTAGTTGTAATTTCATACAACAGTTAGATCCAGTGGCACTGTGTAAGATAATATTTTGCACTGCTGCATTCTGAAGAATAGGGTGACAGTGAGTCTGGATTAAAAATCTGACATTGCCCCCAAGTAAACGCTTTGGTGGGCAGCCGTGATTGCAAAACAATTAGGTCACCAGAACGGATAGAATATCAATTACCGAACAGACAAGACAGACTGTAAAATGGTTTACAGACTGACCAAACAAAACCACATTTAGATAAACAGATAAACCAAAAAACTGTTTCATGGTTCTATTCATAATATAAAATGAATCAACAATATTAAAGCAATTTTAGTAGTTTAATAATTTTTCAGTATTGTACAACTGTATAAAAACAATATAACACTCAAGCATTATAACATCATGGCTCTAGATAATGGAACCCTTTTTGATGCTATATATCAGCGGTTCTCACAACGTCCTAAGAGACACCCAACTGATCTGGATTGCGGAGGGTCACCCCTTGCAAGGGTCCGTGAGAACCAGTTTAAGAACCAGTGTTTTTTTTTAGTTGTCACAGTTCTGTAAACAACAATTGCCTTTACAAAAGAAGTCTTGAAGAGCCCATTTTAAGGGCATGGATCACACACTAAACTGTGTTTCCTTTCATTCTTCATTGTTTGTGTACTCTTCCTCCTTGCTGGCTGCTGTTTGTGTTTTGATGAATCACACACATGCGTCTCTGCCGCCTCAGCCATCATTCTGAGTTAGGTGTGAGGCATTCCAGACTCAAAGCCTCTCTCTTTGCTCCAGAGTGTCCGGGCTGCAGGAGATGGGGATGTGGTGTTTCTGTCGTCAGCAGGATGGAAATACAGAGAGGAATGCTGACATTTGGGCAACAGCAGCGGGTGTTTTTGCTGAGTCTGCAATGCATCACGCACACCCCCAGAGGGAAATCCCTGCTGTGCTCACACACACTCTCTCTGTTGCACTGTCACTACACATTGAGGACAGTGTGTCTGTGTGTGTAATCGCAGTTGCGTAGTTGTTTGCACAGGGCATGGTCACTGGGATATGCGTTGTTCTGTGTGTAGGATGTGGGTGTGTAAGGCTGTCTGAACAGACTTTTCCTTTGAGTGCATCTGAGGATATACTCTATGGGCAAAATTACGTGGACACCAGACAACAACGCATATATGAGCTTGTAGGACATCCCACTCTAAAACCATGAGCATTATCAAATGCATTTTTGTTGCCACTCCCTTACTCTGAAGCAGCCTCCATGTTTCTGAGAAAATATTCCACAATATTTTGCGGTGTGTGGGGCAGACTTTTGACAAACTGACTGGCACAATTAAGGTCAGTGAGCTCTTCAGCAGGACCCATTTTACTCCCAGTGTTTGTCTGTGAAGATTGCATGGTTATGTGCTTGATTATCCATTATACATTTCTTAGCAACAACTGCGGCAAAACCCCCTGAAATCATTCATTAGGACCCGCGTCCACATACTTTTGGCCACGCCATGCTGCTAGTAAGAAAATGTGACCATGTGCTCAAGTAGACCTCATGATGTTATTCATGCTGTTTTACAAACACTTATGTCTTAGCTTTGTCTGTCTTTTTTTTTTCTTCGGGTCACATTTTTCCGTCATAATATCTGCAGGGTCAGGGAATGGACATAATAATGGGAAAACAGAAAAGTACCAGATAAATAGTAGTGGATGGAGAAGCCTAACCACAAAAAAGATCAAAGTATAGGTTCTGTGAAATAATGATTATTGTAAAGAGACTCTTTTGCATGCGAGCACAATTAATTTGAATGCAGGAAAGACCTGTCTATACTAATTATATGGAGGAGCTTGTATTTTTATTAGATATTTTATTTGTCTGTTTTCAGTAGCTGCATTTTCATCACATTGAGCCACTTTACTCTCAAACTGTTGGTCACTTTTGGGAGTGCAAGTAAAGCACAAGCAAGCTTAGGTGACCAGAGCTAAGTTCTGAGCCAAAATAGTTTTTCAACATGAAAAAATCATCAGCTCATGTGCGTCAAATACATTTTTTCCATACGCCTCAGTTTGCGCAGAGCACTGAATCTCAGAATATACTTTGAATTTGGGCGTGACTAAATTGGTTACTGCGCCATATACCAAAAATCTGAATGGTCGCCTGTCCGAGAAAGCTGTATGAGCAGGCCTTGTAGCAGTGGTTTGATATCCTATCACTCTTACTAAATAAAATTATCGGTGATGCTTTTTTTATTTGTATGTTGACAGCATGTCCATTGTCTTGATATAAAGATACCGGCTGATGGCAAGGTCATCGTTTAAACTGGAAGTATCGGAAAGCAGATCAGTATAGGCTAATACTTAATATATCTTACAAATTATGTAGCCATAATGATTGTTCTGTAATGATATCCTTTGGCTTTCCAAGGGAGTCTCTGCTCTAAAATTGGGGGCGTCAAGAGAGAAATGAATCATCCAGTTACGTAAATCATCAACAGGCAAAAACATTGGGAACAAACAGCATCACAAGCCAAAGTTTAAACTTCTTTTTACATTAGTTTGCTAGTGGATGTAGCTGGCTGCAGGATGTTTTGTTGTCATGGCTCGGGGAACTGACAAAATGAAAAACTAAAACCTTGCATGAAGTCACTCGGGAGGATCTCCCTTTCAACTGAGAAGATCTTGTTTTATTTTATGATCACCAATATTAAAGCAATTTTAATGATCCAGTGTGAGGTGAATCCAATCATAAGCACCTGCTTTCATGACACTCGTTTCACAAAGCTGACAAGGACACAAGTGAGTTGCAGGTTGCTTTACATTGTACAGCGCAAGAATACAGAGTGGTTTCATGTAAATCTAGACTCACAGCAGGGTCCTAATATCAGCAGCGATCCACCACTGTATTTATCAGATGGCAACAGACATTGTATTGATAGCACCGTTCACTTTCTTGGGATATTAATCTGCCCCAAACCTGTACTGCTGATTGCTTGTTCTTTTTAAATGATTTGTTTCCAAAATTTGTCACACCCCTGTATTTGGAATGCTGGTATGTGGGCTGCACATAACTGAACACATCACCTGGGACCTGCATCAGTACTTCTCTGACTGTAGACTCCCTCTCTTTGGCCATTTACCTGTATGGCTGTTTTGTTGGGGGTTTTTTTGTTTTCCCCTGTAGCTCATAAAATCTTACTACTCATAAAACATAATGTAATGTCATGTAATCTCACTGTAGGCTGGCATCACACGCTGTTAGTGAAATCTGTGTAAGAGCACCTGCCTTTGCCTGAACATGTTTCAGATAAAGCTTGGCCACTTGCCAGCCTCCCAGATTCACTAGTGCTTCTTAAAATTTACAGAATGGCTGTTCAGTTGCAGAAAATCCAGCTGCCCTGCCATGGCACAAACATTGTAGTCGTTAAAACCTAAAATGTTAATTTCACGCTAGATAACATCACTGTTCCTCCAATTAATTTAGTGCAAGATTTTCAAAGACATCAGTTCATTCATGAGTAAAGACAGTCAAGCCATCCATTTTGCTGTCTAAGTTGTTGCTTAGTAACTCTGGTTTCCATGGATATGGTCCATAATAATTAGTCAGGAAGGGTCGAGTGCAGACACAAGCCTAGTGTACTTTCGCTCGTTTGTGTGTGTTTACGTCTCTGGCCGGGCTCCAAGGGAATTGACATACCTTTATAATAAATTCAGCAGATTTATTATCCGAGGTGTTTTGTTTTGTGGAGCATTATCCGAGGTGTTTTTTTTTTCCTCATGTCTCAAGCATGGCTTCTTCTCCCAAAACCTGGCCCGAAGCTTTGCGGTCTTCCCATCCCTTTTCCTGGAAATGTTCTTTTGTGTCATGATAAAAACAACCGACATTCTTCCCAGAATATCTCACTACCTAAACACCAGGCTTCTTCAAAGAGCCCTCAGTGGCTTCATACAAGTCTTGTCTGGTGTTTCGTCAAAGCATCCTGAGGTATTTCTGGGTTTAGGACTGGTGTGTGGTTGAGATGCAGTGGTGTATAATAAAGTCTCCAAATAGAGCTGCTGATTAGTGTCCTGAAGCCTGTGTGTGTACCAGCAGCAGGGAGACACCGTGATCCCCACCGCCAGTGAGGGCAGTGAGTGGTCTGGGTTTGCTGGAATTTGAATGAATAATACTGTGGTTTAGCCATTTCCTAATTGTGGTTAACACTCTTCTTCGATTTGCTTTCTCACAGTTGCCCACTCCAGCATTCCCAGTTGTGGTGAAGATGGGGCACGCCCATGCAGGCATGGGAAAGGTAAGGAACGTGACGTGTTTGATATGACATCACATCATCTCATGTGCACAGTGTGCTCCATATATGGCTTCTTCTTTGGGAATCAGCTGTAGAGCCCTTCTTAAACAAAGAAAGGGTGGAGTAATACATAGCCAAGGCCATGCATGCTGTTAGCTCATGTGCTGTATTTCTTTTTGTATTACATCTTAAAAATATCATTCAGAGCCACAATGTACTTTTTAAGGACTGCTGTGGGATTCTGTTTCTCCATAATGCTTTGATCACATGGGTAAAAGACATAGGAGGTAATCTGCAGTATTAAAAACCTAAGAAAATATCAGTTACAATATAATAAGTTTGTTTCTGCCAGTGGACTGGCTTCAGCTCTTGGTAATCTGTTCAATCTTATACATTTTAGTTTTTTGTAATTTTTCACTGAATTGTATACTTAGGGGTGGAAATCAGCCAGAAGACACCAGAGCCTCGCACTTCAGCTCAGATGTCAAATGTCTTATGTATAGGGAAACTGTGTGTAGTTGTTTTATTTTATTTTAAATCGTGTTGCCAACATGAAGTGCCTGTAATGACTGAAATTTTGGTCTGAACCTGAGCACCATCTGAGAATGTTGCATCCATATCTGACCAAAGTCCTACAAAATGCTCTCTGAAACCAACCCAAGCTTGGTCATCAGAAAATCTGACCGGATAGCAATGGTTACTTTGCAGTGACATTAATAGTCCCCAGATATTCATCCATTCCAACTATTATTTTAACTGTGTAACCTTAATCAGGGCCGCAATGGTCATGGGCTGAAAAGTGGAAATATACCCTGGACAGGTCCCCAGATAAACACAAAATAAAATATTACCAATATAAGAAAACGAGATACAGAATAGTCAGGTATCCAAAATGTTGAAATCCCTCTTTAACAAATGTATTTATCAAAACACTGGCAGATGGTTTAGTCTGGATAAAGTTTCTACACTGTGCTGTTCTCACGCTGTACTGTGCTGCTGGCCTATAGCAAGATGTTAGCCTTCACCAGATTAAAAACTGCTTTAACCCCTAGTGAAACAGTGCCTTGCAAAAGTATTCACCCCCTTTGGCATTCCCTCTGTCTTATTCCTTTTCAACCTGTAATTTAAAAGGAATCTTGGGGGGTTTGTATCTTTTAATTTACACAACACAGCGACCACTTTGCAGATGCAAGTGTTTTTTTTTTTATTGTGAAACAAATAAGAAATAAAACAAAAAAACTAACTATTCACCCCCTCCCAGAATCAATACTTTGTACAGCCACGTTTTGCAGCGATTCCAGCGACAAGTCTCTTCGTGTACATCTCCACAAGCTTGGTGCATCTAGAGACTGGTATTTTTGCCCATTCTTCATGGCAAAACTGCTCCAGCTCCTTCAAGCTGGATGGACACTACTTGTGTACAGCAATCTTTAAATCATCCCAGAGATTCTCAATTGGATTCAGGTCTGGACTTTGACTGGGCCATTCCAGGACATTTACCTGTTTCTCTTTAATCCACCGGAGTGTTGCTTTAGCAGTGTTTCAGGGTCGTTGTCCTTCTGGAGGAGAACCTCCGTCCCAGTCTCAAATCTCTGGAAGACTCAAACAAGACTATCTCTATATTTTTTCCCATCCATCTTTCCTTCAGTTCTGACCAGCTTCCCAGTCCCTGTCGATGAAAAGCATCGCATGACGCTGCCCCTACGATGCTTCACTGTGAGGATGGTGTTCTCAGCATGATGAGAGGTGTTAGGTTTGTGCCAGATGTAGTGTGTGATGGACAAAAAGTTCTATTTTAGCCTCATCTGCCCACAGCACCTTCTTCCAACATGTTTGGGGAGTCTCCAATACACCTTCTTCTGGCAAATTTCAAACAGTCTACCTTATTTTTTTGGCCACTCTTCCATGAAGCCCAGCTCTGTGCAGTGTGGGGCTTATAGTGGTCCTATGGACAGACACCCTCATCTCTGCATCTTTGGCCTCTTGGTAGCTGGCCTGATTAATGCCCTCCTTTCCTGGTCATTGAGTTTTGGTGGACAACCCTCTCTTGGCAGGTTTACTATGGTGCCATAATCTCCATTTTCTAATAATGGATTTAATGGTGCTCCTTGGGATGTTCAGGTTTGTGATATTTTTTTATAACCCAACCCTGATCTGTACTTCTCACAACTTTGTCTCTGACCTGTGTAGAGAGTTCCTCGGTCTTCATGCTGTCACTTGCTTGATGGTAGCCCTTAATTAGTGGTGATGCACTGGTGTTGACTCTGGGGGCTCTCAGAACTAGTGTAAATATACTGAGATCATTTGACACTTAGATTGCTCACAGGTGGATCTTATTTAACATATTAAGTGTCTTTTGAAGGTAGTGGTTGGGGCATCAAAGCGAAGGGTATGAAAACATATGCACGCACTTTTTCAGTTTTACATTTTTTAGAATTATTTAAAACAAGTTTTTTCCCCTTTTAACTTAAATAATCTGTAGTTTAGGTCCATCACTTAAAATCAAATTGAAAATCCATTTAAATTCCAGGTTGTAAGGTAACAAAATAGAGAGAATGCCAAGGAGGGTGAATACTTTTGCAAGGCACTGTACTCTAGCATTTTTCAACCTAATCTCTGTTGTATATGTAATAATTTTTTATGGTACAAAACACACAGAAGAAGCACCTGCTCATACTATTCTATTATAAGTGTATTTTGACCCTGGCAGGGGGAAATGCCTCATTGACAATTGATTGTCCTTGGGACCCAACCATGACATGTGCCACTGTAGAGATTAGACAGAAAAGCAACACCTTTAAGTCAAAAGTCACAGAAAACTGAATGTCCAGGTTTCTCACATCATCCACAGACCTTAATACATAGCTGCAGCTATTGTGTGTGCGTTTGTATGTATTGATTTCTATTTATGTTTACGTGTGTGTATGTGTGTGAGAGAGAGAGAGAGAGTGTGTGTATGTGTTTGTTAAACAGGGCCGCAGGGTGGGGAGCGCTGAATTTTATGAGATCAGTTCACATGTCCCTGATGAGAGGGAGGGGAATGTTGAGGGAATTTCCCTCTCAGAACTCTCTAGAAGAAAACACAAACCACCAGCACTGTAATTATTCAAAAGAAACACCCATACGACCTGCACAATTAACTCTGTTTATTGAGCTCAAATCAATGACTTCAATCATAAATCCCATTCATCATTTGAAGAGCATGGGATGTTAAAAGTTCTAACCTAGGCTTGAACTCTTTAGAGCCAAAGTGATTGTTAACAAGCTGTTTCATACGAGTTAATAACCAAGGTCAGAGAGGCCAAAAAGAGGTTAAAAAAAAAAGACAGTGACCAAAATAGGCGCATTCTAGAACATTTAGTCCAGACGTGGGGAACCCTTCCTGAGCACTTATCATTTTCCTCCTAGAAAAGCCGGGCGGTGCTTTTTTTGAGCAAACAGGAACCTGTAGCGATACAGAATGCATCGTCCGCCAGCTGACCCCTGTGCACTGTGAGATGAGAAAGCTGGGGAAACAGCAGGGCGGGGAGGGAAATCCGCTGAAGGGGGGCCATCTACCTTTGTTATTTCACTCTTTATAAAAAAAGGCCTGGACATTTGACTGCTTTTGCTCAAGTGGCAAAGCCTCCATACTTCAGAACGACTGTGACATGCCTAGAATAATGGAACTCTGTAACTGTTCAGTTCTGTGGAGAGCACAGAGCTCACAGGCACACAAAACACAATGCAGCTAGAGTTCAGTGTTTTCTCAGTACTGGCGTTTGGCAAACAAAAATTATGTATTTGAATCTCCAATTCTCTCAGTACTTTCAGTTATTTACGTGATTATATCGTATTAATAAAACTGAATTATGGAATTATTATGGGACTGCCCATTGAAATGAATGGGAGCCGAAGGTCGTCCTGCTTGGACACGCTTTGTCCAAAACCCCCCAAACTTCATGCGATACCTCAGACCATCTTCCCCACTCGTGTTTTTCCTGCCTTGTACTCAACCCTTTTTCCCCCTTTCACTTTCATTCTGTTTTGACCCCATTCAAATGAATGGAGTTTCAGGAGATAAAGATTTCATTCACTGACCAAACAAAATGAAACTTCACATGCAACCTCAGGCCACATCCCCTCACATATTCATCCCCTCATCCAAGCCCTGCACTCATCTTTTCCTTTGTTTTCATGCATCCCTTCTTCCTCAATACACTTTCATTACATTTCTGGCCACATTTAAATGAATTCTACTCATGAATAGTTCACCATACATCCACAAATCTTCATGTGGCACCTCCGGGCAGGAGGTTGCTAAGGAGTTTCTAGATGGTTGCTATGGTATACAAGGTGGTTGCTAGGGCATTGCTACGTGCTTGCTGTGGTGTATGAGGTGGTTGTTAAGTAGTTTATGGGCAGTTGATATGATGTAGAATCTGTTTGTGCATTTTAATCAGGCTTTTTAATGTAATTTATTACCTCAAGGTAAAAAAAAAAAATACACTGTTAAAATATTATCTTCAGTTATCTTAAAAAATGGACTGTGCATGTAGATGTAGGTAGATGTAAATGTACCTACTAGACAGATATAGATACAGCCTTGTGTACTGTGTTTCATCATGTTTTGCATGTTATATGTTGCACCTTAGCCCTAAAGACTTTATACTGGTATTTAGTCAACATGCTGTCCACTGCTGGAACCAGGTCCCCATGGAAATCAGATCTGCCCTAACTGTTACCATTTTAAAAAAAAAGAACTAAAAACAGCTTCATCGTGCATTTCTAGCTCTATTAATTTTATACTGCCGGTAAAGAAATCTATGTCTAAGGTGTACCAAATAAAATGGCCAATGAGAGTTTTGGTTGGTGGACAAAAAACAAATAAACCAACAAATTGCAGAACCAGTTCTAAAACTTACAAGTTCTAAACTTTAGTATCAGTGATAGTGTATAAAAACAAACCTATATATAAAACAATTGAGCAGGCGGCACAACAGGCAAAATGGCTAGCCATTCATTTCCCCTACAAAATTATACAGTAGTTTGATGGTGTGAGGTGGTAGCATGCTTTTTAACTCAGTATCTCTAATTTCACCAGTAAAAACTGCATGAGCAGCTGCAATGTTCTAAAGTGTGTTGACAATGTTTTTTTTCAGTCTGCTCTAAATAAACAGTATTTCAACTGAAATGAATTAAGGAGGTGTGGTTGTGCTGACAGTACTCTCCCTTTAGTCCAAATAGCAATGATGAAAACATCCAAAAATGAAATCCTTAAGTTTTTCACATAAATAATGTGGTCTCACATGGGTGGGAGGAGTGCTTCCATTTCTAAGCAAATAAATGTTCTACCTTATTTACAGGTGCTTCAGTGTTCCATTCTGAGGGTTTTTGGTTTCCTTACCTTCCACTTTGGTAGCTGTGTTTAACCACTGTGTGGGCTCTCTTAAATGCGTGTGGTATCCCACAAGACACATGTCAGCAGGCCTGAGTCTTAGCTGTTCTTCTTTAAATACTGCACTGAGCTTTTCTGACCTTTAAAAGATGGCATTTTTATTTCTTTTGAATGTCTCTACTATCGTACATTGTTATCAAGGTACAGGATTTTACTTACTTTGTCTTATTTTTTCTTTATATAGATTATATAGATGGGCTCCGATAACTGAATGTTCTTTGTTTTACTGTTATTACTCTTATTGCCTTCAGAAGGCACTTTACATTCTTATTATGTTAACTCAGCTTATTTCTTGGCACTTCTTATTGAAAAGCCTTTTTCAGAGTATGTTCAGTAGTTACTAATGGTCCTTCTCTTGTTTTTCCTCTGTGTGGTAGATAAAGGTCGAGAATCCAAACGATTTTCAGGACATCACCAGTGTGGTGGCTCTTGCCAAAACATACGCAACGGCAGAGCCCTTTGTGGACTCCAAATACGACATCCGGATCCAGAAAATTGGCAACAACTACAAAGCATACATGTAAGCATGGGTTTACCAACAGCTTCGTAATTCGCCTGTGTAAATTCCCAAACGACCCCCTACCTACTCCACATACCTCACTAACCTAGTGCGGGAATATAATGGCTGTGTTTGGAATAGCCTAGTACTGAATTTGACCAAAAGTAGTAAGCAGGATGCATGTGGCTAACATGAACTTCTATAGAATGCCAAAAATAACCCATATGACGTACTACTCAGGCCACTAAGTGGACAGAGCTAACTTCTGGTATACTGCATCTCAAAATGCAATTTTTAGTAGTCCTGGATTCAGTCTTGTATATACACAAGTGAAGTAAAAGAAAATCATTCATATGCTACTACACTGTGAAATGCTGAAACCCCATCAGCTTTCCCTGCTGGTCTTGAGGTGAGTGTGCTTACTTTTAATAAAGTTAATGTACTGCACAGGCAACATCTTGTAGACAATATGACAAAATTGTCAAGAAAGCATAATTTACATTTCACTGATCAGTTGCAGTTATGGTTCACAATTAGGCTATGCTATCAGTTCAGTAGTAAAGCTCAGATTTCAGGTTCATCAAAGAAATTTAGAATCAGTTCCTTTCATTTAGCATAGTTCTGTTTTACTAGAGGTGTTTTTAATCTACTGCATAACCATTCGCACCTCATCAGCGCACCTCATCAGCTTTCACACTCACGTGTGTAGTTGCACTACTTATTCATTCAAGCCGAGTCATTTTACCAACTCAGAAAGTAATGAAGATAAAATTACTCACCGGTTAGCAAATGGAAGAGAGTATGAGTATTTGTGAAAGTCACACAGGTTTATCACATAGATAAACTAAACATGGCATTATTAAACTTTGTTTTGGACTTTGAAAATGGTAGACAACACTATTCTGTAGACTGGTTATCTGTTAAAAAATTGTCACATAACACATAATTGAACCAAAATCCAGGCATGCTGTTGGAGAGCTAAAACACAGCTAGCAAGAAGAGTTCAGGAAAACAGGGTCTTGAAATTGTGGTCCTATCTCTTCTTGTTGGCAGTCTAGTCTCATCCCTTTTATGTTATATAGAATATTGTTCCATATACCACTAAAGAACAGTATTCAGTAAACACTGGTGCAGTGTGCACTGTATGTAATTTTGAATACAGGTACATGGTGAAATGCCTCCTCAACATGAAAAGTGGATTTGGATTTGAAGTAGAGATGCATTATGTATGGTTTGAAAGAGTATTTGCAGATAAGTGGGACTTTTATTATGTAATCAGGTTATTATTATCATCAACCCTGATTTTAGAAGTAGATATAAAATATAACTATAAATTATTTGGTACTGTCCAGAGAACACAAAGAAAACACCTTGGAATGGTGAAATACTCAGAGGCGGGAGGTTTGAAAGTAGCCAATTCGAGAATGTTATTTATTTGTTCTTGCTGCTGATTGGCTGCTGCCCTGTGACGCATATCTGGCAGCTGCAGTCCAGAATTTCCCCCATGGGGCTTAAAATGAAATTGAAGTGTTTTGGGAGCATATTTGGGGGGCATATTTAGGGTTCACACCATAAATCCTAAATATGGATTTTTTACCACATCACAAATTCTCAGATTGCCGGGGGTTTGCTGTATAGCCAAAAAATTACATCTTATCTTGTCGGAGTGTATGCAGTGATATCATTCCACTACTCTTACATAGTCTTACTATGCCTACACACTGCTGGTGATCAAATTTCTTGACAGCATCGATGTAGCAGGCAAATTTCATCATAGGCATTAAGGAAGGGTGCTGCAGCTGTCTAAGTGTTGGCCCTCTCATCGGGAGATACCGAGGGTGATCTTTTGTGGGGCCACAGTCTTTTGGGCCGTTAGTCCTAGAAAGCACAATTGGTTTTGCTTTCTCTAGGTGAATAGACCCACGCTCTTCTGTGCGATGCTAGCCATTATGGGCATCTGATATAACAAGAATTGGCATATAGAGTTCTCCTCCAAGTGTTCTGAGCTTCCAAAGAGATTCCACAGTTTGCCAGATGTGGTGACTGGACTCAGAAGAAGCACCTTCACCTTCCCACCATTGGTGGTGTTGTGGTGGGGGGGCATCCTAACTACTGGGTGGAACTGAACAACTGGGGAAAAAAAAAGAAATTAAGGCCTCTAATTCAATTCCATTCTAGTTCATTTGTATACAGCCTTTTACAACAGGCATTTTCACTGCTTTACAGTAATCCAAGCATGTATTGAATGGAACTATGGCAACAGTGGCCAAAATTCTTCTTAAGAGCAAAAGGAGGAAGCCTTAAGAGGAATCAAGACTCAAAAAATCAACCTATTCTCCTCTGGTCGACACGGAATAAGAATAAAGAATGAAGAAATGAATAATGAATACACGATAGTGCATAATCAATGAAGCGTATAGAAAATGAAGTACACTATCATTACGCAGAAGAATGCTTGTTAAGAGAATGTTTTCATTAGATATTTGAAACAGATTTAATGTTTTCAACAAGTAAACTGTTAATTCCATATTCATATAAACCATGTTATATAAACGAGGAAGGAAGGTTGGTAGACGTGTGAACGTCTATTTATATGACTTCACACTCGAGTTGAGCTTTTGCTTGCCGCTCGGCCCTTAGGCTCTGTATGACTGAAACGAAATGATTTCCTGCTGCCTTGACACCTTCGTCACCAGCAGTGTGCACACGCGGTTATGAGACAGATTTCTTTTACATTCTACCCTATTAAATGTGTCTAGCACCTCAGCCATAGAACATGTTCACAATGATCTCTTTATATTTCCAACATATTTGACCACGGATGACGGCTGTATTCACCAGCTGCAAACATGCAGCTTAGAGTATAAACTACAGGGGCGAGCGCAGGAGGTATGAAACCTCAGGCTTTATAGAGACGCAGGCAAACAGATATCCACCCTGCAAAACAGGAGCTGCCAGCGGCTCAGGATGGGAAATGGGCCGCTGCACCACACGTCTACTGAATAAGTAGCCTAGCATCATAGGCCTGTGTGTGTAAGGCACTCTGTCACTCTGTCAGCGCTGTAGCCTGCTGTGGCATCCTCTCCAGCTCCCTGAGGGGAAGCGCTGGCGTCTCCCTGGGCCTGCCCTAAACGTAGTGTGGCTAGCCTCTGCACCCAAAATCGCCAGCGGTGTGGCACTGGACGAGCACTTTCCAGCACAGGCGTGGGAACATTCGCAGAACCTTCCCTCTAGCTGACCGCCTTGAACGCTCTGGATTGCAGCTGCCTCTTGTTTTTCTCTAACTGTGGTGGCTGTTTTGCATATACAGGCCTGCTGAGCTCCGAATGCACCCTGTGGTTCAGCTATTCCCAGATTTTTTTTTTTTTCTGGGATGCATCGTGATCCCTAATTTCCATTCGAAGTGTTTATCCAGATAATCTGATAGTACAATAAAAAAAAATCAGGCAGTACCTTAAAATGCAGTGCATGACAGTGGTGCGCATGCGCAGTTCAAATCGGGCCCGGGGACAGGGATCAGGTCGCAAATATCCAACACTGGAGGTAATGTTTATTTTTACTGCTTGTAAAGTGTTCACCTCACACACAACACACATCTACATGCCTCACTGGGGCTTTTCTGGGGGGGACATAACATCCATGTGCTTGTAACTTACATTATATCCTGGAGCTGATCAAACAATTAGTTTAGAAAGTTTGAAGTTTAGAACCTTCACATTATAATATGTTTCAGAATTAAAATGTTGTAGTACTTAGTATTACTACAGTGTTATTTTACTGTACTATTAAGATGAAAATACAGTTTTCCTTTTTGTATGCTAACTATTGGACACCAGCTGTTCGCGCCCTGTGGTCTGGTCACCAGTGTCATAATACTCTCTAATGACCACCATGAATATCCACAATGCAAAATAGAGACCACTAGACTATTGGCTACTAAGGACGAAATTAACTTAATGTGATAAAAAACAGCAGGATGGGTTCCTCTTTTGAGTCTTGGTTCTTCGCAGTGTTTCTTCCACATGTTGTTAAGCAGTTTCTCCTGACATGGTGACCCTCAGCTTGTTCATTAAGGGTCTGATTTCTGTAAAACAGCTCTGGAACAATGTCTGTTATGAATGGCACTATACAATTCAAACTGAACTGAATGAAAGTTGACACTGGTCTTTTCATCTCTACCTGGTCATTTCACAGCATGTGGAGCATTGCATGCTCGGTATGTAACTGTCTCCCAGTGATTTCATTATTGACCTAACAGAAGGCTGCCACTGTGTGTATGTCTGTATGCGAGAGGAAAAGAGCAAGAGAGAGGGATAGCGATGGGATGAATCACTGCTCTTATCTACACAAATAAACACTGAACGTCATTGCTTCTTCCTATCTTAAACACGCTAAGAGCAAAGCACCAATGACACGCGTCTCGCTTTGAAGTCTGCTCTTTCTAAACTAAGCTGCACAATAGATTGCACGCTTATCTTCTCACTTTCACACCACTCTCCTGCAGTGTCCGTCACGAATGAGCACAGCGGTTATCGGCTGCGCGAGCTGTGATCTGCTGGACGTGCTGATAGCGGCTTTTGAGTCCCTGGAAAAATATAGACTACGATTTTAACTATTGACTGACACTATCTTTATCTGTGCTTCACACAAAAGAATACAGCAAGTGTAATTCACTTCTCCTGTTATTCTCACCCTTTCTTACTCTCACTTCCCCTTACCTCTGTTTCTATATTGTACTCCCGTTCCACTCACTTCTCTCTCTCTCTCTCTCTCTCTCTCTCTCTCTCTCTCTCTCTCTCTTTAGGAGAACCTCTATTTCAGGGAACTGGAAGGCAAACACAGGCTCTGCTATGCTGGAGCAGATCGCCATGACGGACAGGTGGGTCTAAGCATGTGAAATAAATCATGATCTCATAATAATGTGGAAAAGAGTATACACATTACATAAACAAGCACGTTTTTATAAACGCTGCCTTTCAAAAGTGGACACTGACACAGTTTGACCATTTTTCTTTGTTAAAAACTTAAAAACTGAAGGAACAACCAGCACAAATTCTATCCTAGGAATAATATTATGCCCTCATATTTTGTTCCCATGATACCATGTCAGAGCTCAAACCATTCACTTTTAACTTTAGTTTGTGTGTCGTCATGTTAAGCGTGACTATGGCTGTAATACACTCAATATGGCATCAGTTTTGTTCTCATTTCACCCACTAGCGTTGAAAAGTTTTGCTGTTTTGAAGTGATTACATTATTGTGCATCATGAGGCAGGGGAAGATGATGTTAACCAACAATATTCACCCTCCACCTCCCCCCAAATTTCCTCGTACACAAAATAAGTGCACAGGTGTTTTCTGATGAACAAAAACATTTAATTGGTCAGCTGAAAATCAAATCAGAAGCTTTCAAAAGAATCCACTTTTGTTGCATAATAAGAGCAGATATATAGATGGATAGTTAGCTAGACTGATTGAATACATGATTGGTAAAGAAAGTGGAGTTCCTTTTCTACCTGTTCTTGTTTTAGTCACTCATCTGACAGGTCAGCAGTGTCAGTAATGAACTTGGTTCTTCAGGTACCGTCTGTGGGTAGACTCGTGTGCGGAGATGTTTGGAGGTTTGGACATCTGCGCTGTGAAGGCCGTACACGGTAAAGATGGCAAAGATTATATCATAGAGGTATGTTCACCATCCTCACTGCTTATTCCGTACACAGACACAATAAAAAGCACTATAAACAATAATAAAACTGTCAGAATGCTACTCAGCATTTTCCAAGGTTGCCAAAAGCCCTGCGACTTGTTCCAGTTTGGAGTTCACGGCTGTTTCAGTTTAGAGCGTTAGAATTGTTTTGTCTGTACCTAGGCACTTTGACATTCATCCCCTCGGTTAAGCCAAAACAAACTCGCGTTGACTAAAGTATGCATGTGACTGAAACTAGACATGATGCTGATGTGCAATTAGTTGGGTGGACCCTGTTCACTCCAAACACAGAATTAGAGTTCAAAGCAGCTTAGCGAACAATAGCAATGCAGGGAAAATCCATTTCCATCTTCAGGGGCAAAGGACTTTTCACATGAAGTCTGAGAAAGGGCTGGTGACGACACAGTGTTTGATGAGCAGAACACTGGAGGATCACAGTAGCTTACCTGATGCAGTGGTCCAGTTGCACGCATTGCAAAACATGGTGATAACCGATAATGAATGTTTATAACCGTGCATGTGTAAATGACCTCTGTTCTGATTGGCTGTCTTAATTCAAGCAGTAGTCCAGGCTAAAGCACTCATAATAACCTGAAGGTAAATAGGTGGGACTATAGTAGTGGACAGTGAATTAAAAAGTGAAAACTTCTTTGCAGCTTGGTTTCCAGATATGGGGAGTGAATGCTGCATTTTATGAACATTAACTGTGTTCACATACTACATTAAACTCTTTTATTTACAAAAAGTGAGATAAAATCAGTGTAGATTGATGATGATATAGTCTCTGTAGTTAGACGGCTTTCTCAGATGTGAAGTTGTATTAATGAACAATTATTCCACTGGAAAGAATGGGCATGTGTGGCTAGGATACTGGGTCTTGGCTGTGAGCATCAAGCTCAGAAACAGTTATCTACCTTTAAATCCACCCAGGGCTGCCAAAAAGAGCCAATTTTATTGGAGAGATCAAGAGAAGGAAACAAGTACTTCATTTGAGAAACATTATCAGTCTACAGTGTATATGAGAGATAGTTAATAGATTGATAGATACCGTGAAGCCACAAGCAGAAATCACTCATAGTTGCTGTTTCAGATTTGAAGATGATGAGAAATCTTTATTTAACCCTCTGAAACCTGAGCATGCAGATACAGAAAAAAAACCTCATTGTGTGATCATGACACATGACACACATACATATACACATAATTTTAACTGAGAGAAGTATTTTTTTTATGATTTGTTTTTTCAATTAGTGTGGTTATTTCAGTACAATAGTAACAAGTCTTTTGAAAATCCTTAAAACTAAATCGAAATATAATTTTATTATTAAAATATCACTGTGCCATAAAAATATCTCTGTAAGGTATGAAACATAACATTTTTTGTAAGCTGGTCAGCGAAATCAAATAAATTCGTTTTTTATCTAGCACTCAAAAGTTGAAAACTGACATGACTGATACGGAATAGAAGTTTTGTGTCCCTGTGTGGGACTAGTATGGCAAGTTTCACGTGGTTTTGTTAATGTCTAAGTATATGAACTCAACAACCAAACATCCATGTGAAAAAAGGAAGAAAAAAACCCACATGGCTGATACAGAATAAGAGTTTTGTCCACACAGCTGGCTTTGTATAGCCAGTTAGCCTTTAGTAAGCACATGACCCCAGCTCATCATGATTCATTTGTGCAATAATACCACCTGGTGTATAACACCAATATCTTGTGATGTAAAGGTTCAAACTTCACTGAAGTGTTGTTTGTCTGGTGGAGCAATTTTTAGAGAAGACCAAGCTTGACTAGCTATAATCTTTTCCTCAAAATTTCCTGCACAGGGTAGTTGAGGAACTCTATACCCAAAGAGGCCTGCGATTGCTAGCTGTATAATGCGTATCCAGTATTGTCAGTGCAGTAATCAGGAGCAGGATTAGCTTCTTTACTTGTACCTTTTTTTGTGTTAAAGAAGGTCTTTAGCTGAGGTGCTGGTACACAAGCCAGATGCTGCACTGGCACTTTCTTGTTTGGAATAGTTAAACAAAACGTGAACAACTTGAATTTGTCCACAAACCAGTGTCCCTCTTCCACTTTGCCAGTATTCTGGTGTCTTCTGCCTTTTTTCCCCTGGCCACATCGGTGCGCAGGGTATTCGGAGGCAGTAGGGGATACAATACTTCAAAAAACTAACGAAGGAACCTCAGCAGGCAGTGTCTGATGCAAACATTCAGTTCGGATTTATTTATTACTTTTCAGACACAGCTAATATTCATATTTGTAATAGTGGCAGGCATTTGTCTTTCATATGCAAATCAGTTAGAGGATATTTAAAGAAATAACACTTGACATTCCTGTTGGCATTTTAAGTTCATTAACACTGAGATACAGACGGACTCCTGTTGAGTTTTGTTCGTTTTGGCTTGCACTGGCCTTTTCTAGTAAGAGATGCACAGAGCTGTTGCGAATCACACTCCTGGTTTAATCCTTCTCCAAACACTCTGAAATGGAATGCTGAGAGGCAGGGCATTCGGAGGTGAGCACTGAATAATCCCATTAATGATGGCAGATTTTTGTGACCTTGTAGGTCCGTGTGGGAGAAATGCCGGGGAGAGAAATGGCCCCATGTGGTGCGTATGACTGCAGTGTTGATTGTGCTTTTCCAATCCCTCGGCAGATGTTCAACTGCAAGACAGTTCATGTAGTTTAGTCGAATAGAAAACATGGATGGATGTACCAAACTGGCAGCCATTGTACCGAAGTCTGAATTTTCCATTTAAATAATTTAAATAAACCTTTTTCATGTGGCTGAACTTGCATTTTGCCATATTTACACTTAAGGGTGCCAAAAATTGTGCTCTGTAGAACAGCTCCAAAGAAGAACACTTGGTCTCTTGAGAAACCTATTAACATACCTAACCATACCTCAGGGCCTGACCATGAGAATAAAAACCAGTCCTAAAATATTTTTAACCATACATTCACACTTATTACCATTTAGGAGCCTTTGTTTAGCCTTGATTAAGTTCAGTCATTGTCTCACAGTGCAGCTTCATATTCATACTACAGATTTCTTTGCTTTTGTTTTGTTTTTTGTCTACATTCTTTTTTTCAAAAACTGACCTCACCTTCCCTAGGAAACTGTTTATCATTCCACATTTAAAATCTGTTCAATGACAAGGTCTACGGAAGGAACCTAGCCAGAATATAAGATATAAACCAATCTCTGGTCTGCAGATAATTTGAAGATTGAAGTTACTCAGACACTATGATTAGAAAAGCACTGTACTGCTATAACTGATACTGTATTATCTTGTTCTGCTGTATTGCAGCCTCTCATCAGGGTCATTAATTGCTAAACAGCAATGCCCACATTGTGAGTCACATCTGTTTGACAGGCAGATAACTGACCATCTTCAGCTGTTTTCAGTGGTGTCCTGAGGACCAGATCAGGCCTAAGAACTCTCCTCCTACTACACACCCACACGCTCTTTCACATTTACATTGCAGAGATAAAGTCTGAAATGATGTCATGAATTTAGATGTCCTGCTATGGTCAGTCAAGAATCAGACTTCCTGTAGACCGCTTTAACTTATCTTCTCTCAGGTGGTCAGACACCACTGTGTCTGTGGGAAGCTCTGCTGATAAACATAGCTCTGAACAAACTGAAACCATGTTTGTCACATGATCGGGTGCTGAAGTTTCATTTCATGTACATTTAAAAATACTCTGTATGCTTTTGTGGCTGAATAAAATCAAATCCTCACAGCAATGTTCCAACATTGAATGCTAAGTCTTTCTAGAAGAGTAAGAGCAACTGGACATTCAGTGTGTATTTTTTTTTACCTCATACAGTATCCACTTTCTGTATGTGTAAGAAACAGTTTCACTCTTAGGTAAGATTTCCTGTGATTTCTCATACTTTTACTTATTACCTGCTCATGACTTGTTGTCCTACATTCCATTCTGGTGAGGTCCTGTCTGCTGTAAAGTACAGGTTGTGTAGTAAATTGTGGATTTTAGAGCTGGATCTAATTTATGTCTGAAAATCATCTGCCGCTAGTCTTGGCCCATGCTTTTTTTTTTACACATACACCATATATTTTTTACACATATGTATTGCGCGCAAAGACATTTTATATATTTATTTATTTTACTTAAAACATTTTACCTGTTAAAATTACTGTTGCATAGCACAGAGAATGCTGCCCAGAAATGTCCTTATTTAAGCGTCATTAGTTACAGCGGCAATTTGCAGCCATCTAACCTAGAATCCCCTCAGGGCCTCACTATCATTCTGAAACTTTGGACATGACAGTGTTAAGCCTCTCTCTCCGGGGAGTGTATGACGCAGCACATTCCATCTCTAAACTGTTCCTCAGCAGGAGGCAATTACTTAGATGAGTCCATAACATTGGAATGTACTGCTACCACAAGCTCCCTACACACACTGTGTGCGTGCAGTCTTACATACACACACCATTACTAGGCACAAGTTCTGCCACACCATCACCTGTCACCTGTCAGTGATGCCTACAAACATGTTTTTTTCATTTAAGTGATGTCGTTTTCTTCACTTTTCCCAAGTGTAGTCGATGAACACGTCTGGTGTCCAGAGTTTGCCTTTGATAGTTCTGGCAATACAAAAAAAGGGTAGAAGTGTTTATACCACCTTTTCAAAAACTTCACTGAAGTTTTTAACAGTATTCCATATTTGTTTATTTGAGTGTGAATCAGGAATCACAACACATTTTCCTTCCATGTTATGACGTAATTCTGAGTGAGGATCTCTGAGTTAGCTGAATGTTTTGCTCAGTGATTGACGGGTTAGGCAAAAGGAAAAAATCTTAGCAGCCTATTTGTTAATATTGTTGTCCTCCATCTGCTTTGTATGGTCACATGATCAAAACACAGACGTTTTCGATGGAGGTGAGTGAATTGCATGATGAATTGTGTTGTCCTGGATAATGGTCCTGGGACACTCAGTTAAAATCAGTTGACTCACTTCCAGCACCAGTTGGTTGACTCACATCCAGGGCTCCAGGCTCGTCTTTACAGATACGTAAACGCCAAACACTTCAAACACTTCTTGTAACTAGAATTATTATAGTTGTTACAGTAAGTCTGATGTGACGTAAAAACACGACATGAAAGTGCACAGAGATTTAGAGTAAGAAAGTTACTACTTCGTTATGTACTCTATTGTTGTTATAATGGTTCATTTATTGGTAAGTAAATGAAACTAATGCTGTGATCCAGATGCTTTAAAACTAGAGAAATATCTGACATGAAAACATATGATGGACTAGAGGTGCTCTGGCTTGAACTCAGCATACCACTAATTTTAATGTTTAACGTAGTGAATGCTTAGTAATTTGCATGTACAGTAACCCCTTTCACGCAGATCAGCAGTCGTGGTTTCAGAGGCGGGAGGTTTGAAAGTAGTCAATCCGAGAAAGTTATTTATTTCTCCTTGCTGCTGATTGGCTGCTGCCCTGTCACGCTGCAATCCACAATTTCCCCCGTGGAGCGTCTCGAGTGTTCTCGTGTTTTTTGTTTTGTTCTTTATAAAGCCCTGTATTTTTATTACTGTAAATTATATTCATTTGTCACCGTATTTACCCTTCTTATACCAAAGAAAATGCCCATGCATTAATTACAGTACAGTCTGTACAGGGGTAACATTGATATTGTACGTTCTAGCATGGCGGGAGTTCAGTGTAAACTGTAAACAGTACGAATACGGGTTTACCTTTACATTTTCTTTAAGGCTAATGAGTTTTAAATGAAATGAAAGTGTTTTGGGAGCCTATTTGGGGGCATATTTAGGGCTTACACTCAGTGCTTGAAGTGGGAAAAAATAAGTGCAGGAACTCTAATTTTCCGACATTTGACATTTGTGCGGTGAAAAAAATA
>JBBPCX010000135.1:31021166-31032150 GCA_037974365.1 Hydrocynus forskahlii | reverse complement strand
TTGGTTTTCAAAACTGAGCTGCTTTCCAATTGGCCCGTTTGAGTAGGGGGCGTGTCCCTCACCGTGCTGCTGCTGACGCATTCTGCAGCTTGTTTTGGACCTGTTGACAGCATTCTTTAATTAAAACAACTCATAAGTTCCATTCTTATTCTATTTTCTGCTTGGTAAGACCAAAAACTGCATAGGTGGCTTATTAAAAAGCAGACATCTACAACCTCTGTCGCTACCAACACGGAGCACGGCACCCCCCCCACCCTCCAAAAAAAATGGATGGATGGAAGGATAGCTACTTTTTGCCCCCCCAGATAAGCCAAATGCCCACCCACACATGAGGTTCTGGTTACACCTCTGCTGGTGACCACATACCAACACTCTTACGTCCAGAGAGGAATCGTATCCAGAAACTTTTGTTTTTGTTGTTTAATACACTTTCAAATGTACACATGTAATTTCTTTTACTTTGTGATTATAAATATGATCAAAAAGTAGGAATTCATGAGCATAAACAAAGATATGTTTTTAAATTTTATAGGGAAAAAAAGTATTCAGACACTACGTTAACACATATATTGGAAAAGAAATCAAGTTTTATATGTTAACAATGCAAAAATAAAAATATTCTCAGGCCAAGGCACTGCCACTGATTTCATGTAAGAATGAGCAGTCATAGTGAAAGAGAAAGTGCTCCCTAAAGTTCTCAGAAACAACATTATTAAACAGCACAACGATTAAACTACAAAGCGCCAACTTTAATCATCCCCATCGGTACAACTGGTTTATCTCCGAACAGGTGCGCCCAACAAGATTTCTCCCAGACAATACTAATGATGAGAGAAGCCAGCAGACACTTGAGAAGAGTTGAAAGTAGTCTTGAAAGCAGCAAGGACAACAGTGAGGGTGCTTGCTGGGTCTAGTCAGTTTGACTTATTTTGAGAACTTTGAAACTGGAAGTCCAACAGCGAGTCCTTTGTAATCTTGGTGAGGAATGGGCCTAATTTGAACCAATTTGCTCCTAACATTTGTTTCAGTCTCTCTGTTACAGAGGTTTTGTCAAATGCAGAGATGTTTATTTGAGTTTACCAAAGTGTTCGTGTATCTCCAAGACTAAAGAAGAAAGTACATATTCTCTTTTTCGCAGTGACCACATGACCTTTCTTCACGGGGCATGCAGGTTTTTCTCTGTCAGCTCCTCTCTATGGATAGGTTGTGGTCACTTTCTCTTCTCTCACATGCTCTCGTGTGTCGCTCGCTCTCATTCTTTCCACCCATGTCTCCCTCCCCTTCCTTTCTTTCTCTCTTCTCATTTGTTTTGGTGCCCATGTCAGCTTTTTCCCAGTTTGAACACGTCTCCAGTGGTCCAGTGCAGCAGCTCCAAACCTGAGCCCCAGACACGTGCATGACTCACCCAGTTGTGGCACACACTTTACAGCCAGCCTCTTGTTGACGAGCTAAGACTTTCCGACCATAACATTCAGTGCTGCTGCTTCCTCGTCAGGCTGTTCCCTCAAAACACCCAAACAACATCAAGGTTCTCTCCCCTGGTCTTCTTTTATTAGCCAATGAAGTGCAGAAGACAGGCTGCTAAAAGGCATCCGCATTAGCATCTCCTGTCTAATATGCCCTGAACATTTTACAAGAACTTTTCAAGGCTTGTTTGTCAAACCCGTGTTGTATTTAAGAGCTTGAATGCTGTTACACAGTCTGCTCAGTGCATAGGTTGCATCAACAGTGTAGCTGAAACAATGCAGACAATGCTGTCACTGAGTGGCCTAAAAATGTACTGCATATGCTCTGGTCCATTTCAAAGTGATGGTTCAGCCAAAATGTTCCACTTACTCCAAATGTAGCTGATCAGCTATAATATATGTGTTGTCTAATGTTTGCCTCTTTATTTTGCACTGGAGCTGTGAGGCCAATTTAGCTATCAAGTAATAGAAGCTTATACCCCAAACCAATTAGCATCATGCAAAGTTCATACCTATAGTACTGTGGAAAAGTGTGAGACTATTTAATCGTTTAATTTCCAACTGCCCCTCTCCAGTCTTTCTGAGCAGTTTAAATGCACCAAAACGAGGCTTGAGATGACACTAGCAGAGTCAAAAGACAGTGTAATTAGAGCCACTGCCCCAACCCTGTCAACAGGATGGAAATGGACGACCAAAAACGCTGTCCAGAAGGCAAAAGCTGCACTGCACCACAGTGACGTTGTGGGCCAAGTCCAACGTGGACGGAGAGGCCTGGGTTTTGGTGAATGACGACCCTGCTGGAGCAAGGCAACCCCACAGAATGGAAGAAGATGGTGGTAGCTGAAGTCCGAAGACAGGAGGAGGAGAGTAAGCATGCCAAGGCTGTCTTACAGGCCAAACAGGGCCAGTGGACGACGTGGGAAAATGTAGAAAAGCGAAAAATCAGTTGGAAGGATATGTGGGCAATGGAAGCGAGTAGGATCAATTTCCTTATTTGAGCTACATATGATGTCCTTCCTACCCCTCAAGACCTTAACCGATGGCGGGGTGAAGATCCATCATGCCCCCTGTGTTCAGCACCAGCTACTCTCTGACACTTTCTCTCAGGTTGCAAGATGAGCCTCTCACAAGGACGTTACACCTGGAGACACAACCAAGTACTTAAGTCACTTGCAGCAAGTTACATTCAATTATTCAAGTTCCCAGCTGGCCTGTGTAGTTTCTTGTACTGTCTTATGCTGTTTACTTACACTATATTTGTCACCAACATTTCAGCAGTTACCAGCATAGACAATTTACTCTGTGTCGATTCATAGCCTCCCAGAAGCCATGTGATTTTAGCAATTAACTACAGCACTTATGAAGACTTTCTTTGATGACTAAGATGCATTTGGGTTCTGGGAAGCTCCTGTAATAATGTAAATACAGGTAAGCCTGCAAACATGCATCTGTGGGCTACACCTTAAGTTTGTATCTTAATATTATTTTATCATCATATTTTGATGTATCTGAAGCCAAACACAACTTACTAGTCGCTTATTCACAGTGGTAGGACAAAGTGTTGTCTTCATTTACATACTTTTTTCAGACAGACTACAAATTACAGAAAGCAGCCGCCACAGGCTCTGAATGGACATTTTAAGTGTCTTTTTTATTTTGTGAGAAAAGTCATTTTATGGATAAAGTCATACATCTGTAATAATAGGACCGTACAGCTACCAGTCTTCATACACAACATGTTGTGACTGAACGTCTGTGTCTGACTGAATGATCTGCAGCAAAGTTAGTTAGCTATGCATAATGGTGACCTAATGGCAGCAGCAATGCAAAGTGCATTCTGGGTGTTTGTGTCCTTTTATGATCAGACAGGGATGGATTCTGCCATCATGCAAATGCAAAACGCTTGTATTACCTTGCTGTGATCTAATTTGCTCATGGAGCACATGGCAGTGACAGACATTCCAAAAATAAAAAAACTCTTTAAAAGTGTCCCTGAAAAGAAAGTATATTCTGACCTGTATATTATCTGCAGGTGATGGACAGCTCCATGCCTCTGATTGGAGAACATGTAGAGGAGGACAAGCAGCTCATCACTGATCTGGTTCTCAACAAAATGGCCTTCGTGCTGCTTGGCATCACTTCCCCGCAGTCCTCCTCTGTCAAGGTGCCTGAGCAATTTATTGAACACTCACAAACGCACACACACATGTATATATATACATATACAGTTGTTAACGAAATTATTCATACCCCTGGCAAATTTTGACTTAGTAACTTTGCCTTAGTTACAAGCAAGTTTCTTCTTGATTGGAAATGACACAGGTGTCTCCCCAGAAGATAACAAGACGATGTACAAGAGGCATCATTGTGGAGAAAAATATTTCTCAGCTTTTATTTACATTTGAACAAAAAATGTCATGTCCAATATTATTCATACCCTTCTCAATAATCAATTTCTTGGCTATTACAGCAATCAAACGCTTGCTATAATTGCTGACGAGCTTTTTGCATGTCTCCGCTGGTATTTTCCTATAGACTGTGACAGTTTGCAAAAGGTATGACTAATGTTGGAATGGGTGTATTATAATGGTTATAAAGCTCTAATGGTTCCGGCGCCCATGCTCTGGACTGTGAGGGTACCTTGTTTTTCTATAACAAACTAGATAAGACATGAATGCCCTGCAGTGGCAAATAGCTTTGATTTTATATTTCATTTGATTACATTAATGTTTAAGTTAAGATTTACAGCGATATTTGAACTGCAGCTGTGTAACTGTGCCAAAGGGAACACTGCAAACCAAATGTTATTGCACTTTTGTTCATATAGCAGTACTGTAAAAATAAAAGTGCACAATACACCACAAATTATTATTATAAATTATTTTTGAATTTTGCTAATAATAATGCAATTAATCACGGAAAATCATGTGATTAATCACGATTTAAAAAATGTATTGTCGCCCAGCATTAATATATATATATATATCAGAGAGAGAGAGACAGAGAGTTTATACACTATATAGACTGTATAACCTATGACATGCTGAAATGAACACAATGCTTTGTTGTTAAATTAAAAAGTGAACAAACTGGCACCTCTCTCTTTATCTGGCACAGACGCAGCCCGGGCCACAAACAACCCAACCAAGACGAGCTCAAGGTGAGTCAGATTGTGTCCCATGGCCTGGAATTGGGTGCATTTATCACCATGGAACGTATGAAAATATGCTTGTTTTAGAGAATCAAGGCTATAGAAACATGATATGGGGGTATTTATTGCTACGGTTTTCAATAATCGTTTATTTATTTGTTTATTTGCTTGTGTATTTGATCATTGTTTCTTAATTCTTAAAGTTTCTTAATTCTCCTTGACAGTCTAGTTATAAACTACAACAATAAGAGTCAGAGAGAACCCTGAAAATCGGCAGCAATTTAGAGTTTAGACTTTGATTCTGGGGATCCCAACAGAAAAGTAACCCTACTTAAAAAAAAGTTAACTTTGCAGCAAGGAGAAACTTTTTATTACAGTGAATAACTGATAGGATTTCAGCTGTGAATGGTTGGCATCAGATATTATTGGACTTAAGTCCACTTGAGCATTTAACTTATATAGTTTTGACATGGTGTGGGAGCCTTATACAGGGTGACACAGAAAAACGGGAACTTTTGAGGTGCGTAGTGGCAGCCATGTACAGTTGTAAAGAACACCCATTCGTAATTCCTGTGATGTGATATACAGGACTCCAAGAGGAAAAGAGGAGAAGACCACAAATTGGAACTTAAACAGAAAGATTTTACAACGTTACTTTGAAGTCCCTTTCAGGATTATAGGAATGTAAAAACAACCCATAATACTGTTCACACAGAGCAAAGAAGTTACACATTTAAACAGATGATAAATTAGTTCGTTTGTGTTTACACAGCAAAAGTGTTAAAAGAGAGATTTGAATTTGTAACCCTTCAATGTATTGTTCCGTTTAACACTATTTAGAGCTCAAAATTCAACAGAAGTATACTGAAACAAACAAACAAACAAAAATCACCACAGACCCACTGCGTTGTCTCAGTATTCTTCGCCGTTACCCACCTGATTCAGCTCTTAAACTTCATCCACTATCAGTAGATGAGCTGGACCAGGCGGGTCAAATCCAGGAATACTTGAAACCGTGGAGTTCTGTTGTTCACCAGGAGTGGAAACAAACACTGACCTAGACCAGGTGTCTCAGTGACTCTCACGATAGTTAGTAGGAAGTTATACAAGCGTGTGAATGTTTTTGTGTATCTGTGGCTTTTAGGGGGTCCTCGCTCGGCCTCTGGTTCTCCGTCTCAGTCTGCTCACGGCTCTCCGCAGCGAGCCCGCTCAGCCACCACCTCGCCCAGTCAGGCCTTCCAGCCCGGCCCTATCCCGGCCTCCGGCTCTGCAGGAGCCTCTCAGAAACAAGCGCCGCTGCTCAAGTGAGTCTCTTTAGCCACATTCATGTTACACTGTTGACAGAAAACCATGCAGACATGTCAAGAAAAGATCAGAATCATCACATCAGACTTGGTCCATCACTGTATGTGTGTATATGTTTGTTTTCATCCTTCAGTGTCAGCAGTGGCTAACTAATGATAAAATGTGTGCATGTATGGTATAAAAGTACAAAGTATAAATTTCAGTATAAAGACGCATTCACTCTAACAACACATATGCATCACTATCACAGGAACAAATGTGAACCATCATGGCTCATCATCATCATTCAGTTAAATCACCATCAGTGGTCAAAACTATGCATCTGGGTTCAATGTGACAGAAATGTATTTGCTGTTCTCTGCTTTTCTTTCAGCAAAAACTATGAAGTTATTTTGATAGCTTTTGCCGTCTAGTTCCGGTGCTTATGGGTTAATTAATTAATGATGATCAAAACTCATGATTTAAATTAGTCATTCAGACATTTCTCATGACGGATCCCAACATAATGCAAATTTCAACAATATAACAATGTAACAGTCAAAATGATCTCTGGCCATTATAGTAGTTACACAATGTATTTGTTACAATTTTGAAAAAAAATCTGTTCACTTTCGTTAAGTTGTAACTGCTGTGTCTTGATGATATGAGCTGAAATTATTTTTATCACATGATAAAATGCTGACAGTCCCGTCTGCACATGGCTTACACTCCCCGGTTTAAGAGCATTTCATGCAGCAGAGCATTATGTCTGCCTTATTTTGCTGATTTAGTCATTTTCCCTTTATTGTATTGCTTCTACCGTGGTTGGCTATGTATTTAAATGATATTTGTTTGTTTTAATTGTAGTTATAGTTCCTACTTTGTTTTGTCAAAGCCTGCCGACAAACTTAATACAGTTATGAACAATATGGACCAAAGATTTGTGGCTGTGTTTTAATTGTTAAAAACACATTCACCCTCATAATTATTTCATATCTATATTCCACATAGTGTCTGTAACCAGGAAGACAACACTTGCATTTCTTAGTTTATTTGAAAAACTACAGAGGGGAGGGTAGAAGGAGAGTATTGTCTAGGGTGGTCGTGATCAGGTGCACCCCTGGTGAAATCCACTGAAGCTCATCTGTTCCACTGTCATTTTCTTTCAGCAAATCACAGTCACTCACTAACACCTTCACAGAGACTCTGAGGGGCAACACCACAGACGATGAGGCCAAAGCCGAGACCATCCGCAGCCTTCGCCAGTCCTTCGCCAGCCTCTTCTCCGACTAATCTAGACGCGCACACACAGAGTGACCAGTACTTTTTGAAATGAAACCCATCCTGAAGGTCAGCAGATTCTGGGTGGAGTGTCTGCAGACCCTGTAACAGGTGTCTGAGAGTGTGTATGTTCACATTCCTCAGACAAAATTCTAATATTAAACTTAATGTTAAACTAGAAGTACTAAAACATTCATATTCTTTGTCATGTCCAATTCGGTTTTTTTTTTTCCTTTTTCTGTTCATTTATGTTCAAATGTCTGTGATGTTTATGTCTACTGTTTAACTTTGTCACACCAAAGTTGTTTCCTAATAACAGTCAACATGTACAAAACCTAATGTTAACCATAACCATTTTAACCAGCTACATCTCTTGCTTTTATAAATTAGGGCTCTTGGGATGATGGCTTAGGAGAACCATTTTTGAGTATGAAAACATTTAAAGAACTTTGTCATAGTGTAAACATTCTAAATTGATAAGGAGCCTTTACAATATGTGTTTTTTAAACCTTCACACTCTTAACTCTCGTTTACAAAACTGTTTTTTAGAGAGCTAAAATGGTTCTTCTGTAGCTTTGCTCAATGAGTCCTATGTGACACTTTGTAAGAGTGTCTGTCTGTTGTTTAAAGCTGTCTGTAGTGAATGAAATGTGTCATTAGCTGAGTAATTTACAACCAACTATCAAAATCATCAGATAAACACAACCTGTGTTCCAACATATCAGTTTTACAGCATTAATATAAGTTGGAGTTATTTCTCTGTTTATTTTATAGCTGGTAAAAGCGGTCATAATTTTTACTCAACACACAGTCCTTAAAAGGTTGCTGACATGACTGATCCGCTTCCCCATGTAAAACTGAGCCCATCTATGTAAAACTTTGGTGTATGTTAAGTGTTGTAAGAATCTCTAAACTAGTATTTGAGTATTTTCTTGTACTAAACAGCCAGAACAGCTCTCATCTTATGTCATTTGCAGTTTGTGGACAAAGCCTTTCATTCTGATTCATTATTACTGTCCCTCAGACTCACCCAGACTGACTGATATACCTTCTATCACTCAGTATACCACAGTGGGATTATAGGTGTGCTTTTTATTTCTAAACAGATCAGTCTTCCATTACAAACAAATCTTCCCTTTATAAATGAAGATCTACTTGACAATGTATTAATTGTAAATACTGATCTCTCGTTTATTAGGCATTTTATAAGTTTCATTATCTTTGCTGGAAAGGGATGTGACAGATTAGTAACACCAAAATAAATAATACATTTTTAAAACTGGGAAAAAAAGTAATGAAGTCCTGGGGTCATACCTGAAAGCCATTAGTTCATAGATGTAGTAGTTTTTCCTTTTCCTTTTCTTTAAGAAGCAGAGAGATAGAACCTTCTCAGTGTTCCTCAGTGTCATATCTGCCTTATCGTTTTGATTCTTTGGTATTGTGCAATACAGGAAAGTATTTGTGACCATGAGGTGTGACTTTTGCCTGCGACAAGTAGCTGAATTTATTTATTTTTCTGAATTTAATGGACCAAATTCTGTGTTTATGGAAAAATGCTTTGTAGTGATGCTGATTTAAGACTTTCTTTGTATTTATTTATTTATTTTTATGAGAATGCCTAATCTCAGTGTGCTCAGTGGGTTTCCTCTATCATTTCCATGCACGTTACAAAGTGCAATGAAAAAGCCATAAATTAGAAGTAATTGTTTTGTGATGGGAGGGTTTTTCTCTCATCTCTTGCAGTCTTTCATATACTGTTCTGTGTTCATATTCATAAGCACTGAGCTGCTTCAAACATGCATTGCTAGGTTTCACTTCTTATATAGCCAGTAGAATCATAGTTAAAATGTTGAGATGTGTACATAACGTCCAGTCCACTTTATTGACAAAGTTAATAAACAAACACAACCTCTGATTAAGGAATACTTCTGCGTTTTTTTACCACTTCTGTAGCATGGTTTATTAAAACAGATCATTTTCCTGTCCATTGATGTTAATTGTAGATGTGTTACAGGTCAACAGGTTTTCTGTCCTCTTACTAAATACAGCAAATCACGCTGGAATTACTACTGATATAACCGACCATATGCTACAGAACCTCATAGAGGTTAGGGAGAGAAGCGCTGGAGTGTTCCTTTCAGTCAGTCAAAAGCAGCTAAATGATGTGTTGGTCATAATCAACAAATTTACTCACCCGTAGTAGAGAATTTGTTCATTTGTTTTCACTTCAAATCAACAAAACATGTCAGTTAACCAGGCGTGTTCAAAATTTGCATATGTCTGTATATTATTAGTAGTATTTATTCTTTTTTTTTTAAATATATTTTATTTCGCGTATTAACGCACAACATTCTTTGACCAATGCAACTTCTGATGTTTTTCCCCATATTTAACGTGTGCATGTAGACATTAGACGGGGAGACTTAGCTGTGAAGCTGAGGGATAGCTGTCCATTATCACTTGACCTGCGGTCACCGGGCTACCTCACGTCTCCTAGCCAAATGAGTCTACAAAAGACACACACATGTACATACCTTAAAACACAATTACACACACCATATCGCAAAACTGTACACGCATGTACAAACAAATGAAGCCAGTAACAGTTACATACATATACATTAACATCATGTGTTGGTCATATTGCAGTGAGTGTATGCAGTGTAGTGGTTTGATATACAGTAACTGTGGCATGATTAGGACTCTCTGGTGCCTCTGTAGTGTAGTTTACTAATATAGATCAGTGTTTCTGTCTGAATGCTTCACGTAAAGTATGTGTGACACTACATGTGCTTTAATGTAATACATGCCATTTTGTTACAGTTTTGGTTCTCTATTTTGGTTAATGGAAGATGCTATTAAAATGCCTAGTGTTTAATACATATGAGTCTTTGTTTTTTCTGTCTGTTCCCTGTTTACAGTATAGACTGCATTAGTGCAGCAGCTTTCATTTTGGTATTCTGGTGCTTCAGGCGAGTTTTGTCAAGAGGGGTGGGGGTGGACGGGTGTTGATCAAGAACACTTTTTATAGATGCACTGGGGTGGTTCTGGGGGTGTGGGCAATTTGTCCATTTGGTGCCCAAGGTAAGCTATTTTGCCTCTGCCCATAAACATCCCTGCCACAGTCCAGTGCTGGGGCCTTTCACTCCTGTAGCCAGCACTGGTATTGGGCATGGTGAACTTACTCAAATTCTGTTGGATTTACATGATGAACTGAGCAGGTGAACTTGATTAAAGGCCAAATTGTGTGAAATGAGCTGTTTTATCAGTTTTAATTCTTGAAAAATAAATGGTGGAGTCTAATTTTTATCAGTGAAATAAAACATGCACATTAATTCTGTCTTTCACATCAAGGCTGAAACTGTAATGATATGGACCCAAATGCAGAGTACACAGAGTAGATTTAATCCAAGGTACAGTTCACAAATACAAGGGGCAAAGTCCAAAAACGTAGCCAAAAAAAGGTCCAAAACCAGTAAATCCAATAAGAAGCAGACAAGTCCACAAGGCAAAAGGGTAATCCAAACATCCAGAAAAGGGTCAGAGAAACACGATAAAGTAATACAGACAAGAAACCAGGGAAACGCTTGGTGACTAGACAGGGCTTAGCATACTTCACACTGAAAGAACAGCTCTTAGGTCTATGTATACCCCTTTAGGTCTGGTACTCAGATGATCCTGATCTTGTTGTAATGAGGCTGTGTGAAATTTTGGGTGGCTGTGCGCAGTGCTTGAAGTGGGAAAAAATAAGTGCAGGAACTCTAATTTTCCGACATTTGACATTTGTGCGGTGAAAAAAATA
>JBBPCX010000135.1:30983875-30999757 GCA_037974365.1 Hydrocynus forskahlii | reverse complement strand
TGCTATAATTCCGGCAAAAGTTTTGAGGTAATCCTCAGCGCCTTCATATCCGCACTCGCTGCCGCACCATGCCTGACCACCCAGTGAATGCTGGTCCTCTTTTTAAATTTCTCGAACCAGACCCGACTGTCTTTAAACGGCTCGCCCGATGCCTCGCCCACTGAAGTGCCTGGGACTGCTGCAGCAAATCGGCATAAAGAGCTCGAGTCTTCTCGCAGATTATCGCCTCCATCATGGGATCTCCTGTGAGCTGCTTCTCTGTCAACCACACCTTCAGCAGCTTCTCCATATTTTCATGGATAGATGTCCGCTGTTCAGAAAATATATTAACGCCCTTGCTGGGTGTTAGAGCCTTTATCGACTCCTTCTGCTTCAGTAAGGTGCAGACTGTAGAAGTGCTACGCTCGCACAAGTCGACTACACACACACCTTGGTCATGTTTTTCTAATTTCTTTCTTTAATTCAATGCACATCATCCGCTTCTTCTCAGCACTGTCCTTCACACTCACTTTTTTTGGGCACATGGATGGATAAAAAGACTTTTGCAAAATAACTGCAAGCACCAATGCTTGTAACACGAAATTTAGCTCTCAACTCAAAACCAAAAATCGGCCGAGAGACAACTCGCATTAACGCGTTATTATTGCGTTAACACATTATTTACTTTTAAAATGCTATCTTTCTGTGTAACTTTTGGAGGTATTACACTCTTTGGACACCTGGTTCCTGTTACCACCACAATAAAAAAAAGTCAAGTTTCTCTAGGACTGAGGAACCACTCAAATAATTTTGTTTCCATCTCAGCAGTGCAACCTAAGAGAAACCTTTTAAAAACTAGCAGAAATGCCATTTCATCAGTGATTTCAAAATGTTAGAAAGTACTACCATAATGGAATTATGAATATAATTATGAATATATGTTTTTTTTTAGTGTTGTTATTTTAGCTTTCAGGGCACAAAACATATTTGAAGCATATTAAAGTAAGCTTTGGTCCAAAATGAAATGGTAAAAATGTCTTTTTAATCTAGACAACATCTACCTTATAATTTACAGATTTTAAAATTTTTAATTTAGCTGCGTTACATTAATCAAGGACATGTACATTGCTTCACTATCCTTTAGTTTGCCAATTATCTACATTTAAAAACGCATATTATTTTGGAAGGTTAATTATAGTGAAACAATGCGGTGGTGCATTAGGTCTGAAAAAGTGTTACTAGTGTGCAGTAACTCTTATGTGTAGCAGCAGTTTGTAGTGACCCTCACAGCTGAATAGCACAAACCCAACTCAGCAGGGTGGTTTTAATTCCAGCTCGAGGACATGCTTTGCTCATCAAACAGTGAATAACAATAGTTCATCTCTGTTAGGGATCCCCATTAGATTTAGTACTCGTTGGGGAAAGAGGAGTGAGTGTTTGTTGGGGCTGTAGTTTGCCCATGGCTGAAAACCCATCTGTTCAACGCTACTTAGTTGCAATGCACCGTGGCTCTGCTGATTTTAGAGCCTTCTCAGTGAATGTGTGAAGAATTCAGTGTAGCTGAATTCTCTGTTCTCTGACTTTAAGTCTCCTTTTTGGTGAACTATGATAGTATTAAAAGATGCAATTATGCAATTATGAATTAGTGTGATTGTCCAGAGTTAATTGCTATATTCTTTAGGATTCTTCCTCTACTGTTATTACTGTGTCAGTGTGGTTCTGCAGGCTGCAGAAGCCTAACTGGGCCGTTAGGGTTGTGCAAAGGTTTTTCCAGTTTAAATGATTGCGCTGAGAACGCCATCCAGGTCCCTTTAGTAAACCTTATTTCAAAGAGCATAGAGCTTGTCACTATAGGAGCCATGTGCTTTCTAGAACTGATGGCTGATGTCATTTGGGCCCGTCTTCTTCTGTAGCAGTAGCCGCCCCAGTCTGTGTGTTCATTTAAATTTACTGCTTCACTGGTCGCAGTGGGGGCAATGTGGGCGGGTAAGGGGAAGCTTGTGTGCGTGTGTGCCTGTGCTTGTAATATTCACTCTCCGCATCCTTACACTACAGAACCAGTGAAAAAGAGTAAATTACAGAAAAAGAGTAGAAAGACCATATGGTCTATTTGAAGTAATTTTTTTTATCAAAAAAGCAGAAACAGAAACTATGCACAGAAAGAAATCCACAAAACAACTAAACTTGCTTGAAGTTTTGTTGTAATGTTATCCTTTAATTAAAATGTCCTTTTCATTATTTTTATTACATGGTATATGTGTTGGAGTATAAAAATATATGAAAGAGTGCATTGTGATCTGGAAGTAAAAAGGTGTTACTCTACAGTAATTGGCATTTTGTGTCATCATTAACACCATTTATTGTGTATTTTCTCTACTTCCGTTGACTTCTCTGCTTAACAAGACCTGTATTCTCTGTTTGCTCCTCAGACCGTGGCTCCCTTTCAGGTGACGTTACGGGATGACAACTGTATTAGTATAACCCTGGAACCTTCTGATCTGAAGGAAAACGCCACTGCATATGCTGCCAAGATATCTGGGGAGCCAAACAGCCACATCCTGCCCTTCCAGAGTGCCAACAGTAGCCATTTTGCTCCAGCCACCCTCTTTTATAACACCTCCTACCATGGGCTGTGCTACACCATCAGCCTCCTGATGGGCAACGGCTCCACCTGGTCCAGACCGGCCCAAGCGATTGCTGTACTCACAAGTAAGACAGTTTGAGAGTTGATATGGTTACGCCAGATCATGTTTTCTGTAGATATGAGAAGTATCATGATTCCACAATTAAATCAGTGAATAAGTGATGATTTGTTTGTTTGATGAAATAATTTTCCAACATCTCTTTACACCATAGAACATGTTTGTTTTTGTTATTGTACTGACATGCTAAAGATCATCTCATCTCACATCTCTGACTGGCCGTCCTATATTGTGTCTTCGAAAAGTAATTCAAAAAGCAGTCTGAAACAATCCTGATAACATTATTAAACATTCGTTAGAACCTCAAGATAAAAGAGCAGGGACTAAAGGGGACATATTATGGAACACTGTTTGCATCCTTTTGTATTTCCATTTGGGTCTCTACTGCTCCTATAAACACTCCAAGTGCGAAAAAAATATTCATCCATTTTCTGTGAGTCAATTGAAAGATTTTGGTGTCAGAAATCATAAGCTTCTATGAGCCGTTTGGACGGCTCCTATATCCTGACATCAGGATGAGGACATTTGCACAGAACCACCCCTCACCTGTCAAGATCCCATCCTCTAGATTGGTTGAAGATTTTTGTCTGCTGGTTTTATGAGCACGTGCATAAGACGCTGAGCGCTATGGCTACAGGCAAAGGCAAGTCACACATGTAGGTGTTTGTGCAGGTGGCTCCTCTTCATCTTGCTCTGGGTCCGACTGAGGGTCGAACATATAGGGCTGGATAGGGTCTCTGTTTTCTGCCATTTTCACGTGTGGTAAACGCACAGCTAAGCATGGAATAGTTGGGGCGTGGCCAGCAACAGCTTATTTGCATAAAAGTGACAGAGCCCTTAAACGGCTCATTTTGAAAGGGACTGTAACTGTCAAGAATAGAGCTGGTGAGATCTAGTTATGTGAGAGTGATTTTGTGTAAAGAATTTCATGAACATGTTTTGTATAGCCCATAGACCTGTTATAAAAAGGGGTATAATATGTGCCCTTTAACTGCTATAGGCTGATAGGATGGATTTAGGTTAATGTGTTGGTGGTTGTAATGTCACAAAAAATGTTCATTCTGAGCAGATTGAAACAGTAAGTATGTTGTCTTAACATGTTGTAACACATTTTGAAATCTCTGAAAGGATGTGCCTGATTTGTTTTTGTCAACTCCAGAGGACTTCAAACTCATGTAAATTCTTGGTACATTTTACTCTTACTATACTCTACTCTGCTATCAGCTCACATAGCTCTTCTCCTTTTCAGAGCCTCTCCCGCTGGAGAGTGTACAGATTTCAGACTATTTGGCAGCTCCAGAGACTGGAGTCGTGTTTGAGCTCAGCTCCCCTGAGAGGAACACCTTCAGCCGAGTGAACATCAGCTACTCAGAGGGCCGGGAGCAGCGCTCCATGCTCTACAAAGGTCAGAACTTGAAGAGAACAGATGGACGCTGCCTCCTGGGGTCATGACTTAAATTAAAATGATGTGCAACAGGGAATATGCGTAGAAAAGACTGTGAAGAGTGGTTAATAGATTTTTAAATAAAGGAAACAGAAGCTTATTTTACACTTCACAGAATTTTCCCACTAGTGCCTGCTGGATAATGTTATGACTGCACTATTTTTTTCCTTGTTTGTCAGCTTTGTCTGAAGCTAATGATAATTGTTTTTACTCAGATTTCCAGAAAGGAAAAACGGTTTTCAAACACTGGCTGCCTGGAACATGCTACAGCAATATCACCTTCCAACTGATCTCAGAAGCCACAGTCAACAAAAGCACACTGGTAAAGAAGAGTGAAGTGAGCCATGAGCCACACCACCACAGGACAGGTACATTCCAATATCTAGATCCTGGAAACTTCATAGTCATTGCAAAGGCACCTAATCAAAAGCTTGTTGAACTCAAAGGCTAATTGAAAGAATGTATGGGTTAATTTGGCTTGGTGTGTGTTCGTTGTTTGGAAAACATTATATCGAGCTGCATTTGGGTTCCTAAATAGGGCTGTTAAGTACTGATTATAAAGGTTACCCACTTTGTAACTAAGCATTCAAGCATTAGTCCAGTACTGCGGGCTTTCTGTGTCTTAGTGAATAAAACAAAAGCGATTTGATACCAATACCTCCATACTTTTTGGAGAATCTTCAGTTTTCTAATCATGGCTGTGTGGTGATCTTCAAACGTCTTGTTTATCATTCAAACTCTTAAGTAATGATAAGTAACCCGATGAATCGAAAATGTAAGAATGAATTGATATTTTTAAGGTAATGGAATATAACTGATAAACCCTGACAGCCCCAATTCTAAACTTGTCTCGGTGGTTCGTGTTGGGTCAAACTGAAACAGAATGCTCATGGACTAAAGGCGGGTTAAATTCAAAATTTCAGACCTAAGTGAGTGTGTTGTGTGTAAACAATTTGTCTGCAATCGCTAAGTGAATCTGTTACTGACCATTTTACATGTAGTCCAGGAACAAGATCACTTAGATGTGTGTGTTAGAGGTAAGTGTGGAGATGCTTTGTGGGTCTGTTTGGTGTATCAGTGAAAGCATTTAGCCGTTTAATTTGTTTTAATTGCCGTTGGAGTTGTGAGAGGACAAATCTGTCACCCCGTGGATCGACACCTCCTGTGACATGAATTATTCAGGTCCATTTGAATGTTAGCACACATGAACTCAGAGGACCCTCCAGAGTCGTTTTGACCTGAGTTAGGTTCTTTAAACTCGCAATGATATCCAATTAAATTTGCTTCATCTCACTGAGGGTCATTACATATTAAAGATGTTTTACAAATAAATGAACTTTCTTTTTATTTATTGTGAAACACAGCTGCAGTGCTTAGCTTCCTTATTTTCTGTCTCTAGTACCCAGCCCTCCTCTCAACGTTTCTCTGAAGATTGTTCACCTCAGTGGAAGAGGCTTGCCAGTAACTAACTCGCGTGAAACTGTGCAGAAGCCAGCTATCAAAGGCCCTCTTCCACGGAGGACCCGTGACATCCCCCTACTGGAGCAACAGGAAGAGATGGACCCTCAGGAGGAAGAGCAGGAGCCAGATCCCGAGGAGGGAGCTAGTGTGGTTACCCATCAACCTCACAGTGTAAACAGCAGCTTAACACAAGTTGTGAGCACTGCTGAATACACCGCTACAGATGAAAATGTCAACACTAACACCAGTGACACTTCTGAAGGTGAAAACACAACTGATGCCTCATGGCCAGAGCCGACCGGAACTCCCTCTCCAACTGACGATGAGTTTGTAAATGCGGTGGTCCCGGAGTATGAAGACTCAAATGAGCCAGGCTCGGCCATGGACCTCACCCTAGAGCCCACGGTCATGCCCACCAAACTGCCCCCAATTCTGCTGGAGCTCCGCTGGCTGCCCCCTCATCCTCCCACTGCGTTTGATGGCTTTAATATTTACATCTACCGAGATGGTAAGTTAACTAGATATTAGGTTGATTGTTACGATTATTTTCATCTTTTTGTCATTAATGGTTACTTTAAGTGGTAACACTTAACTTAAGAAATGTATCTTAGTATCTTAAATCTGAATTATCTGATTAAATTTAATTCTCATCAGAGTTTCAGTAGAAATATTTTGCCCCTTCTTCCCAGGCAACTCAACCGAAACAGCCACAGTGGATGAAAACACTCATGAGTTCTTTACTGAGCTTTCTGAGCCAGGAACATTCCAAGTGCTGGTCACCACCATCAGTTCCTCAGGAGAGTGTGAACCTAGAGAGAGCGCTTCACACACAGGCGTCACCTTCTACCTCAGTGTGTATTCTACTGTACTGTTTAACATGAAGCAAACTGAGTAATACTTTTCATACACATGTCACTATGATAAACAGTAAGAATACGGACTAATTCTGTTTTCATCTCATGCAGCGATGGTGCATTTTTAATGAATCATATCATGATCAGAGAGGAATACTTTTAAACACACATAGGTTCTATATAGGCCACAGTAAAATCATTAGATGGTGAAATGGTAGAATCTGAATAGCCAGTTAGCTGGATAGGACGGGGCTCAATGCTGACATTGTCAAAATATGTGGGTGTTAAACATCAAAGCAGAATTTCAATCATTACTTTGTACAATTTGCTGTACTTTATCACATATTAATCTGCATTTAGTTACATCTACTTTGATGCTGTGTTGAAATGTCAGCTGTTGTCCATTTTGTCACTGCCTGTGGAATAGGACAGTTTGCAGCAGTTACAAATGATCCTAAGGTCACCATGCCCAATGCCAAACACTGTTGGAGAGGCATTCTATATCCAGAACATCACAAACACGTATCTGAGTTCACTAAAGTTCTCATGCCCGAATACAGTCAAACTCTCAAAGCAATGTTTTATCATCTAGTGTGAAGCCTTCCCAGGAAATGAGTGGATGTTACTTTAGCAAAGAAGAACAGTCTCCCTATTAATACGCTTGACAAACCTTTGCATATTAAGCCTTGGTGTGACTGCAATATGAGCTTATAGCGGACCTGAAATGAACACTCAAATTACTAAAAGTACAACTTCTCATGTAAGCTTTAGTAAATTGCTATGAGCTGCAGATGCATATGCATGAGGGAGAAATATGCATGAGGACATTAAGCAATATGAACGTGGCTCATAAATTGTTTAGACTGTGACACCGGTTTTGTACTTTAACACTCAAGCAGAGTGTTTCCCATTTGTGCCTAAAAATGACGGAAAACCTTAATACATCTGGGCCCTCAGTGTATCAAGTAAAAAAAGTCAGTTTAGATTCAAGTTCAGATCTTTGTATTTAAACATCTGGAGTTTTTGTATTTGAACATCTGTGTAGTCTACCTAAGTTGGCTCTCTTTACCACTATTAAAGATGAGTAAAGCTAAGTAAAGTAAAGTGGCCCCTTGTAATCACGTGTAAACACACCACAGCACAGCACACAGTGTGAAATTCTTTCTCTGCATTTAACATATTTACCAAGTGCAGCAGTGGGCTGCCATTAACGGGGTGCACCCCGGAAGCAGTGTGTGGGAACAGTACCTTGCTCGAGGGTACCCCAGTGGTCCCAGCAGTCCTGGGATTCGGTCCCACAGGGGCAACTCCCTAACCCCTAGAGCACCAGCTGCCCCAGTGTTAATGTTAACTTTAACTTGTGAATGAATTTGAATCACCAAAAATTCGGGCATGCGCTGGCCCTGCAGTGCACACAAAATTGATGTCAGCATTCTGTATATAAATGGCGATCTCTGTCAACTTTTAAGCTGGCAGTGTTGTTTAAAAAAAATAAGTTCAAGCCAACATAGAAGTTCATTTATTCCCATTCATGCTGCAGTAGACTCATTTAAGTGTGTTCTGACACACAATTCAGGCTTGAGATGGCTGCTACTTTTATCTACTCAAAATCCTATTTAAAAGTAAAATTCGATTCATTACATGTTTTGCTGAACCTTTTAGAGACCTGACCAAAAGACAACATCATCTGTAACAAGAAATAACACATGATTTTGAAAGTATAATCACCCAGTAGATTTCAAACTCAAAGTTGGCTGACTGTACCTGTAGCAGTGAAACAGCACATACGGTGTGCCAAGCTACAACAAACTGTCTGGTTTCTTACACGTTTGCACTGTACTTTGTGTATTTGATCTCACCATCACTTTCTCCATGCACTGAAGGCCCCACAGGTGAATGGATGGAGCAACCAAAGGAGCGTCCGCAGGCAGTGAGTGTGAAGATGCTGGGTACAAGCACTGCCTCTGTGTCCTGGGCCCCGTCCACTCAGAGCCACAACGGCAGTCTGGTGTCGGTGCTTTCTCTGACCTGCCTCAAGCCGAGCCTCAGCCAGCGCATGGAGAACACCTACTGCTCTGAGGTGTGGCACTTGTCCTTTTTCAGGTTTTAGTTTGTGTGCAGCATGCTGAATTATCTTCAGAATCAAAACTGCATTCTTTAAAGCACTGACAACAGGGCTTATTAGGATTTTTCCACTGTAAATGTCTCACAGACAACAATTGTAGATAGCTTGGTATAATGTGACAGTGGCTTTCAATTCCAAACCTGAAGTTAGGAGGTCCAAAGTATACAGTAAGAACATTTAATGTCCTCACTATTAACAAAAAGAGACAAAAAACTGAAAACACTAAAAGTGATTGACAACAGAGCAAAAAATCGATTTGCTGATTTAAGTGGATTTCAATAGAATTTGCTGTTGCCAGATTCTTTTAAATCCACACATTTATCTTTTTCTAGAGCCCAAAGATAAATCTTAACACAACACGAACAACAAGAAAATACTCATGTGTTTTTCTCAGTTCCTCTCTGATGCAACATTTTCAAATGAGTCATTTGTGATCTGATAATAGATTTTATGTTACAGGAAAACACCACTAATGACATCATCACTAACCTGACCCCCGGTGCTCAATATAGAGTAGTGGTGTATCACACCAACGGACCCCTAATTAGCCCTCCGTCTGAACCCGTTATTATTGATATAGGTAAGTGTTTGTGAAATTTAATAGGTGGTATGATGTCTGATTAATGTTTAAACCTTTGGGGAGACATCCATTATATTTGTTTAAGATAATTCATTGTAATTGAACACACGCTTTGTGTGTATAAGTGAATTTTTTTTTTGGCAAGCTTTTACTTTATTTTTAATTGATCTTGCATTTATTCTGTACTCACTTCTCATTACCTAATTGTGATTGTTTCTTACGGCTGTCCCTCTAACCCACCTCTCTGGCAGAGCCAACGGGAGTGCGAGACCTGGTGGTGTATCCACTGAGTCCCACAGCAGTCATACTGAGCTGGCAGAGGCCATACCATGTGGCCTTCCGTAAATACGTGCTGCAAACTTTCTTTTTCAACTCTGCCACGCAGACTTCACAGTGGACCACCTACTACGAGATTGCAGCTACTGCCTCTGTCATCGCCTCTGTGGTACTAACACAAACAGCCACTGTCTTCAAAGCTGTTCTTTGGGCTATGCTTATTTAGAAATAGGTTGAATGTCAGAAATGTTTATTAATGTTTAATTTCCAATGCCAGAATTAACACTAAACATTTAAAAAATGAATTTAAAAACGTGACACCATAAATGCTGAAATTATGCTGAAAAAATTAGTATCCTTGAAACTGGTAAAAAACAACAAATATTTTTTCAAAATATAAGTACAATAAATATCTCCTCAACATCAATCATATAAACACATTTAAAATCACATGAGAGCCTTTGATGGAGAGCAATAAACACATGTACACCAATCAGCCATAACATTAAAACCTCCTGCTTGATTTTGTGTAGGTCCCACTTGTGTCACCAAAACAGGTCTGACCCGTTTTGACATGGGTATACTGTAGTGTCTGGCACCAAGATGGTTGGAGATCCATAGTGTCCTGTAAGTTGCCAGGTGGGCCCTTTATGGGTCCACAAATGCTCAGTGAACACCTTGAACTCTTTGTTGTGTTCCTCATCTTGTTGAAAGAGCCATTAGGGAATAAATACTGTTGCAATGAGTGGGTGTCCTTGGACTTCAGCAGTGTTTAGGTAGGTGGTACGTGTAACATTCACTTGAATGCCATGGTTCAAAGTTTACCAGCAGAACATTGCCCAGAGAATCACACTGCCTTCTTCTGCTTACCTTCTTTCCATTGTATACCCATCTCTTCCCTAAATAAGCAATGCACATGCACCCGTCTGTCCATATGATTCATCAGACCAGGACACCCTCTTTAATTTCTCCATGGTCCATCACATTATGGCTCTTGACAAAGTCACTCAAATCTTTTTATTTGTCTTTATATTTGCTTCCAACACATCAGCTTAAAAAAAGAACTGTTCTCTTACTGTCTAATATATCCCACCCTTTTGTGTGTGCCATTGTAACAAGATAATCAATATAATTCACTTCTCCTAGCAGTGGTTTTAATGTTGTGGCTGATCTGTATGTTTACTATGTATGACTTGTGAAGAAAACACACATACTGTCATTCTATATGTAGTGTATAAATCTGAAAATCCATTTAATTCAGAATGCGAACTCAGGAAAAAGCTTTAGTCTGCACACTATTTTCTTGTGTGGAGTATTCAGGCTTTGGCAAGTGAATGAAAACAAACAAAAATACACTTAATTCAACCCATGGTTTATAATCATGATACACTTTGACAGGGCCCGGTGTGAGTACTTACGAACTCTTTATAAGACAAAAGGAACTACCAGCCTTCATGATCGGTCTTATCAAGTCATTGCTTGTGCTAATACGGAAATGATATCCCAGTGAGAAATCTTCCGTCTGTAATTATTATACTCGTGCTTAATTGCATGCTGCATGACCTAAATTGCTCACTCATACATTTGGTGGGGGTGTTTATTGGCCTTGAGTGAGAATTAAAGGCTGCTGAAGCAGTGAAGTAGGAACACAATACAGCAGTTAAAACAAGGTCAGGGTAGAGGGCAGAGCTTACTGGCTAATTAAATCAGACGCTGTAATGTGACACAGAAACAGATCAATGAGTCCAAAGACCAATCATCCCACCTGATCCCGATCGGCTGAGAGAAAAGAGACCGAGAGAGAAACACAGAACTGATTTAGTGAAGGGTATTAGCTCCGAGTACAATAGATCTTTTGATGGAAAGAGATGGCTCATGGCAGAGAACCATGGTTGCAAGCTTATATGTGGCATTGTGTTGCTTTGAAAGTGCTACCAAAGAAAGAAGTATACATGTTTGCCTAAATAAAAGAATGCCATTTGTTTACTCTCTTCCCACCTGACAGAGAGTAACAGACCTGTTGCCTGCATGGTACTACAACTTTAGGGTGACCATGGTGACCTGGGGTGACCCACCACACAGCTGCTGTGATGGCTCCACTGTGAGCTTTATTACTGGTAGGTTAGCATTGCACCTAACAGGAGTTTACACATTATGTCTGTGCTCTATCTTTCATGTGGGGCCAGGAGTATTGTAGTCATATCGTATACACAACAAGCCTGAAATTATGTGGACATGATAAAGTAAAGTAAAGCATAGGTGTCCACATACCTTTTGCCCCATACAGCAGCTTTCAAGTCCAAATGAAGCTATGAAGTCTTTGGAGTCTTTGACTCCAAGTCAAGTCATGATTCCCTAAAAAGCTACTCAAGTTGAGTCTTAAGTCCAGAGGGTGGGGCATGACTAGAACCAAACTTTTAATTTGTACTTACTTGTAGACAGTATACTTCAGCAGAAAGTCAGTAAAGGCTTTAGTGATAAAATACTTACATTTAATGTTTAAAGGCATTGTGGTGTTCAGTTTTGGCTTGTTGAGTAGAAAGGCTTCCTTAGCTGATGTCACTTTCAGTGGGGCCTGCAGGCAAGCAGACAGACGACACCATATATAATAAGCCATTAATGCTGCTCAGTGAGGCTGCAGATCAAACAACAAGCTGAGTTGATCATACTGGTTTGGCTCAGTAATAAAGACAAGGCTGATCTAAACTAGCATTCGTTTGAAATGCTAATGCTAAATTATCCCAGGTAGCACAGAAAGCAGGTTAGGCTACTGCATGCTAGTTCTGAGAAGCCTGCAGTTCTGTCCATACTACTGTCTTATGTCCACTGCCACATAAATTGGTGATTGAGTGACTGCTGCATCTTCATTTTTTGTTGAAAAGAGACTGAAATATGTAGCCATTCAACTATTTGACATTAGCATCATTTGCACTGTTTTTGTGTTCCTTGAACATATCAGCTCCAGAGGCCCCACACATTTCCTCAGTGGATTATTCCCATGGGGTGTTGTACGTACGCTGGACCTATGGGGACCTCTTCACAGATCTCTCTCATTCCCGGATGCTCCACTGGCAGGTGGTGGCTGAGGGCAGGAAGGGCTCAAAGCGACGCCTTTCAACGGACGTAAGTTTCTTAACTCTTAGTCTGGGCAGCAGCTTTTAATCTATTTTTTATTTTATTACATGATTGTCTTGGGAGCAGAGGTGCTCCCCAGACGGTTATGCACTGTGCAATTGTATCATGCATATGTGGTAGCTCATGGTTTCACTGTACACAGACACAACGATGAAGTAGTTCCTGAAAATGCCAGGATTAATATAGCCAGAAATCAACAATGCTTGTGCATTTTCGTAGTTTACTTGGTGAGTCACTGTATCACTGAAACCTGCATCTTACTGTCTGTTACTGGTAATCGATATTACTTGTAACCATCCTATGTTGCTGCTAAGGCATAAGAAAGGCCAGTGGTCTTGAAGTAGTATGCTGATCTGTGTGGTCTAAGATTTTCAGCCTTTTTAGCTAATGAGATGTACTATTGATTGCTTGATTGCTTCCTTGGTGTACTTTTGAGGCTTAATTAAAAAGACGCTGGGCAGCACAGGTGTCTTCCTGTGCTCTTCCAGCTCTTTGACACCAGCCTGTAATGAATCCAATTACTCATCGCACATATTTATCTAAGACAGAGCAAAATGATTTATTAGAGACTGCTAAATGTTTCCAGACAGAGATGGTCAGAGATGGTTATGTGCACAGCAGCCTTGCTCCAAGACTGTAGCCAGAGCCTGTGTTCCTCACTTTTAAAGCAAGGGCTAAAGATGTGGCAATGACAGGGGGTTACTGTACATGCATTTGTTATTATTAGTGATCTGTCTTCAACCTGCAGTCTGTTGATCACCAATGACATGCTGGTATAGTCTTTAACGAAGAATATGAAGACACACTGTTCGTTGAAGCTGTCTGCCGCTACGATCACTGATTCTATAATACTCTGTAATATTTTAACACATTATTAACAGGTTAACTTCCACACCACTAGTTAAATCTAAAATATTGCAAACTTAAATGCCTGCCGCAACTATAATCACAGTTTTTGTTGGCCCTAAATTATTACTCACTTTTGACAACTTATTTTTGTTTACTTACTTATTATTGTTCACTTTTTGTCTAATTTTTAGAGCCTCTGAGGATTTTACAGTTTTTTGCAATCATTTTCACACTTGTCTCAATACCGTGTCCACTTTTTCAAAACAATTCACACTGTGGACTTTACAAACATGCACCTGAGCATATCAGTTAACTTTTAGTGCAAAATGCACTAAAACCACCAAAACACTCATGCTGCCAAAACTATAGCACATGCAGTCTCTCATAAAACTACTTTATCACACACAAGTACAATGCATGAAAAAACAACTTGAAGCACTGCAAAATGCATATATATATAAAATGTGTTGTATCCTATATTTTCAGTGTTTATTGCCAAATAAAACAAAAACATATGACATTTCTTACAGTAAACATTGTAATACAAACAAATAATATAGTAAATAAATTCAGCTGCAAAATACAGTGGAAAAAAAACCTACTGAAAGTACATTACATCCAATACAAAAAAAATAAAAAATAAAAATAAAAAATGCCAAATAGCAAACTTTCACTGTATACAGTCAAGTGTACTGTTGTCAAGTATACTGTCCTACATTTGGCCATACGTATCACACTGAATATTTTCTCTTGAAATACACAGAGGAAAAAATCTCTCTGAGTGCCTTATCCAGCTCTGGATGTCTTCCTCATGGATGTCCATACATCCAGCAGCCGTTGCATCTAAAAGCGACATCTGATCATGTGAGCAATGGTCTTCTACCTTCCCTCTCTATGAAAAAAAGGGGAATGGAGAGTATGGTGGCAAGAATAATGACATCATCCTGGGATGGGCAGTAAACCACGCTGCGACTTGGCGGGAATGATGAAAGGCCACATTGTGCCACACAATCACAAATACTAGTAAATTCTGCCTCTGTTGAAAGTTCTTCATACAGTTCATCAAAGAAAAAACAATAAGATGTGCTGTATTGTGTAAGCCAGTGACAGCCTTCTGCAGCTGCAGTCTGTCGTTAGATATTGCTGCACACAGAGTAATGTTAGCCCTCCTTTGGCCTGGAATATATGCAGTTGCCCTCTTTCCAGTCACATTTCTTCTGCATCGATGTCTCCTTCCTCTGCCTCTTGCTACGTGCATTTTCTTCACATTACGAGGTAAGGAAAGCAAAAGGCAATCCAGAGATGGTTCCTTTTGTATACGTGGTAATTGGACACAAACAGAAACACTTGGTTGGTCTTTAGCTGAAATGGTAGTCAGCTGTATTTCTATACTACCGCTACAAGCTCATCCATTTTGGGTAAATTGTATGAATTTCACATGTGCAAATATGAAAAATACAGTAAACATCACCACTTTTATACCGATGGTAACAAGACTGCAAACAAACTGAATTAACTTTCAGCTAAACTAGAACTTGAACTATCTAAATGTCGGCAGAAATTGTTGGAATTGTACAGAATTTTGCTGGTGGTGATTAATGTTTTCATGAATTTTGGAAGAAATTGTTATTGGATGCATATTGTTTGAAAGCAGTTCAAAAGTATTCTTAATTTAGCTCACATCGTCTATAGATATGGTACATATGTGAAGTGTTTTGATAAAGTGGACATGGTATTGAGACAAAATTATTAAAAAAAACTAACTAATGTTGCATTTTTTCCAGATAAAGCTGCTTTTAGTGTTAGAATGATTAGTTATGTTTAGTGTCTCTTTTCTCTTCTCTTCAGGTGACACGCAACATGATGAAGGCCACGTTAGCTCTCCCTCCTGGCGACATCTACAACCTGACGGTCACAGCTTGCACTGACCGCAGTCGCAACACCTCCATGCCTCACATCATGAAACTGGGTTAGTATTTACCACTGCCCTCTCAGTGGCTCTCTCAGTGTCAACCTGTTGTTTTTTTAGACAGATTTAGCTTTGCATCTGCATAGGAAAGAAAGTGTTACTTGATGTTCAGGAACATCTTCACAGTTTGTGCATCACTTATTTGGCATTTACTTTGCTTTTGGAACATGAAAGTTCGGCTACATCTGAAGGAAAAAAGTCACTGAAATATATTACCAATGAGCTGAAAATAGCATATAAAACGGGACAGGTAATTCTTTGATGCATTGCTAAGCCAGAACCAACATGGAAACATTAGCATGTCAAAGAGAAACTCCCGCATTGTTATCTGCCATGGAGAGATGTGCAGAATGCATTGAGGATTCAGACTGGACTTTATATTAGAGATCCAATCATTTTCACTGGGGACAGTTACTGCAGGCCCTAGTGACGTGTGTGTGGGTATGTTTGTGTGTGTGTGTGTGTGTGTGTGTGTGTGTGTGTGTGTGTGTGTGTGTGTGTGTGTGTG
>JBBPCX010000135.1:30956717-30978899 GCA_037974365.1 Hydrocynus forskahlii | reverse complement strand
ACAGAAAACAGAACACAGGGAAACAGGAAACAGGCAAACCAAAAACATGAACAAACAGACCAAAACCCAGAACACCACCACCAGACACCACCGTGACAGCTGTATTATTAATTTTTTTATTTTAGTTTATTTTCATATTGTTATTGCAGCACACATTCATGGCTCACTTGTGTTCATTTGAGCTGAGTTCGGCATTGTGTCACTCAGATTGTTTGTGTTGGGCTCCAAATGGTCACTCTGCTGCTTGCTGCTTAGCATCACTTGCTCTCATTGAAGCTGTATGACTTCTGACACTCTCACCACTTTCATTGCAAACCATTTACATTTTGTTGTCATCTTTTATGTTTTAGCTGTGTTTTTTTATGGGACTGAATAAATTAAAAAATCAGACATACACACTCAAACGTTTTGACGTAGTAAACTGAATTTTTTAAACATTTCATACATAACTATTGAATTAATTATACAATTATGTCCTCACACATACATGGTACATCATATTGGCAGTAATAATTCCAGACTTCTGAGGGTTTGCTTATTCAGATAAATGTAGCTCTGTCCAATGTTTGTGCCTCAGGGCGAGTAAAGCAGAGCAACCTAAACTGCCTTTGACCCGGAGATTTCTACTGGAGCTTTGTTCAAATGTTTCTCCCTCTGAAACTGAATAAGCCATTCGAACCCAGAGGCCCCCTGACAGGCTAAAGGGCACTGCCATCTCCACCAGGTTAATCAAACTCTGTAACTACAGGGAACAGTGTTTATACCACCACGCTTTTCCATCCCTTCTTGGCGTCGTGTGTTGGAGCTGAAGCGTAGTCACAGTGCCTCCAGGGACTGTCAAAGGGGCTCATAGTTTATTAGAGTCATTAAATAAAGTAGCAGGCTTCGCGCGGATGATTCGCACGGTTGCCATGACAGCAGTAAGCTGAACGCCTCAGGGACGCGGGGTGTGACAGCTGTTCTTTTTCTCTCTCTGCCTACACCCCATCATCAGCATAGATCCATCTCTCAAGCCCTAGCCCACACGTCCCTCACGCAGCACACCAGCAATGGTGAACAGGACTGCTGAACATGTTGAACTTGTTGCCGTTGCTGCTCAGGACCCAGTGGTCCTGTTCCCTTGTTGATCACTGAGAAGTAGGCATATACTTTTAAAAGTTTGAAGTACCTTACATTTTCAGAATATGCACATAAATCTCATTTAAAATATGATCCTTTTGATTTTAGTGATAGCAGTACATAAAGTATAAACAATATATGTGCTGTCAATAGTACAGTGATGACCAAAAGTTTTGAGAATCACGCAAGCATGCAGCGGTCACTCATGTGTGGGTTTGCTTCTTATCCAAAGGAGTGGGCGCACTCACAATTTTGCCATGGATAAAGGATGGTACCAAAACATCCTCTGAGAGCAACTTCTCCCAACAATCCAGGAGCAGTTTGGTGAAGAACAGCATGATGGAGCACCGTGCCATAGATCAAAAGTGATAACTAAGAAGCGCAGGGAACAAAACTTCGAAATTTTGGCTCCATGGCCTGGAAACTCCCCAGAGCTTAATCCCATTGCGAACTCATGGTCAATCCTTAAGAGGCGGGTGGACAAACAAAACCCCACAAATTCTGACAGATTCCAAGCATTGATTATGCAAGAATGGGTTGCCATCAGTCAGGATTTGGACCAGAAGTTGATTGACAGCATGCCAGGGTGAATTACAGAGGTCTTGAAAAAGAAGGGCGAGCTCTGCAAATGTTGACTCTATATAAACTTGATGTAATTGTCAATAAAAGTCTTTGAAACTTATGAAATTCTTGTAATTATACTTGAGTACACCACAGAAACAACTGACAAAAAGGCTACTTAGGCAGCAAACTTTGTGCAAAACAATATTTGTGTCATTCTCAAAACTTTTGGCCATGACTTTATGCAAACCTTGTTTTTCAGTAATTGGTACAGTTGAAGCAAATATCTCCTGCTTCAACTATACTGTTCAGTAGACTGACAGGCGTGTTTAGAGTCATCACCTTCTTTTGGACATAGACTGTCCTGGTCCAGTGGTCGCAAAACAGCCCTAAACTCATTTCACGACCACCATCATGTTTCACAGTGACTTTGATGCTGGAATGCTTTAATTTTTGTTAAATGTAACATTTTCATTTGAGTCATAAAGTTGTAATGATACCTTTCCAGTCCCCATAACATAGACCAGTAGTCACCTGGTTCATCCAGAATCTTCTTTAAACAACCAGCAGTGTTCTTCCTGGAGATTAGGCTTGCTCATTTCATGCACAGTGTTCTTGTTCAGTGTTCTCCTGATGGACTAATGAACTCTTACTTTATGCCTCTTCCTTCAAATAACTTTTGTTAGATTACCATTCCTGAAAAGGGAAACAATGGTGTTGAAATTTCTATATTTGTACTATTTTTGCTTAACAACTGATGAAGTCCTCAGAAAGTGGTACCTCTTCGAGCCTGATGAGCATCGACAGTTGTTTTCTGTGGACTTTAGAAGTCTGCATTGACTGAGACATGGCATGCTCTCATGAATTTGTGTTATAAGAACCACACCTTTTTTGATGTAGAGGTTCACTGTCTGAATTCAATAGGATTTAACACATAAGCCAAACAAAAGCCAGTGCTAACACCTAAACAGAAGAAAACAAGGCTACAGTGGGCTAAAGAGAAGCAGCCTTGGAGTGTGGATGATTGGATGAAAGTGACTCAGTGACAAATCACGAATTTGCATTGGTCAAGGAGATAATGCTGGAAATTTTGTCTGGTGGTGTTCTAATGAAACATACTTCTTGAAGAAAACAAGCAACTTTCCCCACTCATTTATGTTATGGGGTTAAAGGCCAAGTCAAGTAAAGGACAAGTCAATGCACATGTGTACATTCAAATTTTGGACACTTTTCTCATTCCATTGATAAAAAACAGGTTTGGTGATAATGGTGTCATTTTAGGATATTAGTGTATCTCAACACAGAACACGCTCCTCTTCAGGAAGGCATGTGAACTCAAAACTGTAACCAGAAAACAGTCCGGTCTGATTGAAAGCTCCAAACATTTATGCTGGATATTTTAAAAAATTAACAATGATCTCATACAAGGCTCCATACTGCAAAGCTGTTCTGTCAGCTGTTATTTAAAAAATGGAACAAGCTTAACAGAGTATTTTGTTTTCTTGTTAGTTGAAGTCCATGCTTTAAAGATATAAGTCTTCCAGGAAATGCAAATTTTTTTTGATGATTCCATAAATGTGATGATTACTTAATCTGAAAAAAGTTGTTAATTACAGTAATGTAATTTTTTGAGGTTCACAAAGCCAGAATGTTATAGTAACATATTGTTTTGCCATAAAGTAAAAGCTGGGTGAACATCCTCTAAGTGTGGTTATTCCTTAATTTCTGCCATGGATTATATATGAGTATGAGTGTGTGTGTGTGTGTGTGTGTGAGAGAAAGAGAGTGTTAATTATCTTTGTCCTCCCACAGGCTGGCGAGCCCCAGACTTCTCTCTCTCATGTTTTGACTTTGAGCCATTTGCAGCCCTCCACCTCCTACAACTGCAGCGTGACCAGCTACAGTTACAGCACACCCAGCGAGCCCACATTCATCACCATCTCCACTCTGGGTAACACGCCCTCTGTAGTTTTCCATAATATAGAAGATAAAACGGATATCTCAAAACAGTCTGAAAGATCAATACATGAGTCTGGTATGCATTTTTCAAAAGAAGGATTACACATTAATTATGTATTGACTACATTAAGTCCAGTCTGCTTCCAATCCGTTCTTAAGGCTGTTTTACCAATTTGTGCTGTTTTTATGCCACTGCAGTAGAGGGGAGACATAGACACATTCACATATGAGGCATGCTTGTAGAAATTAATAAATGCTTTAAATGTCTGCAATATGAAATAATTTTACAATTTAAAATGAAAAACAGCCAACTGTAATGTCTTCATTGCAGTGTTTCAACTTCCTGCTCAAAGTATGTGTGAAATTGGAGCGTGTCACTACAGTGCACTTAGCAATAAGAGCAACAGCAGTTTTAGAGAGGCAGCCTCACACATGCTGGGGCAGCTCCACATATGAATGCAGTATAATCTGGACTTTTAAAAATATTCATAATCAAAACAAAGCAGTTCAGTTTGTTTCTTAAATTGCATGTTATTTTATAGTTGTATTTTAACGTAATTCCCAGTCTAGCATTTCTTTCCTAACTTTTAAATGCTTCAGAGGTCTGTGTAAATGAGCATACTGCAACTTGTATGAAAACAGAGGTATCAAATTTAACCCGGTATTGACAGATACACACCTTAATTGGGAGAGCTGTTAGGATTGTGTACTACAGTAGCATATAGGTTCTGTTTAAGCTGCTGAGATCGTGTATTTCATTAGTCTTATTGCTAGACACTCACAATATTGTTGTCATGGAGACTTAAATATCCCTGTGTTTTAGTCAAACATGCAGTTCCACCAGAGACTTTTTAGATATACAGAGCTGTCACACGGTAATCCCATGCTTTGTTTGATGTTTGTTTGTTTCTTTGGTGCATTATTGACCTGAGCACCTCTGAGCTTATGGTAACAGTGACAGTATTTTCATCATCAAAAAATGTTCTGTCCTTAAAAATCAGAATCATTGTGAATGGTCTTTTAATTGGTATCAAAAATGCACTTTACTTCAAACTACTATGATGTAGTAACAGTATAGGTGTTGCATATGTTAGTATGTATGATACACATTCTGTGTGTCATACATACTAACAAATCCTCTCTTGGAGATTAATTAAATGACGTGTGTGTGTGTCTGTGTGTGTGTGTGTGTTACAGCCCGAGAGATGAACCCCAGTGTAGCTGCTATCTCAGCGCTGGCTGTACTCAGTGTACTACTCATAAGCCTGTTGGTGCTCTTCCTGCTGGTTCTGCGCAAAAAGCACATGCAGATGACCAGGTGAGAGCTCCGATAATTCTGCTGTGTAAACCTTATAGATTAAGAGAAGATATAACAGCTAAGGGATTTGGCATTGTAACACTCAGAAGTTTACGAATGAAAGAGTGTGTTGTTTTTTACTAGTCGGATTATTTCGAGCCTTAGCTAATTCTATAAAATATCAAATGCTACACTAATCTCTCACAGTACTATACATGAAGTAAAAAACACAAACATTTGCGATTAATAAAACAGCTTTTCAACCTTTAAGTTGAATATAGAAATAGAAGGCCAAATATTTTCCAAACCGACCAAAAGATTGTCAGAGCCCAGCCTGGCCTGAAGCACATTGCAAATTTTTACATTCAAAACTGACCGAGCTCAACAAAATTCTGCCCTAAACTAAAATGAGCCACTCCGTCGTCAACCAACACGCTGAACAAAACCTGACAGGATAGTGCCCGGTAAATTATCGCCTAGCGTCAGTAAGAGTAGGGGATAATAAGACAAAGGATAAACTAAATAAAATTTGTTATTATATCATCAAATTTTCCAAAATAAAGATTCAGTTTTGCTTTAATGAATGTATTTCTGAAGCAGTTCTTTTGTATAACAGAATATTGTAGCCCAGTTTAAATCCTATTGGCAGATTTGAACCTGAATCTTTCTTGAAGTTTAAGGTTGAAGGTGGACTGTGACGCTGTGTTTATATTATGGCAGTAGACAGAAAACCAGATGTTCTTTGATTTTGAAAAAAAAAAATGTGTCTGTGTCTGTGTTGTTGCAGGGAGTGCGGAGCAGAAACCTTTGTCAACTTTGCATCTTTCGAGAGGGATGGCAAACTTCCCTACAATTGGTAGGAGTTCTCTTTGTTCCTGTGGTCTTACAAATAGAGTTCAGCGGAATTTAAAATGTCAGTATACACATGAGACAGCCATACACACAGAGAGAGAGAGAACAGCAGTGTGTGGGATTGGGATTTTTAATCTGGCCCTTAACCCCAAACGCACGTGGCTTTGTTCACATCTTTTCATGAGACGGCGTGTTTGGAGAACATCCACTGCGGCCTGAAAGCCCAGCTTTATAGCCCTTACAGATTAAGAGAATTAGGATATGACAGATCAGGGATTTACCCGAATAACTGCACACAGAGAAGAGATGATAAGAAATCTCCTCAAGTGATGTGGCTTTTTGGTCATAGATGGCTAAATTAGAGCGGGAAGACTCTCTATTAGCCGCAGTTTACCGTACCTTTTTTTTTTTTTTAGCAGGTTTCCAGAACTTTACCGACTTTTTCTCACTGTACATACACACCACACACACACTGATGCTGCAAGGACATTGTTGGTGATTCCATACACTTGTGATTAATATAACGGCTTAAAGACAGTCAGTTAAGGCAGATTTTGGCTTTCACCAAAGTCTAATTGAGCCATTCTTTTCATTCGGAAAATAAAAGACCTTCAAAGACCTTGTTGGCAGCTGTTCGTCCAAAATAAGGCTTTTTTCCCATTACCATTATCAGAAAAAGCATTTTGTGCAGTGTTTATGTAAATGTCGTATACTTGTCTACTGCTGCTGTAATCATTAATGTTGTGTTAAGCTTTGTCAAAAATGTGGCCCAGACTAGCACTTAAGCGCACTTTAAATACAGTAGTCTACATTTGAACATTCCTTAGTAGTAATAGTCCTCTCTGCAGCTGCACAGAATAAATGTCTTTTTTAGGGCAAAATTTTGCATCTGCTGTCCATGCACCATTGACCACACACGCCCATAAGTGCAGTTGATAAGCTAATGACATTGTGGACTGCATGAGGCATTAATTAACCCTGTATGAAGCACTAATTAAGTACGTCTCAGTCATCACTGTCTGTCACTATTACTAATGGAGCACCATGTTTTGTTCCCAACTTTTCGCCCTTGGTGTTTTTCTTTTCTTTATTCTTTTTTGTTTTGTTTTGTTTGTTTTTTTGTGTTTTTTTTTTTTCCTTTATTTGAACCCCTTCAGGCGAAGGAGCCTCTTTGCCTTCCTTACTCTTCTGCCATCCTGCCTTTGGACTGACTATCTTTTGGCTTTTTATATTAATCCGTGGTAAGTAAAAGCTCTGACAGCCAGATGCTGCATCATGGAGGCATGTGTGAAAGGCCCACAGCCTGTGCTGGCGACCATAGACACAGCAGCAGCACAGTTTCACACATTCTCCCTTTTCACTAAAAGCACAGAGAACACTCTTAAAAACAAAAGGTACCTGAATGATTCTTGGAAGTACAGTTCTAGGAAAAACCTTTCATTAATTTTATAGAACCTATAGAAGGTTCTGTAAACATTCTTCACACTCACACATCTCATTTACAAAAATGGGTCTTTAAAGAATTGAGAGGTTCCTTGGTTTTTCTATGGCCTCGCTCCAAAGAGCCCTTTCTGAGCACCTTTACTTTTAAGAGTGAAGTCCTGGCAGAGTGAGAACCGCTCCTCTAATAACAGTGTATTTAATGCTTAAATGACCATTTGGCAATCTGAATAGTGAAAGATGTCGCTGTTTCTCACATGGAGCTTTGACACTCTGCCTTACGACAAGGATTCAAAGCCACTTTGGATCTTTGTTGGCAACTTTTAGCGAAATGCTCTGTCTATGGTTGTGCCTGAACTCAGTGGACTGTGATCACTAAACTTAATCTCACAGTAGCATGGTGATAGCAAAATGACAGAAAATAGCATGCAAAGATCACAATATAGCAAGCCTTTTCCTACAGCTAACTCAAGCTGCATGCTCTATAAACACTGGATGACTAACCCTCAGTAGACACACCAGCAGAATGCACTGATAGAGTGTAGTTGTAGGATTACTAGTTAAGGATGTATGGTCTTGGTTCCACATTTTGCATGTTTTTTCTGGATAAAAGATACAGATCTATACAAAAATTTGAACACCCCTAGTCAAATGGCATGTACTGTTGAAATAAATGTTTTAATTTAAGCAGAAATTGGCACACATCTTCTACATTGAGTTAAATTATGGCATTTGTGTATATTTTAATGCATAATTTCTACATATTTGCTGAGTATAACATACTAAAAAAAAAAATGAGCTATGACTTTTGCACAGGCCATTTTATGATTTATTTTTCCTAATATGTAACATTCAACAAACAAACAGTAATTGTGTATTAAAATGTGCAGAAGTATATTCTTTGTAGGTGATGTGTACTTATTTACAATTAGAAAATCAATGTGTCATTTGACCGGGACATACTCACTTTTGCATATGACTGTATCTAAAGACAGTATGTGAATATGGGTATGAACTCAATGTGAACATGTGTGTTAAATAGCTGTTTATTGATCAGCCTGAAGGAGAAATGCATGCTTCCTCTGAAAGCCGGACTTCGTTAGAAAATATGTCTGCAAAACAAGATTCCATGTCATATCTGATGAACAACACGAGGCTTGTTGTTTCAAGCTACTTAACGTAATTTCATCTCATCTGATATTTTGGACAAGTGATATAGAATGCTTTGATAATCTGCAGTGATATATGAAGCAGGCTGTGTGTGGTACTGTCATAAAGAAAGAAACATTTCAGTGAAGTGAACTGCACCTTTTTGCACCTGTAGGAGCAAGACTGCTCTAAAGAAAAGGAAGCTAACAAGGTAATACTAACAAAACAACTGTGTATTTGTTTACATCTGTGTGTATGTGTTTGTCTTATATGTTCTCCTCTGTCTGTCTATGTCCTTTTTATGTTTTTAGCTTTTTGCATGGAGCTTCACTGAAACTAAAGTCACCTAACACTCCATTCAGGGTGGATTAGTTCTATATATTTTAAGGAAACTCTCTTTGTGGGAAATGGTGGATGGTGTTGTGAAGAAGGAAATTGAGTGTGAATCTGACAATAATTCCGAAAAGTGGTGGAACATAACTTATGCACTGTTTCTGTTGACTTTTTAGTCTTTATTTCATTCATCATAATTCTATTCCAAAAAATCTTCGGATAATAAACGTCAGTGCTGTATTTTTAAAACTGTGGTCGTTCCTCTTCTGTGTCCAGCCCAGTGCAGCTGGACGACTTTGAGGCCTACGTCAAAGACATGAGCAAAGACTCTGCATACAAGTTCTCCCTGCAGTTTGAGGTGAGGAAATTTAAACAATAAAAAATCCATATGATCAGTGTGAAATCAATACCTTGTAAGTCACTTTTTTACACTATTTGAAAACAGCAGCTGCCTGTTACATTGTGTGAGTATTTTATGATGTTCAAATAAGGCAAGTAAGATTGCCCCCGAATTACTTGGAGTAAAATACCTTTACATTAAAGTTCACTCAGGTTAGCTTTTTGCTTTTCTTATAAAGTTACCATTTTGTAGATACAGGGTTTTATAAAGGAGAGCAGAGCACAACCTAACACACATTCCGGCACATACTGTTTATGGACACTTCCGTCAAAAGTAGGCGTTCTGCTGGTATCATTTTAAAAGTCTGATCAATTTAGGCAAAGTGAGGTCAATACTGTTAAATGCTATTTGAACCAGCTTTCCAACATAAACATATCAAGATATGTACGAAATAAACATGATTAGTGAAAAGTATATTTAAAAGACATCTGTCATAAATGAGTGAGCAAAAAGTTATTAAAAAAATTAACCGTTTTGAATCCATATGGGGGGACATGGTCTTCTGCCATTGTTTACTTTGTGGATCTTAGTTATAGCACTGCATAAAACTTACCCTGCTGTGTGATGACTGTACTTCAGTCTTGGTAACTCTTGCAGTGAGTTATTTTCTTCTTCAGTTGGTGCAGACGATCTTCCTTTAGGAATACAAGATGATGTAAAGCATGTTCTTCGTGTGTGCCTACATAAATTTAGCCTACATTAGGTTGTGCGCTGCTCTGTCCTGTTTGGTTCTGATTATTGTGTAGTACTATCTGAAAGCTGCTGAGAACTGTGGTGTTTTGGCCTGACCTTTTGTAACATTGCCTTGGATGTGTGTTTGCTTTTCTCTTTAATAACAGGAGCTGAAAAGTGTTGGCCTCGACCTTTCACACGATGCTGCCGATCTGCCAGTTAACAGACCCAAAAACCGCTATACCAACATCCTTCCCTGTGAGTGCTCCTCCATCACCTCCTCAACCACCACAGCCATAGTGACACTTCACCCACACACTGCTGACTCTGTCATACACACAGCGCCATGGTGTTAAGAGGCATCTGTCACTGATCTGCGTGTGCTTATCACTGCGTATTGTTACAGACTGTCATTGACGTTTATTTTTCAAACAGATGACTTTAGCCGAGTGAAGCTTATCTCTATGCACAACGATGAAGGCTCAGACTACATCAATGCCAACTACATTCCAGTGAGTATTTACATATCAGCAGATCTGTAAACACATAAACAATGGCTTAACCCCTGGAAGTCCAGAAAAATAACTTTTTTACATTAGTTGCTTATGTAATGAATAGTATTTGCTTTTCAGTCAACAGCTTGACACTTATTTCTTTTTGTCAAATATCTTTAAAACAAGCTTAATTGGTAGTTTTAAATTATTAATGAACGCTGGAACTTTCAGTTGCAATAACTCTTCACTGTGATGTTGACAGGGTTATAAATCTCCTCGAGAGTACATCGCCACGCAGGGGCCGCTCCCAGAGACACGCAACGATTTCTGGAAGATGGTGCTGCAGCAGAACTCGCACGTCATCGTCATGTTGACTCAGTGCAACGAGCGCAGGAGGGTCAGTTCCCATGGCAACCTGTTTGAGCCTGTCCATTATTCTTCTCGACCCCAAAGCACAGTAATTAATGAGCACAGAATGTGACAGCCTTGTTTTACCCAAGCCCTCAATCACTGCAGGGGGAAGAAAAAGGATAATCTGAATATGTCACAGTATCTGATTACTGCAGTGCATCAGCAATATTGCGTTATAAATGTTTTCACTCCTGAAATAAAATGTACTAGCAGCTCTAGACCAAATTGGTTTGGACACATTTACAGCTACAGAAGTTTAGAAACACCCAAATGAATGTGTTTTTCATCTCTTTCGTAATTTTCTAAGATAAATACACTCTATGGACAAAAATATTGGGACACCTAAGCATTACACCAACAAGGACTTTAATGACATGTGTTCAAATACATACAATGGAGCTGGTCCCCTCTTTGCTGCTATAACAGCTTCCACTCTTCTTGGAAGGCTTTACACAAGATTTTGGAATTTCTGTGGGAATTTTTGCCCTTTCTTTCTGTAGAGCATTTACGAGGCTGATGTTGGACGAGAAGGCCTGGTTCGCAGTCTCTATTTCGGTTCACCCCAAAGGTGTTGGATGGGGTTGAGGTCAGGGCTCTGTGCAGGCCAGTTAAGTTCTTTCACACCCAACTTATCCAACCATGTCTTAATGGACCTTGCTTTGTGCACTGGGACACAGTCATGCTGGAATAGAAAAGGTTCTCCCACAAAGCTGGTTTGTCCAAAATGTCTTGTTGTGATGAAGCATTAAGATTGCCCTTCACTGGATGTATAGGGCCACCTGAATTCAATAATTAAGAGGTGTGTCCCGGTATTTTTGTCCGTATTGTGTATAAGCGAGTATGTATTGCTTTTATTTATTTAAAAACAAAGTATCTTTTGAAAATGACCAGTAGTTTTCAGTATCTGAGACGATCTGAGCATATTACTGCTGTCCAAAATAATAACTTTAGGAGGAGGCAAAAAGATTCTTCACTTTTAGTATAAGGTAAACCATGATGACTAGACCATTGCTATTGATCCAGTCATCATCAAAGTTTCACACAGTGTAAAGAGTGGCTGCTGTGTAGAAAGAAAAAAATCTAAAAACATATAGAGATCACAATGATATTTGGTGCTTTTTCAAAACTGTAAAAAAAAAAAAAGCATTTCAGTTGACTCGTCATCAAGGTATCTGAGAGAGACATCAAGGTAAAGGGGTTACTTTAAAAGGATTTAAAACAAAAGATAGTTTTAACTTCCTTACACTTCCTTGGTCACTGCCTATTTCCACATTATCCGTTCTGCCAAGTGAAAAATAGTGTAGAATAAAAAACCCTCTGAGTTGTTGTATTCCTTTACCAGCAAGTGATACTGCGTTTGTGTACTTCACAAATATCTCTAATCTTTTAATTCTTTAACTTCTGTTTTCTCACTCAGGTGAAGTGTGATCACTACTGGCCATTTACAGATGAGCCTGTGTCGTATGGGGAGATCACTGTGGAGATGCTGTCCGAGAGCGAGTCTCCAGAGTGGACCGTCAGGAACTTCCGACTGGGCTATGTGAGTGCATGTGACAGACTGTGAGAGACTGTGACATGAAAGGAGAACTTTCAATGCATTTAATTACATTTTTGTTTAAATTAGATGCAATGATGAAGAATTCCACAGGTCAGAATGACTGATAATTAATTGGCTGATCTCTGTAACTAAGTTTACACTTTTTGTTCATGTGATAATCGGTAACTGACGTGCAGTAATTGGACCCATAATAGTAATTAACATTTCATGTTTATCTAATAACTATTTTTTTGCCAGTAGACACTCCTACTTACAAGTAAGCATTTTACGTGATTTATCTAGCTCATTATTTTCAGTTGCAGGACACACGGAAGACAAATTCAACAACAATAGCACATGCTTAAATTATGTGTGACCTACATAGGTGCAGTGAGTGAGGTTTTTTTTAATAGCTCACACTAACAGCTACCAGGATCTGTTATGAGTCAGGGCTGACGGAGTTGCCCCAGGAGTTGAGTTTGTGTCTTGTGGTTTTCTGTCTCATGACTTGCTCTCACTGCTTCTGTTTCTGTTGCCCCCTACAGGCAGATGAGACACAGGACGTGCTGCATTTTAACTACACGTCCTGGCCTGACCACGGGGTGCCCACGGTGAATGCCATCGAGAGCATCTTGCAGTTTGTGCAGATCGTCCGGCAGCAGGTCAACAGGACTAAAGGACCGGTTATAGTTCATTGCAGGTGAGAAGAACTGTAGGGTTTATAAGTAGGAGACTTTATGGTAAAATTTTAACTAATTATTTATGGTCTGTGTGACCAGCTCCATAAAAAGTGAGTACATTCAGTGACTATCAGCTCAAAAGTACTAGGTGGGAGTCCACGAGCTGAATCATTAGAACAGAAAGAAATGAAAACTCCCAAAATGAATGAATAATCAAAACATGAAGTAAAAAAGTACGATCCACCCCTTACGAATGTACCTGAATACAACTAGTTGTATTATGATTAGTACAACTCCATGAGAATACTATTTAATTGAACTGAATAAGTGTAATAACGTGCTGCCATCTCTCTAGATGAAGTACATAATAAAACAGGTCTGAGATTGAGATTCTGAGATTCATACTGCCCCCATCAAACCACAGTGTGTGGTTAGCAGGAAAGGGGCAGTGACTGTGACAGCCAATGCTGAAACCATGACAGGCAAAAAAAAAGCACTGGTACAATCATTGGCAGTATGTGTTGTGTTGAGTGCACCTTCTGAGAAAGCCAGCTTGAAATGAGTCTGAAAGTTTTGTTAACGTTAGAGAGACTGTAAGGAACTCTTGCATTTCTTAAGTTTCTTACAAAAGTGTCAGAATAGAGGCAAAAGCTGTAGCACATCAATGAAACATTTAGGCTAATTTACAGTACAGGGGACTACATTTACAAAGTAGGCTGAGTGGATGGGTTGTAATCGTTGTGGCTGGCTGCCAGCTATTGATTCTCTGTGAGGCAAAAGAGTTTGGTTAAGAGGATGTTACAGAGGCTGCATCAAGAGGAAAACTGATCCAACATGTTGGTTCTGTGATTGCTAACCTGTGCTGTTTTATTTAAAATATATTACATCTTTAAGTCCTAAGATATATTTTAAAATCACAAAATGTCTGAAAATATCTTATTCTTAACTTATTCTTAATGAAAACTGAGCTGAATAGAGATATGTATATTAGAACCAACCAAAATATCCAACCAACAGTGGTTCCGTGATCAGAAAATGACCACTGTTTGAATACATTTAGGTCTGTCACAATAACTTGACTACAATTACACAACTAAAAATTTTATTAAAATGTGCATTCTCAATTAACTGGCCTAGTGGTGAGTTTGCTGTAAGAATGATAAACATTGTAACACCAGCTCATTATAAAGATGTGCTCAGCAGTCTGAATATTGTCCACATGGGTGAACTGTTAGTCCTAAGTTCTTAGCTAGAAGTCCATTTTGACTTACAGCACTTGAAAGAGCATTCAGAAGTAATGGATAAACAATTATTTGAAATATTAAAAATTATTGCAGAATATTTAAGCATACAATTTGCGTGATATGATCACACTGTGTTTAACCCTTTAAGCGCCAAAGTTGCAGAATTGCGACAAGACGTCAACATGAATAAAATAGACTGTAGTTACAAATATCATGTAATATAGCATTTGTATTCCCTACAACTAGTTAGCAGACATATAGTACTTTGATTTAAGATCAAAATTACATCATCTTCCTTTTCAAAGTTTTGAATAAATAGCAGTGGAAATGAGCCTCGTGTCATTGGTGCGGAGGCATAGCTCTACGGGACAAGCACCAATCTCCATCAAACTTCACAGTTAAATAGGGCTCAGTGAGACATTTCCAATGACCCCTCGTTTGCCATAATAGCCCCCGGCGATCCGGAGTTATTAGCCAAAAACTGTTCATCTCGCCCCGCTGTCCCATTACTTTTGTCCCCCACGGACCTTCCGAGCAGCCTAGCTCCGCAGTGCAAGCACCCAGACACATCAAACTGCACCGTTAGATTAGTGTGCAACCATTGGAAAGGGCTAGAAATAGCGATGATAATGGTGGCTGGGTTTATTTGTGAAACGAGGAAGTGTATCAGGACTGGATCAAACGCTTTGATGTATAAACGTTATAATGGCGTCATAATGTGCAAATTAGATGTGTATATTTATACGTATATTTATACCCCACATAAACATTTTTCTAATATACAGTCTCTATGTTTAACCCCTTTTAAGCCACAAGATTTTGAAATATTGATGTAAAAATCCAGTATTTAAAAAAAAAAAAACCTGGTGCTTAAAGGGTTAAATATTCAGTTTCTCACAAGTCCATTTTACCCCAATAGCTGTGTAGATGTGTTAGCATGTTTTTTATGAGAGATTTTATTACTCCCCAGTTGCCTAGATATAGTTCATATAACTCAACTTTACAGTTAGTGGGGCCTCTACGCCTGCATTCCCTGTTTTATTTTCAAGACACAGCAGTGAATCTTTGACCCTGTGTTTGGCCTCGCTGTCCTACAGAAAGGAGAATGTTCACTAGCTTAGTTTTCAGGAGACTGAACGAGGTGTTCTGTCCTTCCTGTCTCTGCTGGGTTCCTTTTCTACTTCACTGCCTCGACTTTTGTCATTGTTGCCTTTTATCTTGAAAAGATTCCCATCTCTTGGAAGCCTGATTGCTAGGAGCCATGACTGCACTTTGTGAATGATTTCCCTGTTCTTACGTTTCTTTTTCTTGTTGAAGTATATTGGGACAGCTACTGTAGCTACTAAAGAATACAACATGCAAAGCAGAACTACAGGGATGTGAAATACATACATTTCATATACATAATTAAAGAAGTATAGAAAACTCAGTTTCTTTATTACTAAATGTGTTTTTCCGAAGGGTTGGATGTCACCGAGGTGAAACCTTGGACTTTGCTGTGTAATGCAGCAGCTTTTTTTTTTTTATCTAGGAATGTAGTTTTTGCCATCCGTAGCAAAATTCCCAGAGGACGTTACTAGCATCACTCTCGGTACTCCTCTTTCCATTGGCTGTTTTTCTCGCGCTTGAGGGTTCTTCATAATCTTTTGTCTTTAACATGGTTCTACCTAAACAAAGATATGGTCATCATGGCTTGTCACATATTGGTCAGTGAATGAAAAGGAATTGCGATTGCATTTCTATTGTAGTGAGGCTTTAATTCTGCTTTTCTGTGTAATTCAGTTTGTTCCCTGTAGGTAGGGCTCTTACAAACCTTTCAAGAGTTTAGTCAAAGATAATTATGCTATAGGGCTGTTTTGTGAAAAATTAGAGTGGAAGGTCGGACAGGCTTGCTGTCACGGCTTCAGGCCCAGGGTTAATCACACCAGCTGAACTCTGGCTTGCTTTGGCTCATGCTCGTTTTGCTGTCAAACGCCTGCTGTTAGTGAGGAAGGAAGGGGGTTTATTTTGCGTGATCTTCATCAAAGCGTGCATACAGGGTGGTTCGGTATCTTTGTAGTCATGACTGATGGAAGTTATTGGGAACATGTATTTTGAGCTGCTTCTTTTACTAATACTTAAAATGACAGTTTCAAACAGTGTATGAACTGACCAAGGTTTTCTTTCATGCCACACTGTCATACAGGCCAATAGAAGTTTACATCTGCTGTTTTACTATATTGTACAGTTATTTATAGTAGTTATTGTTCACATCATACTGCCATCTTCACATTTCCTTGAACTTATATAGCATCCAGTTCTCTTCTAAGCAAACTAAAGCTTTGATTTCATGGTAATAAGATTATCTAGTACCATTACAACAATATAAATCAGCACTACAATTTCCCTCTTTTCCCTTAAGATGTTTTTAATGTACACAGTAAAACTGTGCTGAATCCAGTTGTCAATATAGCATTATAGTGTTAAATAGTAACGGGCATCTGCACATTAGGCATGTACATTTTTTACTTTTTTTTCAGTGTTTCTCCTCTACAAGGCTTCCATACTCTGCATGATTTTTCATGCTCTCAAGAGACCTAAACTAACTAATCAGCCTTTCCTGGATCACAAGAGCTGTAAAGACACTGAATGTGCAGGACAGTGTGGGGAAACACTGTTAATCTGAAAACAGCAGTTGCCCTTTTGAACCCCACTTTGTGTGAACATTTCATGGTAAATGGACCGACAGAAATGCCTCAGGGTAGCTTAATGAATAAATATATTTGCCTTAGCTTACACTTGCAGTTGGGTATGTTTTTCCCTTTTCCTACCAAGTTACTATATCGGAAAAACATGTTTTTGGACAGTAAAAAGCATTCTTATTCTTGACAAAAACTTTTATTTATTCTTTATTTCATTTATTCAGCTTTTTTCCCTTAATGATTCCTTTATGCAGTGACGCATGTCACTGAGTGAAATAAGTATTTGATTCCCTACAACCCAGCCCCTTCTGGCTCCCACAGACCGGCTGCGTGCCATGTTGCACACAGATTACAATCAATCTATCAATTACAGATACTCCTGATCTTAACTCGTTATGTGTATAAAGCACACCTGTCTACAGAATCAGTTTCTTCCATTCCAACCTCTCCACCACCATGGGCAAGACCAAAGAGCTGTCAAAGGACATCAGGGACAAGATTGTAGACCTACACGAGGCTGGTATGGGTTACAAGACCATCAGCAAGAAGCTTGGTGAGAAAGTGACAACTGCTGGTGCGATTATTCAGAAATGGAAGAAATAAAATGACCATTAACTGCTCTCAGTCTGGAGCCTCATGGGATGAGGACAATCATGAGAAAGGTGAGGGATCAGCACAGAACTACACAGGAGGAGCCTGTTAATGATCTGAAGGCAGTTGAGACCACAGTCACTAAGAACACCATTGGTAACACGCTACATCATAGTGGTCCTCCTGCTCAAGAAGGCACATGTACAGCCAATCTACAGCCAGTGAACATCTAAATGATTCAGAGAAGGCTTGGGAGAAAGTGCTGTGGTCAGATGAGCCCAAAATCGAGCTCTTTGGCTTCAACATGACCTACCATGTTAGGAGGAAGAGAAATGCTGAGTGTGACCCGAAGAACACCGTCCCCACTGTCATGGTGGTGAAAACATTATGCTTGGGGATGTTTTTCCTCTAAGGGTACAGGAAGACTTCACCACATTGAGGGGCCAACTGATGGCGCCATGTACCGTAAAATCTTGAACGAGATCCCTCAGCCAGAACACTGAAGATGGGTTGTGGGTCTTCCAGCATTACAATGATCCAAAACATACTGGTAGCAAAGAAAGAAGAAGCACATTAATGTCCTGGAGGGGCCTAGCCAGTCTCCAGACCTCAATCCTATAGAAAATCTGCAGAGGAGCTGAAGCTTCATGTTGTCAAGCAGCAGCCAAGAAACCTAAAGGATTTAGGTTTCTGTAAAGAGGAGTGGGCCAAAATCTCTCCTGAGATGTTCAAACCTGGTGACCAACTACAAGAAACATCACTGCTGGGTTTTCTCCACCCAGTACTAAGTCATGTTTAGCTTGGTTATCAAATACTTATTTCACTCAGTGACATGCAAATCAATTTATAACTTTTATGTAACATGTTTTTTCATGATTTTTGGTTGATATTCTGTCCCTCTTCATAAAAATGAAACTACCTCATAAATTATAGACTGTAAAGTCAGCAAACTTACATTCAGCAGGGAATCAGATCATTTTTTCCCCCACTGTAATGAATCCCAATGCATCCTTTTGTGTGTCTTTTCCCCTCACAGTGCTGGAGTAGGTCGAACAGGCACGTTCATTGCTCTGGACCGTCTGATGCAGCACATCCGGGAGCATGAGTATGCGGATATTTTAGGCATGGTTTCAGAAATGCGCTCCCATCGACTCTCCATGGTCCAAACAGAGGTAAAGATGTGTGTGTGTGTGTGTGTGTGTTTTCTGTCTTTGAACGTGTAACATCAGCTATTGGATTACAGTTAAATAATTGTCATTCACTTTTTGTGTTGGTCATAATGAGAATGAATTCATGAGGACCACATTTATCAGTCTGATTATTTGTTCATGCAAATAGGGTAAACAATGCAATTACAGTTTCAAAACGAGTGATTACTCTCTGCAGGAGCAGTACGTTTTCATTCATCAGTGTGTCCTCCTTATGTGGAAGAAGAAAAAACAGCAGAGTCTCAGCAGTGACGTCATTTACGAGAACGTCACAAAGTCTTAGAGACACCAGGACATGTACGTATGTAAAAACATTTGCGTGGTTGTGGTAAATTTAAAAGCCTTTTTTTTTTCCTGTTACCATGGTAATCATCTAAAATGAAGTAGTTGCCAGCTATGATATTATCTGCTGCATTTCTGGTAGTATCATGTTTTACAGCCTTCGACACAATGTTGTGTCATTACTGTTGATTGTGAATGGTTTGCAAAAACTAATCCAAAAGTACCCTTTTTACTTAACAGGCTGTGGCAATGCACTTCACTCTCCTTTGCTTCAGGCATTTGTTCTCTGCTTAGAGGCCTACAACAAAAACACCAAAAAAAGAAAAAAAAGACTGCAGTCGAGGAGAGAAAGACACCATCCAAGTAACCCCATTCTGTTGTTCGAATTGGTGAAAGCATGACAGGACAAAACGTCTGCCTTAAGGAACCTACATCACCATCCCCAAATCAGGCTGCTTTCTACAACTGTTGTGAGTGGAAAGAGTAACTGCAGAAGTTTTAGGTGGAGCCCTCGAGTGTGAGAGCATGCTGATGCGCCGGCACCCTCTGGTGGAAGCAAGAAAAAGATCATGGTTTAGCATTAGTTTGTTAGTTTTAATCTCAGGAGTTATCCACATAACTTGCAAGCGGCCATGCACACAACCGAGTGGAGTGGAGGATGGCGCGCTTGTCCAAGAGTTAGTCTCCCAGTTTGTTTTAGGCTGTTGTAGTGAAATTTCATGTGCTCGTTTCACACACATTGTAACCTGTACACATGGAATAGTGTTAGTATCCATTGCCTTGGTTTCTGCAGCTGCGTCGTGCTAAAGCGCTAGCGTCAGCTGGCATCAGACTCTTTAACAGTCACACTGCCACTCCCCACAGGGGAACATTCCGTGTAAGTGAAGTGTGTATGTGTGTATGCGTGCATTATCTACTGCTGTACTACTTTCTTCACACACAACTCTTCAGTACTAGGGCCTGGCTGGACGGAGGATTGGTTGAGGTGACTAGGCACGAATCAAAACTGCCCACATTTGGTACTGTATGATTTGCACTGTATTATCTGTACTGTATGCTACGCTATGCTGATGGTCAGCTGCGTTCCACCGCTGTGGAGACTGTACTGAGCTTCAGCATCTGACCATGCAACACCTCCTAGCTGGAAGGCTTCACTGGTTCTGCAATAAGAGAACAAGAATAAGCGGAGGAGCTTAGGTTGGATTGATGCAGACGGAACATCACAGCTTTCTGATGGTCGTGGAAACGTGGAGGACCATGATGAAGCCGGGGGAGCCCAAAGTTTCCAGAGCAGGCATGTGCATATCAATGTTCTTGTGCATAATCAACGCTGGGTGATGCAGAGATCAGAGAAAAAAGGGAATTCCTTTTGCATAATCTGAAAAAGAAGCTGAACAAAAACAGCTCTCATTTACACAGACCACAAACATCTGTTCAAGCAGGGATGCATGATTAGGAATTGTCCTTCACATATAGGGGCTTGATGGTGAAGCTGTTTGAGTTCAACTGTTATCACCCATATTTATGCTTACATGTAAGAAATGTGCAACAGCAGTATTTGCAACTGTAACAGCCAATGTAGAAAGGAGTTTCATATTGGTACATCTCATCTTCAGCATTTCTTTATAAACTAACATCTGAGGTTCGCACGACAATGACCCTTGAAATCCATACATCGAAAATTTCTCAGCACCAGTATAGCCCTATGATTACATCCTCACATCAGATACTGTACTAGATACAGTTAAGTCAATTAGAGTCTCTTGACAATGTATTGCACATAATGTATTGAGATGTACCTGTAAGGGACATAGTACAATATTATAGAAAATGTACAGCTGTCAGTGTACAAACTGAGGATTTTAATCCCAATAGAAAAATAATTAATAAATAGCTCAGAGTCTCCTAAATACTTGCCAATATGTGATAGCATAAATTACAATACGTCACAGAACAAAAATCATTCTTGCCCATAAACTATCAGACATGGTTGTTTAGTTTGTGCCATGTGCCCACATCTACTGATGACTCCAGCTGGCTACATGCACTAAGTATTTCAAAGAGAAGCATATATTTGAGCTTGTGCTAAACAGCTAAGACAAAATCCGCATTTTGGTTTCAAATTCAAAATTAAATTCATCATTGTAAATAGTGAAGGTATTTCAGAAAACGTTTCAGGAAGTGACTTATTGCTTGTTGTACCTTGTAATGATCTCGCAGTGGCATAAGAAATTAACTGCACAACTATCTGATACACTAGAAAACACTGGGGAGGATTTCAGGATCATAAAAAAGTCACCTCACGTTTCCTGCTCAGAGGGCCGTTTATGTTGTTGAGCCAAGTCGGCTTTCCCCAGCACCGGAAGGAAAATGGGCTGCTTCACTCCTTTTTTTAATTATTTTTTTTTTTGAAGTAGTGTGCGTCGAGTTCAGACTTGCGTCCAGTTTGTCTTTGGTGCCATTTTTGTGCAACGTGTCACTTAAACTAGAGGGACGATCGCAATCGTCATCACAGAGTTTTAATGTGTGTGGTTATTGGAAATAAAAACATTAAATGCAACTGTTTAAATATGTTTTGGGCATAGTTGTGTTAATAAAAGGCTGAGGTCAACTACAATGTCAACTGATTCAAAGTGTTGTTAAAGGAGAAAAATGTCATTTTACCTGATAGCTCTGTGCTAAAGCAGACTGAAGGATTTATCTGTTCCTGGGGACCACTTGTGATACAGAAGACCTATTCCTGACATCTAGCCCAGTCCCCTTGGGGGAATCCATCGTACTGTGGCGCACAGCTGATCCTATGATTCTCTCCAATTCTTGGAGGAAACAATGCGATATATAGTGATAAACGTTAAAGGCAATGCAGAGTTCATATCCATTTATTCAGCACATCTGTAATGCTTCTTGTTGAAGCGGTTTCCATGTCCTGTTCAGCTAACAGAGAACCATCCCTTAGCCAAAGCACATAGTGAAATATACTGTTATCACACAGTATACAGGAACAAAGATTTGACAAGGGAATGGAGTATGAACTGAAAATGGCTTGTCAGACAAATGAACAAAAAAGCCTTTATAAGGCTTTCACAATTTGAAATGTAACAAGCCAAAGGGGTGTTTTAAGTGTGGGTGTGGAGATGTATGGTCATGGCACTTGAGATACATATATTAAAAATGGATGGGGTGACAGGTGAAATTATACATATATACTGTACATGTAAGGTGTGTGTATATATATATATATACACATACATATATATATATAATGTATGTAT
>JBBPCX010000135.1:30929766-30956198 GCA_037974365.1 Hydrocynus forskahlii | reverse complement strand
TATATATATATAAATATAAAGGGTACCATATAATACATGACTCCAGCCTTCAGATTGAAATTCACTTTGCACCATGTCATGAGTAGAAAAAAAAAATTCATTGCAACCCTTCTGATTGTGACAGTAAACATTTAAAATGGAAAAATCAATGATTGGATGTCAAATGGTGCATTGTTAATTACAAAATTATTCTGGCCAAACATTGTAAAGGATTGGAAATCACATTAAAAACCAGAAAATGATTAATCATGCCGGCATTGGAAGAATTTAACCATAGTCCTTGTAGGCCTTACAGTGGAGGCAAGCAAGTATGAAAACTTCCCTGAAGACACAATCTACAGCTGAAGGCAGGAGACTGCCTACAAAGTGACAAATGTGTATTCTAATGTGACCACATCTGCTGCACAGCTTAATAACATACTTTTCCATTCTGCTTCTGTTCTACATATCAACAGCAAGTCATATAAAGTTACTCTTTTGGCATTATGCTTAAATAGAAATGATCATATACATAAATATTCTCTCTTTGCCAGCAATCAACACTGTACACAATGATAGTCTCTAACTATCGGTCCCCTTTGTGTCGCACCTTTTCCCATAAGTGGCCCCTGTTGGCTCTGCTCTGTGATTCCTAGAGCAGTGTTCTAGAACGATTACATTCCAAGCTGATAACCCACCTTACAAATGTGAGGATTCACATTTACAGTGGACATTTAAATCCAAAGAAGGAAAGAAAGTCCATGCGATAAGTCCAGCAAATCAATTCCTCGTCATTTGAACTAACCTCCTTCATTTATCACTAGTGAAGTTTGACAATCTACTGGAACAAGACATTTAAATGTCCCCTTGTCAACATATCACATCTTCAGTCATCGACTTGTTTGCAAGCACACGTCACAATACTTCCCAGGACACCAGTTCAGTCAGTCTGTCTGAAAAAGTTTCAGTCTGCTCTCTTCCAAACAAATTACAGTAGGACTACACAATGAATATTCAGGATATTGACTGCTTCGTAATATAATATTAATGATTGAAAACATTGATTTAATGCTTAACTTGATGGGTTTACAACTATGTGCTCTTCTGACATTTTTTTTTATCCTACTGTGATCTTCATTGTATTATTTTGGTCTATGTAGCAAGTAGTGTACAAAAATCTACACCTACAGTACTCCTTCATTTAACCAAATACAGTGGGGCATAAAGCTCTTTAGTCTAAATCCGAGGTGGTTCCATTGTCTGGTGGGTCCAGGAGCTCCTGCCGGCGGCGCATGATGGCTGCGAACTGGGCACGCTCGATTGCCTCCTGGAAAAGGACAACGTGAGAGGGATAAAAGAGGGCGCAAGGGGAGGAGAAGGGGGTCAGTGGTTGCTGCCCTCGTCAAAGGACTCCACCCCTGAGTCGCTGGCCGTCGCCGCTAATTTCTCCTGCCTCCTCCTCATGATCTCTTGCAGCTCAGAGCCGGAGCTCCTCTACATAAAAAAAGAGAGAGAGAGAACTTAAGGAATGATTCAGTGGAAAAACTCATCTCCACTTTTCCCCAGACCCCAACTGTAGTTGATTAGCCAAGAACAGTTAAAATTATGGGCCTCAAGATTACCGTTACAGTTTTTAGCTTTATGGCTTTTATTTCAAATTTTGTATTTTATTTTATTTCTTAACTTTGTCTACTGATTAAACAACTGGTCATACAGCGCCAGAAAACACATGAAATGTGGTTTGATATTACGGTAATTACACAGCAATTCACTTATTCGTAGGAGGCCTATAAAATGTTTTGTTGCCGTTTTAAATGAATTTTAGCACTTTCAGTGGTGCATCTTCATGCAAATATTGCATATAGAAAGCATTTTATTGGCTTGGTATTTATATAATGCTACATAAAACCTAAAGTAAAAAACAAACTGACAACCTAATTCATCAAGATAACATATCAAGGTTTATCAAGGTAAAATAATTTACATAAAAAAAGGACATGCTCCAATAAATTAACCTGTTTTAGGAATTTATTAACATGAAACCAGTTGATTTAAACACGGAATACGATTTTTCTGTAAGCAGTTCAACAAATGCATATGCAACTTAGAACCTGAGGGAGCAAACGTCTTAGAGCACAGCTTCGAACTTTTGTATGGTTGCGTAAAATAAATTGCAAGTTTTTCTTTAATGGATTTTTAAAATGGATAAGTGGCAAGCGAGTAGGTGGGAAATGACCCAAGCAATATTTGCGAGCTACAGTTCCTTAAAACACAAACTTCAGACAGCAAACGTCTCTTGGCTGATCGTCTACAGCTGTAAATCGAAATCAGTTCTTCTGAGAAGACAGTTATGACTGACAAGTGAAAATGCATGACATGAGGACAGAAGCACTGAGGTATGATACAGCACAAACTAAGTTTGAACAAGAGGCTGAAGGAGGGCTTTGTGTTTAGAGGATCGTTCACAACGCTACAAGCGAGGGAAACTGTAGCAACAGTGCTAACACTGGCCTGGAGTCTAAACACCCAAACACACAGCATGTGTGTTCACAGGTTGGTGGAAGTAGCATCCATCATGACGCATGCTTGGATCACCAGGATTGGTGCCTACTCCAAAAGTATGGGTAGAAGGACAATGGGCAAAAGCTACTTGGGTAGATTGTTTATATGTCTGCAGTTGGAGGTTTCTCAGGGCTGAGCTTCACTATCTTCAACCATTCTACTTTTTCTCTCTTGGCCAGATTTATTGCAGCAAATATTATATGAAAAAACATTACTAGCCTTATCGATATGAGAAGATGCAGCCAATGGATGAACGAAACAGTTCAAGGTACAGAACATACCAGAAATTCTACTGCCACCTTATGCCACTGTTTTATAATGTTTTAATAATTGGTATGCTTTTGTCATTAACACGGTGACAGTAAAAAAGTTGCTAGTAGGTTAACCTTTGTAATTAAGAATGGATGGAAATGTAGCCATATCTGTTGTTCCACTAAATCCAGCCAACAGAGAAAAGATACCCATCTATAGTTAACTAAAATACCTCAGTAATCTTGAGAGCTTTATCAGTGGATCATGGGAGGGTTCAGAAGAAGACCTGCAGGTAGGAAGAACACGAAAGAAACCAGAGGCAACCTTGCCAGAGTTGGCAGACTTCAACTCAACATGCCTTCAGCCTGAAGCATAACCTGAGTCACACGGCAAGAGAGCCCAGTACCAGTTCTAGAGGACCAGTCTCCAGCACAGTTTGGCAGTTCCCCTGCTCGAACACATTCACTAAACCTGGCAATTGCCAGGCAAGTTTGAGAGAAACAGCCAGTGCTGGACACGGGCCCTCCAGAACAGGAGTTGGGCTCCCCTGCTATAGGACCCCTTTCGTAGGTACTCAGTTCTGATCTAGAGAAACTGGAAAACGCCTCATTTAGAAAGCAAGTAAGTTAAATAAAAGAAGTAACAAGGCAAGTTGGAAATTACACCCACCTCAAGGGCAGCCTTCTGGACCGTGACCTGGCTGTAGACCCGAGCTCCGTCATCGGGACACACAGTCTTCAGCTCGTCTTTGTTGAGAGAGAAAAGCTGAGCTCCGGTCAGCACTCCCAAACTGTTCACAGTTCTGCACACAAAGAACAGACGGGTAACTCAATACAGAACGCAAGGACATTCAGAAACGACCTTCAGAGCATCTGACTCTCTAAACTTCCTTCTTCCTGGACAGAAGCATCGACAACAAAAATGTACCCACTGATCAAAATTCCCTTCATGCTAGGACTCACACTGTTGCTCAAGAGAGGCCTTAGCACAAATTTTCAGAACAATTAGGATATCCCAAGACAGATATGGGTTTAATTCTGCACAAGCGAGTAAAAAAACAGACCCTCCACGACAAATTGTGAATATTGAGATGCAAATAAAAAAATGGTATTGATGTGAAACACAGTACTGTTCAAAAAGCTCTGAAAATAATATTTAAAACTGTTTAATTTTCACATTTTTTTTACTAAACATATTAAATAAAATTAAAAAGAACAAAATGACACAGTAAATAGTGATTTTATCTAAAGCACATGAATGAGTGTGTTACTTGTGGAAGACCAGTTGCCATCAGAAATCTGGTTTGACTCAATCTGTCCTTCATTAAATTAAAACAGGAGCTGCTGATGGAATTTCTCATGTCCAAACAATGGCTGGAGGAACCGAAGAGAAATCATACAAAAAAACATACACTGCAGAGTTGTTATTAGATTTTAGACTTTATATTTTATATTGTTCTTGTCTGTCTGTGTGTGTGTGTGTGTGTGTGTGTGTGTGTGTGTGTGTGTGTGTGTCTGCACAGCCAAAACATAAGCAATTTCCTAAGGGGTTAATAAAGTTTTCTGATTCAGTACTGTGCCTTTTGGGAAGCGAAACAACAAGCACAGGCAAAAGGAGCCAGCATCCAAAAGGAACTGACACTGGCCAACCCAGTCCTCCTCTGACACACTTACACGGCACTAAAGCCCTTGGCCTGCAGCCAGGCCCTGACCTCCTCGGGGCCGGAGTCGTAGGCGATATTGAGGGCGGGGAGGCTCGCACTGCGGGGTGGAGCCTGGAACTTCTTCTGAGCACTGCGGCCCAGAGTGAGCCTGTGCATCAGCTCATCCTGAACCTCCTCCATGTTTGACTTGCGGCCTTAGAGGACAATGGAGACAATTGTGATATTGTGATATGATTTAACCCATTAATAATTACACATTTCCTCAGTTAATGGAATGGATTGCCATCTCGCAAAAACATTTTTTAGTATTAAAGGTGACATATTATACCTCTTTTTAAACAAGTTATAATACGCTCATGAAGTTCTTTGCACAAAATCACTCACACATAAAGAGATCTCACCAGCTCTATTCTTGACAGTTACAGTCCCTTTCAAAATGAGCTGTTTAAGGGCTCTGTCACTTTTATGCAAATAAGCTGTTGCTGGCCACGCCCCATCCCATGCTTATGCTGCACGTTTACCACACGTGAAAATGGCAGAAAACAGAGACCCTATCCAGCCCTATATGTTCGACCCCGAATCGGACCCAGAGCAAGATGAAGAGGAGCCACCTGCACAAACACCTTCACGAATGCAGTGTAGGGATTTGTGTTGTTCTTTGCACTTCACTTCATGTGTGACTGACAATGCACGTGCTCGTAAAACCAGCAGACAAAAACGTTGGATCTTCAACAAATCTAGAGGGTGGGGGCTCGACCGGTGAGGGGTGGTTCTATGCAAATGTCCTCATCCTGACATCAGGATATAGGAGCCGCCCAAACAGCTCATAGAAGCTTATGATTTCTGACACCAAAATCTTTCAGTTGACTCACAGAAAACGGATGGATGTTTTTTTTGGCCCTTGGAGTGTTTATAGGAGCAGTAGAGACCCAAATGGAAATACAAAAGGATGCAAAAAGTGAGTTTTGCATAATATGTCCCCTTTAACATCACTGATTACAACTGGTTAAGATCATTCCTTCTTAGTCACTTGCAGTAATAAGAAAATATACAACACTAATTATAATCAGTACCAGCACAATCACTACATTCACATTACAAAGCTCATTACAAAGCTCAGATTAGTGTTTACACAACCCAACCCCACCCCCCCATGTTTTTGTGTGCAGTCTGGTGTATATGGTTGCATACGGTTAGAAGGAGCAGCACGTTCTTTCTGCTGATCCCTCATGGTCACACTGCCGTTGTCACTGGAATTGCTACTGTTTTGGCGGCTGACGTTAGAGGGCGAACTCCTCTGGGGCTCGGCGGCTGGAGGGACGGCTGCAGGGGGTAGTGGAGGGGTGGGCAACTGCACCAGTGCAGGAGCTGGAGGAGGTGGCGTCGGGACTGGAGGGATGGCAGTCGCTACTGGCTTTGGGACATAGTCGGTTCTCTGCTTCTGGGGAAGGGTTGAAAAGTCAGACACAACCAGCCATTGTTACTATTATCATTTAAATATGAAAACAGAGGCAACTGTCCATGTTTCAACCGAAGTCTTTGTCAGAGGTTAGATGGTAAATCTACACTCATACACTCCTGAATATTCTGCAGCACTAATAAATGCTCAAAACATGTTTTTCTTTAATGCCAACATAGGATTGGCATTTTGTATTTAAATATTTATTGGAGGATTTATTGGTCATTTGTCATGAATTATTTTTAACACTCCAGGACTGGAGTGGGGAAGCAGTGCATTAACACATCCAAGCATGTACTCATAATCTAAAATCACCTTTAGTGCAAATATTAAAAATGTATTTTCAATGCAAAAAAAGCACCGGAAAAAAAAAAGAATACACTGCCATTAACCTTAGTTCAACATTATGTAACTTGAATGACTGTCTAATTGGTTTAGTGTTTGTCTCAGCAATCTGTAAACATTATTCAGATGAGTAAAAATATTCAAAATGATCAAAAGCAATATGCTTGATTTTTTTTATGAAGGATTTAACGCTGTCACCCAATAGTATGTTTTGTTTACAAATGTAAAAACTGCCCAAAGCCCTACTTATTATGTCACTGTTAACTACCAGATGGCAGAGGTGTTCAAAGTGCTTTCTTAAAGAAAAAAGGCCACTCGGTCTGGCACAGGAAAGTCTCTAAAATCACTCAAATCACTTCTTAATGGAGATTTTGTGCTCTTGTAATCAAATCCAAAAATCAATACATAAACAATAAAGTGAGACTCACTGCTAAAGGATAGTTGACACTATGGGGAAAAGAGTCCCTGCCCAAGATGAACCAGTCAATGTGACAGATGCACATGCGCACTGATATTCAATGTTACTATAAAACGTTTTTGGTGCTTTATGCATAGATCAGGATGGCATTATACACTCTAAATTTATCAACCTGTCAAAAAAAGGTCGATCTATGCACAAGTAATGACATTACCTCATTTAATTCGCCCAGCAATTGCTTGTAGAAAGGGGGAAAAGTAAATGTGGAAATCAATTCTTGAAAACAAACTCAAACAAACACTCACACTTCAAACAAAGAGAAAAAGAAAGATCATACTGCTTATGCTCAGGGAAAGAGAGTTTCTAGGGGGTTTTATAAAGTACACAGCACTGCACACATACTCATTGCAGAATAAAAAATAAATAAATAAATAAATAAATAAATAAATAAACAAACACACATATACACACACACACACACACACACACACACACATTTTGATGTTCACTCATCCTCTATTTAATGAGCTATTGACACCTATACTTTCACTCGCTGCCTACCTGCCAACCTAACTTACTTTATATGTCTGTTATACTGGTCCACCAGTCACCTTCTACTGGATTCATTACTTTTGGTCAGTTTCTAAAATGTTTACCAAAGCTCAGCTGATACTGGGCTATACCAGTCAATACTGATGACTTGCAATACTGTTGATTTTTTTTTTCATAAGAAAAACCAGAATACTGTTGTTTTTAAGTTCCTGATGTTTATTTAAAGTTCTTTATTAAAACATGGCGTTTGAGATATCTATTAACACTGTCTGACTAGAACATCTGGAGTATACTTATTTATTTAAATGAATTAAATTCTAAAATAGAAATGTAAAACTTTGTTGATTTAGCATAAGTTATCAGTAATTTGGCCTTTAAAATCAACATAACAAAAATTGACATTTTGGTGAGGCTCTACTATAGGTAAGACACTACTTGGGTGGTGACCATTCTCAACACTACAGAGACACTGACCTGGCAGTGTGTGCGGCCTTGGTATGAAGCACAGCAGCATTTCTAGAGTTTTAAATACAACTTGGCCCATAATAAAACTAAGACTAGCCTAAGAGTGGTCTGTCACCTACAAATATTCAATTAAGAGTGGCTGCGTGATCAAAAACCGACCAAGACAACAAGGATAACTAATACAATCATTAATCATGCATGGCAAGAGGCAGACATATCAAAGTGGCCCTATAAGAGAAGGGTTTGTAATAAAACAGCCAGTGAGAGCACACAAGGTGTCCAGGGAGTAATAATAATGTAAAAACTTTCAAATGCACTCGACTTTGTTAAATTTACTAACTCTACGTCAATGAGCCCACATTATAGAAAGCACAACACTAAAACAATCTATTGCCCAAAGACATACAAAGGCCATCTTAAATAAACTAAATCTAATGAACGTAAAGACAGGAATAATGTAGAAAAGCAGCTGCAAACTAGAGCCAGGCCGAGCACACAGCCATTCAGCCCTACCTTAAACAGCTCAAACTCCTTCTTTGGCATCATTAGCTTTAAATGAATAAATTAAAAAAAAAAAAAAAAAAGTGATTCAGCAGCAAAATAAAAATCAAAGGCATTTAAGAGTGTGTTGTCTGTTAGTGCTGAACCTAAAAACAAACTTGTGCCATTCAGATATGCTTCTGTATTAGCTTCACATCTCTCCAATATCAATTCAAATAATGTGACATAAGAACAATAACATGGTCAAAGCATTCTGGAGTGACACACTAAAATGAATAAAGAATCATTTTAAATGGATATGAAATGTAAACTCTAAAGAACTAAAAAGTGAGCACATATTATAAAACATATAGTGCAGGAAGTGAAAGTCTGCTGTATGAAGCACTACACTGCCCTTCACAATTCTTGAGACAATCACATGCCTCAAACTCACCTGAATAGTATGGCTGTAAATTGGCTCGCCACGTCCAGTCATGTCCACTGCCCTGCTAATCTCTAGGATGTTGTTTGGCACATATCCTGTCGCCCCAGAGCCATTTCGAACCTTCCACCACTGTTTCCTATCATCCAGAACCTATCAAGAACATTTATACAGATGAGCACGCCGCTGAGCTGTAGCAACTATAACGCATCCTAATATATTTATAATTATACACAAAGTAACATAATACGGTACTATACCTCCACCACTTCGTCCTTAACCACCGAGAGTTCTGTGCTGTTCCTTGCCACAAAGTCATATTTAGATTTGGCAAAATTTCTTGGCTGACTTCTACCATGGGCATCATAGTTTCTAAATTGACACCATCAAAGAGTGATCAGAATTAAGAAAACCACACATTTTTATAGCTACAGTAAGAAGTGTAAACATTTCATCTGTAAAAATGAATACACACCATCTACAAAGAAAACACTTTAACAAATTTACTTTTAATATACTTGAAAAAAAATGAAAACATGAAATTTGGCTTGTGCAAAAGTTCATAAAAAGATTAGTCAGAAACCTAGTAATAAACAGCAAACAGTAAATAAAGACGACATCTCTGTAGATGATTGTTACATATTTATGTTTTACAATTTACACGTGACTGTGATCACGCATTTAAAACTAATCTACAAACATCTATGCCATTAACTGCTACAGCCATGCAGAAGTGTCCAAAAGCCTGTATAAGATAGTGAAGAAAAAAAGACCAAAAAATAAGTTTCAGATTTTTGTGTGAACTGCACAGAAAGATTGAACACAAAATGAGTGAAATAAGAAAGAGTCAGTGGAAATCAGTGAAAAGAGTCCAGGTTATAAATTCAAGTGAGAAGAAAAAATAGTAAGTTATTAAAGACATAGGTCTGTACAGGTATAAAATTAAGCTCAAAAGAAATCTGTTCATGTTGCTTTGAGACGCAACCCGGACTAAATTATATTGCACACAGAGATTAGATTTAAGATTACAGATCTCTCTCTCCCTCAGTGATGTAAGATGGAATTTGCTACATTATTATGCTCAGCTAAAAAAAACAAAAATTGGGTTGGGATAAGATGGGCTAGATAAAAAGTGTCCCCAGTGTCTCAGCATCCTCAGAGTAAATGACGCCCACAGACACTTCAGACGACCTTAACAAACGAGAGGAAGGTCTTGTTAAACAGCAAACCCAGGTCCAACCCAAACCCAATGTTGTACGTGAAAAGTCAGTCAGGTCATAAATTTCAGAAAGTAGAAAGATTTAAGTTAATCTAATCTTCTTAATTGAGAAAGCCAAAAAAAAAAAAAAAAGATCAAAGCTAAAATTTGTTACACAGGAATAAAGGTACAACGTTTGTTTTACACCCATGGAACAGTGTGCTCCAGATGGTAACTTCAACCAATAAGAATTAGAGCCCAAAGAAAAAGCGCACAGGAGGACAGTTCTCCAGGGCCTGCTGGCAGTCATGTGACCCCAGAGGGGTGTTACCTATCTATGTGGCGGCTGACCGCCTGTTTAAAAGCAGCCACTGCCATATCTGTGTCCAGCAGGTGCATGCGTTGGTAGGCAGTGTTACTGAAGGCATACCCGTCTGCTGAGGGGAAATCTTGCATGCTGGCCTGCTGCTGGAAGCAAACAAGAAAAGAAATAAAAAAAGAAGAAGCTCCATCAGCTTCATGAAAGAGGAACAATCAATCACACCATCAAGCAATCCCCAACTATATTTTATTTGTTCTTTACAAATCAAATACTGTCTGCCTCATTTTTTAATAAAAACAATTAAAACATTTGTGTCAGTTAGGAAAAAAGAAAATACACTTTCTTCACACCTCTTCTAAGTGAATTGTGGGAAACCCAATTTAAAGCACCGCACAGAAAAATAGAACAAGACGCCATGCCAAATCCCACTTGTCAGCTAAAGGAGTATAAATGCTGGTGTAACTCTGTTCTCCTCCATCATATACCCTCGGTTAATACCCTTGATTTTAGAAGAAAAGCTCAGTGTCTACAAACCTTTGGGCATGCAGTGCATTTAAGTTATTTTGTCGAATAAAACAAAACATCCTTTACCTGTAGTATGCTTTTGTCACCTAATTTAAATGCATTTTATTGCAAAATCACTGTAACGTAATTTAGTTTTTACATGTAAACGATACCACAAAACAGCTAGAGCCAACAGTGCTGGGCTTGTAAGATTTTATAGTGTAACTGCTTCTTGTAGTGTCAGTTTTGTTATATAAAAAAGGCTCTTACCTCATGGTGTAGTCTGCGGCTCACCTCGTCCTGTCTGTGGATCTCAGCCTGAGCCAGTGTTTCAGCAAGCTGCGTCAGGTCCTGCTCCCGTGACACGAACACAGGAGGCTCCCAGCCATCCCGAAAACGCAGAGTATGCGGGGGGAAGTAATGATCTTTTGGCCACTCCAGCCTAGACAAAAACAGTAAATAAAAGCATTGACAACAAACGAGAAAATTTCACAAAGCAGAAGGACTGATATGTAAAGTCAGTGAAGGATAAAAGATGGTCAAACATTAACGTTTAAATAACACTATACACTGTAGAAACAGAGTAACCACAATGTATTAAACTGTTCAACATTGCTGTGTAAAGTACCTGCATTTGGTCCATCCATCTCCTAGTGTGACCCACAGGTGACGCTCCTCAGGAGTGCCTGCAGAGTGCAAAAAGTCTATGGCCTCTCTGGTGAGGAGAGGAACCACTACACTCTTCGCCAGCTCTACTCCTCCGGATGTGTGAATCACCTGTCACAACCAACACAGCACCTCTTCTCAGTCTCAGACATGCAGAACGTTCTGATTATCGAGTAGAATAAATGGAATGTTGAATATTAAATAGTTTTTTACGGTGCCACTATAAAATATCATTGTAAACGCTTACAGCAACTGACCGTGTGTTCAGGTACTATGGTCCCTACATCCTTGCATTTCTCAAAGCTGATGCTTAACAACATGTGTCAGTTTACTGAGGTACATTAGAAAACTACATGTATTTCTCCTACTTTATGGAAAAGCTTTCAATCATTATCCTAACAGTGTTTACTACAGTGCATGCTCTACGGAGAAGTAAGAGTAATTTCACAGTGAAAATTACACATACCATTCTGAGTGGTGTAAAGAGGAAGTGAATCAGATCCACAGCACTTGGGTTCTGAATATGGTTTTTCAACTTTCCCTGGGATTAGAACACAACATAAGAGTATAACAAACATACCTTCTATTTCACACACAACCTACTGTTTCCATGGTCACAAAGAGCTGCCCAGAAAACCACTGCAACATTCAGTGGGTGGTTAACAGAGAGATTTTGTGATCCGGTCACGTTTGGATTTCACTTGACTACATGAAAAGCCAGGTGACCACACAACCGGATTGCAGTCGGAGAACTCAGACACAAACTTTCAATTTGGTATTGATGATATTTAATGTAAATATAGACGGAATGCATTTTCTATGTGCACATATAAATTACAAGCCTGAAAAGCAGAAACAAGGAAGAGACGTAAGGAGGATATGTGAGACTGGAATTATTCCCAAAGTGTCTTCTTGCATGCTGGGGCAATTTTAGTGTCAGAGCCCAGACTGTTGATCCATATGGGAATGGGGCAAAAGTAAACAGAAGTAAAATGGAAAAAGCCTGTGTGTCGAGGTGGCTCAAGTCAGGCTGTGCTTGATGCTCTAAGAGGGCCTGATGTGACCTGTGGTCTGACCAGTGCTGACAGCTCACTTTTTCTTTTTTGATACCAATATGGTACGAAACTTCTCAAATACACTACTAGCCCACAGGAAGAAATTACACTGCCAACAAAATGACTTTACTTCAGAATTTTTAGGTTTACATTAATCCATTTATCATCAATCCAATCTTGCATTTTTTCTATTGACATGGACCTGATACCCGGTACTGTATTGTGGCCATCTGTATTTACAACAGTCAAATATCAGGCACAGACTTTCTCATGTATATGAGAAAAGACAAAGAGGAAGAAAGACAGAAAAGACGACTAGGCAATCCGTTATGGCCAAATGGGCTGTCATCTGCTAAATATCCATCTCCATCTGGATGAAATCCTCACCAGCAAGTTGAAGGCATGCTTAAACTTCTGAAAGCAGTCAACAAACTCCTCCTGTCCTGGCGGCTTGGCCCGTAGCGTTAACATTCCCTCTGGAGGACACAGAAAGGAGTAAACATAACCTGAAGAACATCCAGGATTCACCATAAAATGACACTCAGATGGCTATGAACCAATTCTGTCTGAGAGTTAAAAGCGAAATCTAAGCAAATCAAATAACCAGTGACTGGCTCTCTAAAATGTACAATTTTTAACGCTTTTTAAGAATTTCATATTTAATAAAGAATAGTGAAGTAATAAAGAATAGTGAGTTAACATGAAGTAGATACAGAGGCTTCCACAGGCTCACACCTAACAGCCCTTAACATCTGTACTATGCTGTCTGCAATTTGATTTAGAAAATACTGCACAGCAGGTGGTTGCAGGTTTGATTTAAATGTCACGCTCACACAGTTTAATAAAAGAGAATCAATCAATGTTCACCTCCAGGCCCCTTCTTTTTGCTCTTTTTCGATTTCTTCCTCTTGGAGAGTTCGTTAAACGCCTCTGCAGCTTTCTGAAGTTTGGTAACGAAGTACTCAATATCATCCAGAATGTGGTTCAGGATTTGCTGGGAACAGAAGAGAGTCAGAACTCAGCAGAGCACTTTTACTGTAAAGTAAATAAACAGATACTGTAATTTACCTCATAAGCTAATCAAAGCTATCAGAGCCCTTGGTGCAAAATTCAATATGCAGAACAATTTCAATTTGCAATGATGAGAATAAATAGGGACTCGCTGCGTACAAATCCTACACAGTAGAGCTCAGCTCTGACTCCACTTTTGAGCATTTTTGAGCACATAAAGATTCAAAACCGAAACCCAAAAGAAGCTCACAACACATTAAAACAAATCATAATCGTCCACACCACAAAATCCTATGGGGATTCACTCCAGAGGACAGCTCCTTATCTAAGGCAATGAACTGCATTATTTTTTGGTCAGCTGTTTGCACTTTGGGTTCATTGCTTGTGAATTTTTTCCTTATTTCAAAACTGAAATTAGGAATGCTCATAAGCACTTTAATTTCTGCTACTGTTGATATGTTGCGTTTTGTACACCAAGTGATTTTCAGGTCTCAGTCTTGTAATGAAGAGGTCCTTGAGTTTTGCACCCAATTGTGAACAGTGATTACAAAGCGCTTGTGTCGGAACACTCCTCATAAGATACCTCTGTGTTGTTTTTCAATTTAATTACAATTAAAATTATTTGTTAGGTTTTAGTTCTGTCACAGCTTTTTTGTAGGCCTAAAAGTCCTTTTGGTCTACATATTTTCAGAACTTTCAGGACATACCTAGCAAGGCATGCATACCCTTTGGTGACTTATGACATAGAAAAAAGTACTCTGCAAAAGTACATTTATAAAAATATATACAAAGACAACAAACACACACTCTGAGCAGATGGTAAAAAAAATCTAAGAAGAATTTAGTTTTTACTAATAGCAGGTTGACAGTTTTTTCTTCTTCAATACTCCACCATCTGGTGTTGTTCTTCCCTCACACAGCAGAAAACAATGGCAGAACAACGATGAGGGGAAAGTGAAAGCTTTCCCAGGCCCAAGCTGCTAGGGAGGAGATTAACTTTTCAAGTGGGCAGAGCACCCTAATATCATTCTGAAGTAAAAAAAATGTTACTTTTGTTACTGAAATAATATTTGTTAATATTGTTCTTAAAATCATTACTCAATTAAAAGTAACTTTCCAAAAGCCTTCTGAGGAGAGGAAGAGTCACAAAACTAGGAACTGTACTGAATACTAATAATTTCATAGACATATAGTGGAAATCCTTATTACATTTAGCATCTATCAGCATAAGAAGTGAGGATTGACAGGTTCTATTAATCTTTTGTTGACTCACTCCTGGTCTAAATTCACTGGTGCGACCAATTGCAAAACATACAGGTGCCACCATCAACATATCCACGACCTTTGATGACTCATGAAATCGTTAACACCACAGTTTTCCTCTGCAGGGATGGAGTCTGAATAAAAGGATGTGCGATACTGGTGCTACAGCCCCCTGACAGACAGACTGTGCACTACCGGTGTTGTTTTGGTCTGATAGTAATAACATGTGGAGCTAGGAAACTATCTGTAGAGTGGCAGGATGATGACACTCACCACGTCTCTGTCTACTCGTGCTGCTGTCATCTCCGGCGATTCATCCTGTTCACCGTACGGCCTTTGTTTATCATCTGTGCAGATAAACACACAAAACACACACACACACTTACACACACTGAGTCCGTGAACAGAGTGGAAGGTGATAGTGTAAGTGAAGACAGTAAGCAGATGTGTGTAGGCTTGGGCAAGGCCATGGAGAAGAAATACTACGGAAAGGTTTGTTTAGTGATATATGGTGAACTAAAAGAGAACAGTCTGAAAGGACAAGCAAAGAATATTTGCCACAGCGAGGGAAGACACAGTGATCAATATTGTAAGTACAGCTTAGGGAGGAGGACTAAAATTAATTTTGTATGATTTTTAGGTTAATGGGTATTGAACTCACAGTCTTGCTGCTCACTGGCCCAAGCTGACCAAGCAGCCACTCTGCTCTTCACATCCACTTGATTGACAGTGGCTGGGGGCTCAGGGGCGGGGCCACCAGGAGGAGGTGGAATGGCCCCGTCGCTTTTCAGAATCATTCTAAGACAAGCACAGAAAGAAAGCTAGTAGCCATGGCAACTGTGAAGATGGAAATGATTACAATAACCTGTAGGGACACTGTGAATGTCACAGCTCAGATCATATCCATTATAGGTCACTTGCTGCTTTGTGATTTTTAAAAACAAAAACAAAATCAAACACCACCAGGCTGGTTTAGACAACCACTCCGTGGCTGATGTTCTGCTCAGCTTTGTCCACAATAGGGTCCAAGCTGAGAACATCAGTATTTTAACATATTAAAATCAGATTATGCCTTACTTTAGGGCCTCTGGCCTCTTTTTGACCTTTCCCCCCTTGTGGTCACTGATGGCACTGTCAATGTCAGCATGTATCAAATTTGCCTGAGGAAAGACAAATTGCAACACAAGACACAACAGTTAGCAGGAGCCTAAAATGAGTTGCTAACTGTGAACATAAGGGGAGGTTGAGCACCACTTTTAGCAGACATAGGACCATGACAGCGATGCTTTGGAAATTGTACAAACAGCTGGTTATAAACATTTTCAAATTAGTGGAAGAAATGTTTTCCATTATTTTTATCCATTATTCATAGAATGGACACTAATTCTTTCTGTCCACTGTTAAAAGTTAATAGTTAGAATCTCTAAAACGTATTGAGAATCATTTTTTAAATATCATGCTAAAAGGCTGTTTGCCTGCTGCCCACCTTGATGTCGTCACACTGGAAAAGGTGCAGGTCTGGTTTTCCCTGCCCAGACTCCTTACACACCAGCGCCAGGATGGAGTCGTAATTGCAGGAGTTCATGATGGCCTGGCAGTGCTGCACTGTGCTCAGTGGGAAATTCTCCAGCTCATTCTGTGAGAAAGAAGGAGTTTTCTCAAACATCTAGATACTGGGACATTTTTGTGAAGAATTTTGCTCTCATCACATTGTCTTTAAAAGGCTCAAATCTGACTAAGAACTATAAAATATTTAAAACTTTTTGAGGGCATGCCACGGAAACAGTTAAAGGAAGAGTTTGTTTCAAGTTATACCGTGTCCCAAACCACACAGGCAACTCTACAACTTCTTGTTTGAGCAGATTAAGATTAGGGGGAAGTATTTACCAAAAAGATTTGGATCACTACTGACATCTAGTGTTTGTTGGCTGCTATCTGGTAAGTGTTGATGTTTTGCTAAACTACTCTTTTATTCTGTAACATAAAACAATATCTTCTTTGAGAGAATGTTGACATGTATGCAAATTAAACTCTGTATGCTTGAACCCGCTCATACACATAGGGAAATCTGTTTTGCTGGTCAGTGCTGCCAGGTTCTAGTGACTCGGCTATTCCATGGAAAGGGTCTGAGGGTCTGATTCTGAATTAGTCTTTCTCACCTTGGTGTCGGGGTCGATGAGGCTGACTGCTTTCTCCTCCACCTGGAGCAGCATCTCCTGTGTCCACACCTTTCCTTTAGCGTCAAGCAAACGAAGCTTACGGATTCCGTCTTCTATGGTGATCATGGCATCCTTGCGGTCCATGATAAATGTTGTGAGATGCTGTAGAGACAGACAGCCCTCGATATTCACTGGGAACAGACTGAGAAACTCTATGTGAAGTTACAGACAACAGTATTTTTATGGGCATGGTCAGTAACAATCAATGTGTCATATTCACTTAACTTCTGTTATCTGTTAAAACACTTACAATTCAATAAAACTACAAAAAAGCTTTTGCATCCTTAATAACAAGTTCTTACTTCAACATGGTACTGCGATGTGTCCGTCATGCTGTTAATGCTGTTTTTAGTGTAACTCTTCCGTTGCTCTAGGAAACAATGTAAAAGAGAATATATGACACACCACACACTTGGCAAGATCTCCACTGAGACAGTCTAGTGGTCATTAAGATTAAAACACTAAGTGCCAGTTTTCCAGAATCAGATTAGGCCCACCTTCAATAAAAGGATTTCCAGTGATGAATCACCACTGCCATTGCAATTTAGTTCAAGAGTAGACTTAATCCTTGTATAGGAAACCAGCTGGAAAAGTTTAAAGCATCAGATGGGAGTCAAGCTGATGATGCTCATTTCTCATCTATAATCAGCATCAAACAACTACGATCTCTGTTCACAGTCAAACTATAGGACTCTGCACAACAGAATAATTAACAGATCAGCCAGATAACCTCAAAAGTCAAAAGTCAAGCCTGTCCAAGAGAAGACCATAAGAGTGTTATTGAATAATCAGGAGTTTTGACTAAAATACCCAGGATAGTGAAAAATGTTTAAATGTTTTAAATCCTTGGTGGAAAAAAAAACAAACTACACTGGAGTGGGGATGAGTCAGAGAATGTTAAAATACAATTTTAGGAAAGCAAACATCATATAAAAGTGAAATTATGCCATGTCATGTCATGTCCAGCAGCTCTGCAATCCCATTTAGCATCTGGCAGGGGAAGATACGATTAAATTATGTGTAAAGATAAAAAAAAATTGTGTGAAAACTGTATGAATTATGTGTGCGCTCATGTAAGACAGAAAGAAAAGAAAAGAAAGGAAAGGAAAAGAAAAGAAAAAAGGAAAGCAAAGGAAAAGAAGTCTAGCTTAATTGGGGAATGAATGGATTAAATGTGGAAAAAAATGGAATGAGAGGAGGGAGGGAAAGAAAGACAAAGAAAAAGAAAGACAAACAGAAAGAAAGACAGAAAGAAAGAGAAACTAAGCAAGAAAGAAAGAGTTCTAATACACCTTCCTCAGAAACAGAGTCTGGGGGCTTGAATGGCAAAGAGTGGATTAAATGAGTGCAGCTCTAAAAGGGAACAATCCAAGGGAAGGAATCACGGGTAGAAGGCTGTAAACTGAAACAGCAACACACACACACACACACACACACTCTCTTCACACCATGCTCCGCTGTGCTCTACCTTTCTTTTTGTGTTTGGCAGAAGAGCGTAGGAAGTATTGTCCATCTGTTCCTGAGAGCATGACCAGGGAGAAAGAAGAGCGTGGGTGGTGTGGTGAGCAAAAGTTGTCAATGGAGGGGTGAGTAAACAAAAAACAATAAAAGGGAGTGGTGCTGTGAAATAAGGACAAAATCTGGTCCAGCAGATATGCTCAGCTTCTGAATAAAAGTTTCACTACCTCTTCTGATAGACACTTATAAAAATGATATATATAAAAAAATATATATTATGAAAAATTTTATAAAAACATAAAAACTAAAATTTCTCAGATAGTGGGCATCCACTTGGAGGTATGCTGAATTAACTCAGAAGTTAGTTACCAGGTTTAGATGGTGAACTGGATACCCCTGCACTGCTGTAACCAGGTGACAATGAATAGAAATATCAGGTCTGCGGTCTGAGACACTGCCACCTCTGTTGCTGTCTTTTCAAGGCCAGTCCAGGCCAGGCCAGCCACATCACAAATGGTTACAAAATGCATGAAAAAACATGGCATTGATAATTATAAATAATTAATCTCAATCTGGCAAACAACCCATTCTGCTATAAAAGTTTAGTAGTTTTGGGGAATTCCGATTTCACTGCTGTGTGAGTGTGTTGGGTGGAGTTTGAGTCCCTGTTTCCGCTTGGAGCTCTGAACAGGAGGGAACAGCTCACTAAACATAGAGGACATACAATGAGCCATGATGTGAAAAAAACTTCATTAGTGTCATTCTGAACAGTTCCACATCTTGCCTTTTAAATAGCTTTGTAGCCTCCTCTTGTGCAAATGGAAACTGATACACTGAATAATACTGTATATGACTTACGAAAACTATTTATCCCTAATTGATCCATAATTCTGTTCCAATGTATCTCATTCCTAACCCCACCTTATACTTTTTGTGGACTAAGAGCTCAAAAGGTTGGAGAACTACTGCATTAGAGCAGGAAAAACACTAAACTCTGCTGGACAGCAGTTGGTCACATCTGCTCCTTGAGATCTGTTGCATGTTTGTCCGTATGAGACATGGCCAGGATTGTGTTTGATGATTGCTGGCCTTTCAGTGTTGCAGACCGCAGAGAGACCATGTGGAGAGAGACTCTGGCTCTGTGTGAGCAGGGTCAAGTGATGGCTCAGACATTTCCACTGCTGCAGGGCCAATGTAAGGCCAATAGAAACATTTACAGGCCAATATAGATGCATAATTCTGGTGATGAAGTGAACGAGTTGCACTCTTGTCTTGGCTGTCTAGAGTTTAGCCCCGCCTTTACACAGCCAGACACTACACCAATAGTGTCTGTTTCCAGGGGTGGGAACAATAATGAAAACAGATACATGCGCTATATGTGGTGTCATGTCTGCAGCAGTGCGTAGCGATGAACAGCAAAGACAGCAAGAGAAGGGGTAGAATACAAAAGGACAATGTGTTGCCATGGAGATAAAAGGACTCCATAGTATACCAAGGCGGAGCAATATGGGACCGACGACAAGCATCTCTGTGCTTTCCTCATTTCCCTGACCCCTGCTTAGAGTCGTAAAAGGGTGCAAAACACGTGGTGTTAAGATAAAGAGGCAGCTGACTGACGTAAATGATGATTAGCAGAGAGGTGTGATACGATGAAAGCCTGGAGGATAGAGATAAGATTGTACCTGGCAAAGAACAGTGCACTACATTGAACAGACAGCAGGTGGAGACTGCACACGTACATCGTATACATTCCCTCTGCTCATAATGCTGAAACAACAATGCACGACATGCAAAGGATGGACTACGAGCACAGAATGCCAGAGTGATAAAGAACACACTGAAAAAAAATTTGACGGGAGACGCACCATAGAGAGCCTTTGCACTGGACTTGTTGGCATTGCGTGATGGGAGCTCAGGTGACTGGGAGCCATGGCCACTGCAGGACATAAACAAAGGTCAACACGGTCTTAGTCAAACTGTCCCATGTAATGTGTTGACTACGATACATACATACACAAAAAAACAGGACTGTTAGATCACAGCTATTCTGATTATGAAATGTTAGCACATAATTTATATCCATATAAATGATTATTTTATTGGTATATTTTTCATCCATTGCACAGAACTGTTAAAATATAAGTCTAAAGTGGCCAAACTGACTGATCAGCTGCCTTACACCTTAGCAGTCAATACTTCAAGTAGCCCTCCAAGTCCAGACTTTACTCACCACCACCTGAAATCAGTTTATTCAGTTTTCATCTTTCTTTCATTTATATGCAGTTACTTCAGCCCAAATGATGAAAAGGCACCTAGTTTACATTTGGTGTGTTACATAAACATATGATAGCAAAAGCTGTGGAAACCACAACTATGAACAGGCAATATTATTAGTAATTGTTTTAAGCCTGTTTTTAACACTAAGAAATTATAATGAAAATTGAGAATCCTTGTAACTAAACCAGCAGTTTACCCAGGTAGAGAAACCCTACCGCTATTCTGTTGACTCAGTGCTGTTTATTCAAAAAGAAGAGTGTGAATATGAGAACAAGAGTGTGTGAGTGTTCTTTGGTGTTAAGGTGGACTCAAGTGTCACCTGGGCCAGAGAGTGGACTGGACACTTGATATTGGTTAATCCTATGGACTGTGCTACTTGGAGGAGGAATTAATAATGTAGCGCTAGTGGAAGTATATTGGCGGCATATCTTGATGGGCATCCTGGGTAATTATGATGGAAATGCCAGAAGGTTTAACTAAATCAGTGGACACATACAGAGGGCCTGCTCAGTCTATTACACCTTCCGCACAAGTTTATTAAAAAGTGGGTGGAGATTACACGTGTGGTTTATTACATTTACTGCATTTACTTTATTTACAATTCTAGCAATAGGTACTCCCTCCCATGCCGAGAGACTTCCTTTAACAGCAGCAGCAGATACAGGTTGGATGGAGGTATGAGTCTCTAACACACGTTGAAAGTCCAGGTTATCCACCCTTGTAGAATGTTGTTGTGGGAAAGGACTTCATTTATAAGCATCATCTCTTCATCATTGAACTTTCTCTTTCTTGTTGAGAGCGCTCCATTACTTCACTGTGGCTTTGAAACACTGCATCTCATGGGTGAGCAGTCAATGTGCGTAACAAACTTAGTAAATCAAAGGTCAGGCACACTTCGGGTGCCTATGCGGTCGCATGTGCCCGGGGTGTCTTATTTTTATTATAATGAACTAATTATTCATTCATTCATTCCCAATAAGACAGTTTACAACCATTCAGCCACACACTCAAACATAGCTGACATTATAATATTAACATTGTCCAAAAAAAAAAATTCTAAACTCTGAAAAGAAAGTGAGGGTATTTCAAAAAGCATTTTGTTGAAGATAACATTAAGCCAAATGTGAACTTTTGACAGCTTTTGTAAACACTGCAATAATTGGGGCAGCTGGTGGCGTAGTAGTTAGGACGTTGCCCCTGCATTCAGATGGTTGTGAGTTAGAATCCCATCTGCTAGTGACACCACTGAGGTCCCCTTAAGCAAAGTCTTGTCCCCACACACTGCTCCTCAGGTGCCTCTCGTTGGTGTAACAAGTGTAACATTTGCCCCTTTTATAGATAACAGTATGTTTAAAACCGTAGAACAGTTTGAGGGCAATTTGTGATGAAACAGGTATGTGACTGGCACTTTAGCCTCCGACATAAAAACCTACCTTGGCTGATTGTCTGCATTTAAGGTAAAAGTACAAATGTGTAAAATTTTACCATTTCAACTTTGTGTTCTTCAGGTACTTTCTTAAGCTCGTTAAAAATTTCAAAGCCATTTCTCTTTCTCTGAAAAAAGAGGGCAGTAATAAGAGAAGGATATTGTTGCTCATGATTTGACTCCAAGTCTTTTGTGGATCTTGGCAGCAATCTATGATGTACATCTAATGGGCAAGTCTGTCCAAACACAGTAAAGAGGCCTGTGTTATGGGTTGTGATCATTAATTTTAGATAAGTCAGTTAAGTTTGTCTAGTGTAGGGCTCATGTATGAGGAATAGATTTTGAGAAAACACAAGTGAGGGGAGATGGTGGATCACTTACTTTAGCTGGGAGGAGTAGGAACTGAAGCCTCCGGAGGGGTAGGTGGGGGCAGCATAACCATTCATTTTGGACTTCACAGAGGGGAATCACTGACTGCAACAGAAAGCAGTAAAGCAAACATCAGGAAAACTTGCAGAACATATACAATAAGTGAGAATAAGAAAAGCTTGCTTTTCTACATTGGTTGTGTATGAGCATGTGCACCATGTCCCATGTTTGTCTGACAGCGGCATAAGGAAATGTACTGAACATTTTTTTCCCCATTACAAATAAAGTAACCCATACCCGAGCTGTACCTGTGCTGTCAAAGCGGGCCGCGGCCGAGCAGACCATCACTGATTATTGTGGCCGTTTTATTATGAATCAAACATAATTATGTTATTTACGAATTAAAAGGAACTATATCTTTCTATTTGGTTTATATGCCAAAAGCAGCTATTAAATGACAATTTTTCAGACTTTCTTCAGTCAAGTGTATCGACTTTTATAAATGTATCATTCGTGCTTTACACCGAATTTTCACAACTGTGAGCAAGAAATAGTTCAAATTGTATCAAAGGTTACAAAACTTTGTCTATTTGTACAACAGTACAGCACCTTCCTGCATGTCCCCTCAAACTGAGGCCTTATGCAACATCTTTCAGACTCAAGCAACAAAGCACAGCTAGTTATCAGCATGAGTTCCTTTTAGTCTAAATGTAGGCCTGGTCTGAAAAACTGGACCACACTGTTTTTGGCTATTCTACAGTGTGGTAAATAATCACAGCAGATGAGTCACACTCCCAAAATAAACAGTAAAGAATAGATCTTGCCTCAACTACCCCCAAACACACCCTAGAACTCTTTCCCAGTGCCTCCATGTCGTTTCTTTTATGTCCTCAGGTCACTGGGACAAAGTAGTTGTTAGTCTTGAAGAATTCCACTCCAGTGATACAAGGTAAAGGATACAGATAAGAGATAGGGCTAAAATACATGTGCTAGTAACTCATTAATAAAAAACACTTCCTTTCCTTCACATACACTGTATTATTTGCTGTGAATTTTAATGTGTGGGATTTTTCCAGTTAAACCGGCTTTCTTCAGACAACTTTCGCCCAAACATAGCCAACATATCACAACATATCGAAGTTCACCTGCAATTCACACTGACCAAACAGATCTAAAACACTAATCATTATTCCTAAGAACACATCTACTTCATTTTAAATAAGGATGTCATTCCTTTTTTTTTTACATAATTAGATAGAAGACAAAGATAAAATGAAAACTAAAATTTTCAGAGCAGTTTGTTTTGAAATTCTGCATTTTACAGAAACTACCAAACCTGGATCACCATAAGGTATGCTGCCTGATGTCTTGAGACACTGTTTTACTACTACCATACTATAGGATTTGACCTAAAATATTATTTTCATTTCTAAGAGAAGTCATTCATTTAGGGTGTTGTAAGGCAAAAATGTTCTTTTAGATTTATCACTTCTTCCTATTGTCAGCGTCACATATACAAACAAACAATTGTCCTGTCGCTTAAAAAAAGTTGTAGCACTCTGTTTAACATTCAACCATTTTATAGATAACAGTATATTAGAATCAACAGAACAGCAAGAGTAGCAACTAAGGAAAAATGTACAGGATATAAAATACACCATAATGTTACTCTTTTCAACATGTATTATAAAAACAGTAAGTAAAACAGCTTTATTTGTATTTATTGACGCCAGAGACCAGTTCTCTAGAATGTTACACCTCCCATCAAACCACCATGAATGACTCTTTACATCTCAGTGAATTAATTATGCAAATTTTTTAAGTGGTGGAATTACCCTGTAAATGTGCATCAGTTTCACTGTGTTAAGATTCCTATTGTGAATTCAAGCTAAAGATATATGCGTCGAGGTTCAAGACATTTCTCCCTATATCCACATAAAACGGCCTGGTGATCTTTCTCCCGTGAGAAAGGTCCCTGGCAAGAAAAGTAAGTGCGTGTCAGGAGGGCTTTATAAAAGTGTCCACTTTCTCATAAAGGCCTTAGTCCATGAGGAAATGTGGATTAAGAAACTGACGCAGCAACGAGTCACTCCCAACTTATTTCCTTTTGTCATTTCTGATAGCAAAGTGACCTATCACATTTAATCAGAACAGTAATTACATTATCAGTTCTCTCCACCACTCTTAAAAAAGACCTTATCCTGGTCTCACAGATTAAATTATTCAGGCCTAGACCTCAGACACAAAATAAATAAATACATAAAAATAAATAAATAAATTAGTTCTGAGCAGACTAATATTTAAACGTTTCCATTTTTGCTTTCAAATGTAACATTCTGGTTAGAACAAAATGAAAAACCTGTTAATCCTGTTCCTTTTACACAGGCTGTTTGTAGCCCTAATATAATAAAACAGTAGGGACGAAAGGCTCTCGGGCTGTTGGCAGCTGTATTTGCATTGTTAAGGACATATCCACAAACAAGCTTCTGACTTCTTCAGGCCAGCAAAGTACATTTTTAGCCACAGCAGGCTTTGTGGTGAGCTCTGGCCAGAGTTTGTATTGTAATATACTACAGGGACAAAAAACTGCCCATTATTTGTGATTTGCCATTAACTGGTAATAGAAACATCCAATGCATATTCTGGAACAGTTAAGGAGGGTTACATTTTCGGATTTATTCCAGGCAAAATCCCAATGTGTTTTATTCCTCAAACCAGTTCTGTTATTCAGTGCCATTCAAAAATAACTGAAGGAAAATGAAAAAAAGAAAGAAAAAAAAACCGTTACGATAGCAGCTCTCTTTCTACAGCAGGTCAATGCAAACTGTTGCATTTCATAATGCAATTCATAACACTACAACCTTATAAATTCACTTACAGCCCCTGGTCAAGTCCAGGCTAAACTAGGCAGAGGTTTAAGATACTTTCTGCACTCCAGGAGGTGAGAGCTCAAGCCAGGGGGCCCTCACTCTGCTTATATGTGGGTCAGGCAAAATCAAGCTACTGACAGGAGGGAAGAATGGCTTAAGAGGAGAGGTTCATAGTCGGAGCTGGAAATAAGGTGAACTCAAGCACAGGGGAGCAACACCGGGGAACAAGTGAGCTAATTATAATCTGAACAAGGGGTAGGCCCACGTCAATCAGTCTTTCCAGGAGCAAGGTCAGCACAAGTGACTGATGGGATGCTGTGTGAAGACAGTTCTGACACTGCGGATCACAGACATACATGCTGGAGGACTACACAGTTGATGACGTCGTTGTACACGTAAAGCCACATAGCCGCGATACTGGCACGCCCCAACCTCTCTGTAAAATATAAGATTTAAGGACTTGACAAGACATTTCATGTTTAGAAGCCAATCTATAGTTTGGGTTAACTAGGGTTTACAAAAACAACAATAATCAGGTTTGGAAAACTGATGCTCACATTCATGTGTAGGTATCAGTGTAAAGTGTGGTTTAAATGCTTTAAAATAGTGATGATCTCTAAATCATCTGAATCAGCAGAAATTTGCCTGAACCGACTAGTCGTGATGACGTCACACTGACGCAGCGGAGGAACACAGGTGGCCAAAGATTCTCTTCTCAAAACTCTGTAATATTCACAGTCAACATGACAATTAAACAAAACTAAACTAAAGGCTGACACCTTGAATGTTCTGGTAAATTTAAGTGTACAACAGAAAGTGGGAACAGTTTAAGCCGCACAGCCACTCAGCGTCCTCTGGCCTGGACGACACCCTGCAGTTCTAGCGTTAGCCATGTTAGCTAGAGGTTACTGTACTTTAACACCGACTTCGACTTGCAGATTGTGTGCCTAGAGTGAAGTATCTCCACACCTGTGATGTGTGTCTGTTTCCTCTGCTGCCGTGTCTCTCGTCTTGTTGTGGTCTTGTGTTTAGATTCCACTCGCGCCAACGGTACTGCCCTTTTTATGAAGGGACTATAATAATTGGTTAAGTCACGGTGGCAGAGGTGGCAAACGGGCACACAGAGAGGAAAAAAACACGACTAGTGGACTTCTCTCAGGGGGCGTCGACTTGTGAC
>JBBPCX010000135.1:30915385-30925600 GCA_037974365.1 Hydrocynus forskahlii | reverse complement strand
TATATATCACACTGTAGTTTGAAAAGATGCAGCAGCACTTCACAGCACATGCCTAAACTTAAGAAGGAAAACAAAATATTGTGATGCATATTGTTCATCACAACAATATCTCCTTATTTCAGCCTTTTTGTCCACCTTTTTACTCTTGCTGCCTTTAACTATAAATCATCTGTGAATTGCACTCACACACCCTTATTTAGACTATCAGGTTTCTCAGCATAACAAACCATTGATATCTGACTATACTGTGCTTTTTCCAGGTCTGTTTTTTCTCAGCACAAACATGGAAACAGTTTCTTCTTTATCTGTCAGAATTTTCCGTCAAGCAAGAGTGGTCACCTGCTGCACTGATGACTGGCATGCACTACTGTATCTGGAGAAAATATTTTTTGTTCCATGTTACGTTTTGCCTTTACAAATAAAAGAATCTGATACATTTGTCTGTGATATAATATGTGAAGATATCTCACTCAGTTTGCCTGTCCAAATACAGCCCTGCAGTCATTAAGGCCCACTATGGTAACTCCATGATGTTGACTAAGTGAAGTGGCCATTCGGCAGAGACTGCTGTGAAAGTTGATAAGATCAGAGTAGAACTGGTGACTGGCAGCACAGGCTCGGATCCCCACCTGACTGAACACTTTCTAGTGTTAAATCCCACGATTTATAGTTCTGACATGATTCAGTGACGCAGGTATTTCAAGTTACATAAAAGTACGGAAAAAAAGTTTAAAATCCTTTTGAGAAACTTAAAGCACCAGAGAGGGACATCCTTTAAAACCATAAAATAATTTTATATAACGCTTTCTTTTCTTGATGACATAATGAATCGTTCTTTAGGAAACTTTTTCAGAATCTCTATCAGGGCAAGTTAATCAGGACACAAGTCTCAGAGATTGGGGGAAGGGGGAGTATTAATAAGCTGTGGGGGATCCCCTAGGGGTTTAAATACTGGAGATTCTTTAGCTCTGTACAGCAAACGCACAGTCTCTCGGCTCTGTGATTACTTTTCCCATGCCTATGCTTTTATTCTCTTTTTGCTTTCTTTTCCTACTGAGGCAAGAAATCTCACCCTCACATGAACCAGCTTTGCTATAACACCACGTAGATACATGAGACTGAACAGACCCATTATTCAGCCTTCATTACTGACACGTACAGAAGCTTCACAAAATCACAGACCTTTCCAAGTAAAGCATTTGATGTCTCCTCATTTTCAAGAATTTTACCTAGCCATAAAAATGTCTGCATTTCTTTGAATAAATAAATGAGTAAATTGCAAGATCCGTATTAGCCATGACAGCTTCAGTTCCAAAATGAATGCAAGTACCCAAAGAGAGATTTAAGCTTTCATTGAAGTGCGAGTACTACCTGACCAGACCTGCCTGACCTCGTAATTCATTTCAGGGAACATAAAACTTCAACATCTCGGGGAGACACAGGATTGCTTTGCGCTGAAGGAATTAAAAATGCCTGAAATAAACTTTGCATGGAATAAACTTTGCCCTTTAAGTTGCAAACTAGACCACCAAAATCCAGCATATGTGGGGGGCTAGACTGGTAGTTTCTCTCCTCACTCATGCAATGAATCTGGCAATGAACAGTGGAGCATAATTTCATAATAAAGAATCATAGAATATCAGTCTTTATCACATGTGGTATTTCCTCATGTTACAGGCATGTCAAACTGTTTTTCAGGTTTGCATATTTAAGTTTGCTTCATGGTCAACTTTTCATGTACTCATTTTTAAATTACAAGTCTCAAACTATAATCAACATATGTAAAGCATGCAAAAGTCTGCATCCCCCTGGTCAAAAGCCACATTTTATTGATTTGTGACAGTAAAAAGACATCCTGCACAGAAAACACATTTCTTTTTTTTTGTTTGTTTTTGCTGAATTTTCCTAAAACATAAAACTAGTGCCATTATTTTAGGGCAGGTCATTTTTATGTTCAAACATTAAACGGAGGAAAATGCCTTGTTTAAGTTTGTTTCTGTAGAAGATGTGTACTTATTTTCACTTAATCAGCAATATGTGCCATTTGACCAGGGTCATCCAACGCTGCACACGAGTATTTAAAAAAAACAAAAAAAAACCACGCTTTTAAAAATAAAAATAACCCCCCCACAATGTATCTTTAAAAAAAAAAAAAAACACACACACACAAAGGAAAATGTACAAAGTAACAAGACTAAACCAGTTATTTTAGACTTTACCTGACCGTTAATAATAAAGCAGGAGGCAATCTTTTGGATTTGCCTTCAACACCTCCATCAACCAAAAAGTAGTCAGTGGTAAGTGGGAGGCGCCTCCGTGATCACAGTTTCACTAAAGCTGTGGATTCCATGTACAGGGTGACGTTTTGATGTTCCAGTAGATTTTTTTTGTCTGCCCCAGAGTGTGCCTTTCACCTTTCTGCAATCCGACCAGTGTGATCTGTGAATAATTGAGCTTGGTGTAAACAGGGAGAGATTGTATCCGGGTCTCCGCAAGATCAATTAAGCAGACACGCTGTTGTGTAATAAGCTCAATGGAGAACTTAAGAGTGGTGACAGAAACTTTAGCCAATGGTGTGGTGCAGTCGAAGAGGTTCCACGTTTTTTTAAAGGGCCCATGTCCCATAAAAAAACAAAAACAAATGTAACTATTTTTTTGTTTAAATTCAGCTTATATTCAGTTTTCACTCAAAGAAATATGTCTTCAACTCATGGAACAATTAGAAAATCAGGACCCAGTGCAGACCTATACCGTTTTACTGTTCGTTATTTTTATTACTCTTCCATGTCCTGGATGCTGAGGGATGTATACACCCGCATCAGACCTATACGAAGCCTGCCACTGTTTCTTTTCAGGTTACTAGCCACAGAGTATTGTTTGAGAGTATGCTCACTGAGTGCTGAAGAGAAGGCTTAACCACTCGTCTGTGTCATGGGACTATTTAGGCATCCACTTGGCAAGCACATTGCTCAGCCTTGTGGGAACGAAAGACTACTATGAGAACACAGACAATTATGTTCTCTGAGGAGCTCGCAGGGACAGCAGCTGAATTCTTAATCTCAACAGTACAGACCAACTTTGCATTGCTGGGGTGGGGGTGGGGGGTAATTATTGTTCTGTCTGGTGAATGAGCTGTTCTGTGTTAACTCATAATCCCAACCCCTACACAAACTAGATCAGAAAAAGAAAGTAATGCAAAATAGCAACAGAAAATCAACAAAAAAAATTGTTGAGGCTTCAAATAATGAGGGATGGTACAGCAGTGCTGCAGGAGTTTTAAAGCACTGTGTCCACTGACTTTTTACCTGTTGGTCCACCTTACAGATCTACAGCTACTGCTGATAGCTCATCTGATGCTGTACAGTTTGTGCTAGTCCTTTGAGAGTTGTTAGTTTCTGGACACAGGACATTGTTGGTTGGATATTTTTAGTCTATTCTCAATCCAGCAGTGACAACGAGCTGTTTAAAACCTGATATACTCTGTGGAGCAGACACATGCTAACACACCACTGCTGTGCTGAGAATGATCCACCACCTAAATAACTGCTCACTGTTGATCCTGTGGCCTTCATGGATTGGCCTTAAATTTGTCCAGCACAATACATTCCGGGAATACGTTCACATTTCACATCACCTGGTCCTCAGATTGGACCAGATGCTGAGACCATGTCGTTGACTGATGGGAGCCAAAGGTGGGAAGTGGGCGCCGCAGGTTTAGCGAGAATGATCAGAAGTGAGGCTAACAGGCTACTGTCCATGCTAGGCTAAAAACTAAGCTCAACAGATTGATGATTCCCAGATTACTCACTTATGGACAAACTGGATTGCCTCAGACTACAACTGACTACACAGCAGAAGGTGATCGACTGATTGCTGCACTTTCTTCTCAAACCAAGTTTAACAACTGATTTTCATAAATACTTAAAAAAAAATTGCAATCTCATGACTACATAAGGACAAAGTTGTACATCATCATGACTGGCCACAAGCATCAATACTTGTCATTTGTTTGAATGCTGAGTCTTTCGGCTGCTAATGAGAGTTTAACACATGATAGCCCCTGGCACCAGGGCAGCTGATATCTGTGCGACATGGTGAAAGGCCAGAGGAAGTGAAGGAGCCAAGACACAAAGAAAGAGAACATTAGGGACAGCACACGAGCGAGCGAGCGAGCGAGCAAGAGAGAGAGAGAGAGAGAGAGAGAGAGAGAGAGAGAGAGACAAAGAAACACCTGGCTAGCACATGCTGATAGAGGACACTGAAAGATTAATGAGGTGGCAGCTCACCTTTATTCAGCGGGTCATGGCGCCACATCACCACCGATCAGACTGACCAAAACAACGGCACAATCACCAGCACAAACATCTAATTAAAACTGCTTTTTAGATTCCCGTTTCTGAACGGTTGCTGCAGATCAATCAAATGCCTTTATTTTTTGTCATTTATCAGCAGGTCAGTGGAGCTGCAAAACATCAAAAATCTTTCACTAGACTCACTAATGAGCAGCATTTTTATCAAGTGGAAACATCTCATCCATGCCCCACCAAAGAACTGCAGTACTTTGCATCTCTAATGTCACACTACAGTGTATGATGCTGATGCAAATGCACCACCTCACTCTACCAGCACATCAACGGTTCAGAGGGAGAATAGTGACATCAAGCACATAAAGCACCCTAAAATGATACTCATGATATATTCTGCGTTCTGTGAAGGACAACAGTCATAGCGCTCATGTATTTTAGATTCTGGTTCAGTTTAAAGCATAAATTACATTTATGCATGATATCAGCTCCAGGAAGGATAAAACCTTCCAGTAAACTTAAGGTACAGTTTTGCAGGATAATTTGTCCCAGCTCTATTGTATGGTCAACGCCGCTAAAGCTGGGGCACAATAATTTCTCACCAAAAATGGTCAGAACTGGCATTTCAGGTTTCGTCTGACAGGCAAGTTAAAGATGCCTACAAGGAGGTAACAAAATTGAAAACTTCTGATAATTCAATATGTAGAAATAGTGCTTAAATGGTGATGTACTAAGCACAATGAAATTTCAAATTCAATGTCAAATTTACAGACAGGCTGAAAAATTCTGCATTCCGTAAACAATCTCAAAAATAAATCCATATCCAAAAAACACTGATCAGTACAGAGGGGTGGCTATGGATGTAGTTCTTTGTCTACTGATGTTTCATACAGCTGGTCTAATATTACATGGAGGTTACACTGATGCCACACTGTGCTTTCTAAGAAAAGATCAGCGCAGTGTTTAAGCAAACCTGCTGATGGTTTCCAGCACATAACCAAAGAAATGATTTACACAGAAAATAAGAGGTGAAAGTGCATCTTGTGAACAATGTAGCTGATCCCCAACCTTGGATCAACAGACGGATATTTCCAAGATCACGTTGCCCTGTTCAGGGAACTGAATACACAGGCAGTTCCACTGATGACAAGATAGGGTCTATAAGGAGACAAAAACAAGTGTTCATGCTCGTGTGAGAGAGTGTGTGTGTGTGTTGGGGGGCACGAGAGCCGGGGTGTGGGGGGGACGTACTACTACAGAGAGAGGAAGAAAAGGAGCCTTAAAACAGGCGACAGACCCATTGCAGAGAGTTACTATGGCAACTTCAAACCATGTGATGAAGACACATCCATTACAGCGACTGCGGCAGAATTCAGTACAACCACACTGAACCTTTCAGCCTAGTCCACGAACACAAGGCTGCACTTCAGTCCACTGTTTATGAAAGAGACACATTAAACGTACTTATTGTTATATTGTGATAGGCATGTAATGCTGGGTGATGAAGCATCAGTAGCACTAACCTGGTAATAAACCATTTTTTTTTTAAAAGGATAACTATGGGGGGAAAAAAGAGAAAAGATTATTTTCCTTATTTAAAACCATTACAATTATACTGAGTATATTCAGTATAAATAATCTGTGCACCAGAGGAGGCAACAAAGCTTCCACAGAAAGCTTCCACACAAAAAAATAGAAATGCCAGCTTTCACTGGAGAACACACTGCTCACTCTTTTCAGCAGATCCTCACACCCGCACACCATTGTTTTCTTGTAAAAAATGTTATTGGAAATCAGTGTGAATTAACCAAAAAAACTGGAGAATGCTCATTTCATGAAAAAGGAAATATATATATATATAAATAAATTCTACTGGTTGATTTCATGGCTGTTTCATAATTTTATAAATATCAATAAATCAATAAGTGCTCCAAGCCATATTGGTGTCACATCGTGATTCTGATCATTGCAGCACTGACTGGAATTATATCAACTATAACATTCTATTCCATACTAAAGTGCAATCCCAGTTGCACTCTGTTTTTAGTTTTATAATTCTATTTAGATTCTACATGGCATCCAGCACCTGAGAGTTAACTGCAATGTTTTTCAGTCTCAGATCACTTTGAAAGACAAGTTCAAAATACATAAACAAAAAATAAAATGTTTGCTCTTTTGAAATCTAGCTTCTGTCTCAAAGTATCTCCTTAGTGCCATTTTATAGAAAATAGAACACAACTGTCATATCAAAACAATTATATCAGGATTGTAAATAGGAAATGTAAATATGAAATGCGGGTTCATTACCTTAACAATGTATCCTTAAATCTCATTGGATAACTGTATCCTTAAATCTCATTGGATAACTGTATCCTTAAATCTCATTGATACTGTGGAAAATGTTGTAATATGGAATTTTATCAGTACCGACAAGGTGCAAACTTCTTCTGAACTCACTTCATTCTAATATAATTGTTTCAGTTTTTAGTTTTACTAATGTAAAGTGGGTTTGTACCAGTAGGTCATGCCTGATTGAGAAGACACTCAAGTTCAGCAAAATGTATTATATTTAGAGCCATTATTTTAATTTACTTATAGTATGGTGGAGGATCACGACATTCAAACAACCTTGGTTACTGTGCTACAACATCGCTTTATTATTCAGTTCAGTGCATTTGTTATCATATAGAAATACATCTTATACATGATTTCTATGTAATGCTAATTCAAGTAGATTTAGTCCCAGTTTCTGCACTGAGTCAATTCTGCACTGAGTCAATTTATTCCTACAGCTTAGTATGATGGAAGTGCGACACTAGGATTCTTTACAAAGCTAATTCACATGTCCAGGCTTAGTCTTTGTAAGGATTAATTTGACATCAAAATATATCTAAAGTATACAGTTTGTACCTTTAGTGTCAGAAAGATTCATTTTCTGAACACAAAGTTCTCCAGGCCTAACTAAAGGTCATTTGCAGTGTACCTACAGCTCCATTACTAACCCAATCACAGTAGCTTTTGTGTCCAATATCCACTTCCCCCCACAAAAGCTTCAGCAGGAACAATTCTGACATGGAACTAGTCGTCAAGGGTGTACTTACGAGGAGCAAAGGCAAAGTAGTTCAAGCTTGACAAGAACAAAATTATCCATATCCATGACTGCCTCAAAAATGAAAAGCACTAAATCTGAGATAGAGTATAAGGATAACCCACCCCATGTTAAAGTGCAGCATTATATGGTGAATAGACAGGTTTGCTTAACAAGTGAATGTCAGCCTAACAGTTTTACAGAGTGATTAAACATGGTGGATGCCCAATACGGCACCACAACCATACTGTGCATATAACATCTGTTCTGGGCAATTTCCAACTTAGATAAATATTACAAAATAACATGACATTAAGTGTCAACTAGACTGCATTTCCACAGAAAAAATGCAAAGTGTGTTTGCTCAAATGCAGAACACAGCATTAGCGTTAGCATTAACATTAGCGTCAGCGTTACCATAGCATTAGCTTAACATTAATGTGTGTATGAGTGTGTCTGTGTGTCCCAATACTTTTGTCCACACAGTTTTGTATGACAGCTCTGTCCCAATACTTTTGGCCATATTGTTCAGTTTAAACATGTGTCTCTTTGGGGGCATGGCCTGAGGTCACATATGAAGTTTCATAAGGTTTGGTCACTGTATGAACCCTGAAAGTTTCTTCTTCTGAAACTGCATTCATTTCATTGGGGTTAAAAATGAATGGAAGTGAATGGGGGAAAAAGGGATGAGCGAAAGTGCAGGTCATCACCGACCACGTTTATGTGTCCGGGAGTTGGCCTGAGGTATCACACGAAGTTTGGTGGGTTTCGGACAAAGCGTGTCCGAGCAGGACTATCCAAAAGTTTATCCAAAACAGGAATAACGAACGAACGACAAAACATAGCAAAAAGCTGTGAACAAGCACGCTATTCCAGATTGGGCCCGACGTTTCAGAGTTGGAATGGTGTCTCTATTTCAAAAGCCCTGGGAGGAGTAGGGGGCCAAAAAAAACGGGTGAACGGAATAATAATAAAACTTAAGAAAAACAAGCATGCTAATTATGAAATCCCCTGATTAATAAGGCTTGGTGGACCATTTTCATCTACATTACAATTAAAATGTTACTAGAGTCATAAATACAACTTTGACCCCTGGCCAAAAGCACCTTTGGAGGACCACTGCGGACCTCTGGAATACTGTACCTGAAAAGTGAGACAAAGTGATAGCTAATGTACATTTATCTGCACTTTCAGCAGATAAAGCAGAATTATCCTTATCAATGTGCAATATTCTATTGTGTATGTATTGTAATGGGTTGTGCTTTTTGTGTAAGATTTATTTGTCTTGGCCCCGCCCCCTTTAGATGAAAGTTTGGTTCCAGATGATGCCACAACCATTCGCGACTAGGAGTGCAAGAGCGCATGACTGCACTCTGTCTGGTTGCGTAGGATGGCCGCCTCTGTTTTCTGCCATTTTCACGTGTGGTAAATGCACGGCGATGGGTGGGGCGTGGCCAGCAACAGCTTATTTGCACAAAAGTGACAGAGCCCTTAAACGGCTCATTTTGAAAGAGACTGAAACTGTCAAGAATAGAGCTGGTGAGATTTCTTTATATGAGACTGATTTTGTGCAAAGAACTTCATGAACATGTTTTGTAGTCCATAAACCTATTATAACTTGTTTAAAAAGAGGTATAATATGTCCCCTTTAACCAACGTGGACATCTGTTAGCCGACATAAAAGAACTGTCAATTGGCGAACTCATTCAAATGTGTTGAGCTGTTCAGTGGCATTCAGTGCAATTCAAAGAGATCCAGAGGGAAATGCTAGCCTTCACCCTCCCAATGCTAGTGAGATCATGTGATTGGGAGAGTCTGCGCTAGCAGCTGCCAATTGGAGACGTTTAAAATGCAAATAAATATATGAATAAATACAACCTTACAAATCACGACAGCTTCTGAGGGTGGTAGTAGCCTAGTAGGTAAAACACCTGTGAAACCAGAATGTTGCAGGTTAAAACGCCCACTTTCTACCATTGTGTCCTTGAGCAAGACACTTAACCCTCAGTTTCTCCAGGGGCACCGTCCCTGTAACTAATGATGGCAAGTCGCTCTGCATAAGGGTGTCTGCCAAATGCCACTTTACTGTTTACTCCTTTAAACTAAACTGTAATGCAATAAACAGAAGTACAACGTCCACAAACATACCTGCACATTGATTCTACCATTTCAAAATTGATGCAGCTGAATCACCACCTTCTGATCAATGCATCAATGTATTTTTTTTAACGTTTGATGCTTTTTCAGGGACTTGACACATAATAAAGATCCTCTCATAAATATAGACAGAAGAATGAATGTCCTACAGCACATAAAACAGAACCAACCCCTCCCACTAGGTCAACAACTGCACAGCAACCTCTTATCTGTTGTAAAAAGAGGACCAAGGCATGCTATGTGGTGCTATGAATGTACACAGCCCTGGGTGGCTGAAGGCTTATAGCACACTGTACAGTGACCAGTAATGACAGTAATGAAGCAGAATTGCGTGGGCTTAGTGTTTTGCTCCTCAGGTGAAGAAACAGTAAAGTAGCAGTTTTCTGCCCCCTGAAGAAGCTCTTTTCTTTCTCCACTCCTTATTCCATGGAACATTTAAGAGGATTTGTGAGAAGATTTGTGCACACGCACACACACGTCTATGATAATCCACACCCAACATCTCCCAAGCAAGGGATAATGGGATATGGGATGTTTGCGCATCATTCAGGTGACTGTGAGCGACTTCATGCATGACAGCCACCAACTTTACCATCAAAGGTGGAGACTTTTGTCTCTTAACATCTCGTTTACTGTTCTCTGTGTGTATACATACACACACACACA
>JBBPCX010000135.1:30886684-30915285 GCA_037974365.1 Hydrocynus forskahlii | reverse complement strand
ATATATAACATTAACTGTAACATTAACAGTCAACATGACAATTAAACAAAACAAAACAAAGGCTAATACCTTTAATTTTCTGGTAAATTTAGGTGTACAACAGAAAGTGGGAACAGCTTAAGCCATGGCGTCACTCAGCGTCCTCCGGACTGGACGACTCTTTGCAGTGCTAGCGTTAACCATGTTAGCTAGCAGATGCCGTTTCAGATGGCTGTGCAGAATGCCGGCAGTGTTACTGTACTTTAACACCGACTTGCAGATTGTGCAGGTCACCGTGCTGTTTGTGTGTCTAGAGTGAAGTATCTCAACACATGTGATGTGTGTCTGTCTCCTCGGCTGCCGTGTCTCTAGTCTTCTTGTGGTTTTGTGTTTAGATTCCCCTCACGCCGACGGTACCACCCTTTTTATGAAGGGACTACAATAATTGGTTAAGTCATGGAGGCAGAGATTGCACTGTGTACAGAAGCACATGCACAGAGAGAGGAAAAAACACACGACTAGACTTCTCTCAGAGGGAGTCGACTTGTGCCTTTGAAGTCGACCTTTCAAAGAACACTCAGAGAAACACTCGAGATAGCTCCATGTGGGAAACTGTTCAGAGGGGGGAATACTGGACTACATCTGCCAGAGATGCATCACAGAGCAGCAGCCAATCAGCGGCAAGAAGAAGTTTCTCCAGTTGTTTAATAAAAAGTGTAGTTAGTCCATTACTAGGTTAAGACAATATTTGCTTAAAGGGGAAGCCCATTGTTTTGTTTCTGCATAATTAGTTTAGCTAGTTTTGAGTTGTTCAAAATGATGTGATGAATTTATGACAGTTTTAAGATAAGCTACCGTCTAAATTATATTTGCTTTAGAAACCGTTCATGGTGGGAAGGTACATGCAGGCCATTGTAAGGCAAAATAATTCCTAAAAACTGTCAAATTTACCAAAGATTTATCAACATGTTAAAAACTCTGAAGAGACGTGTAGAATCGCTGGTGGTTTTGGAAAGTAAATAGTTAGATAGCCACATATGCATTTGCAGACATTTTGACCCCCTGGTTCTGGTCACCACCATTGTAAAGAAATCAGACCATTTTAAATCAAACCACTTAGTAACTTTGCATTATTCCATTTAAAGAAATCTCGACTAAGAAGTTAAAATGTTTTGTACAGATAACACTGTTATACTTTATGGACATACTGATGCCTGCCTTGACTTTCCTTTAACAGAAAAATAAATAACTACATCTCAGCCTCCCTGAATGCAACTAACACAGCAGGAAGGCTAGCTCAGGTCAATTCTAACTACCAGCACCACTAATCGATAGCCTACATGCACGCATTTGAGTTTGTTTCCCAGAGGCATGTTACATGCTGCTCAGTTCAACTATTTCAGTCTGCCTTCAGCCAAGACCTACTTTTATAGCCTTAGTTACTGTGTAACCCAAACAGTCAGGAGAAGTACTCTGCTGTTATTCACCGGAAACAGTCTTTGGTGAAAAAAAGGTTTCAAACAGCCTCAACAGGCAATCATTATAATACTCTCTTTTGCAAGACACTCACTCACACGTCTCACTGTTGGCTAACAATTGGCTACCCAGCCTCCAAAAATGCTGCTGATTTTAAACCTACACTGTCAGCATAATCCCTGTCAAGCATAATCATCCATAATCGTATTATCCTCCCTCTGCCGCCCTGCTTATTGTCAATATCTGATGTGGCAGGTGAGAGTCAGGTGGTCTCCAAATGGACTCCAAAAGATTTTTTTCAATTAAAGTGACCTAATTTTAGACCTTTGTGGTCTAGCGACTCAATACAGAATGTCCAATATATGTCTAATGCAAGTGACATGCTGGTGTAACAGTACAAAATCCAACTGCAAGTAAGAAATGCTGTATACTTGCACCACACTAAATTTCAGGACATGGCAAAGTCATAAACCAAGTATTCTTGGAAACCACTAATTAATAAGAATGGATGAATTGGACAAAAGTGTAACTGCCAAATATTTGCCCCAAACATGCAGTTATTAATCTGCCAAGATGTTATTTTCATTTTGTCATGTGCAGCAATTTAACTAAGGAAAGAATAGAAGGTAGGCAAGTGCACACGCTGTACTTGAGTGCTGCTGCTACACCTGTACCAAATGCCGTAGCATAATTATGCCTGACTCATTGTGTTAAACAGGCATTTGCCTCTTACTTTTGATGGAATGCTTAATGGGATTCATGTTAAGAGCCAACCGATTTACTTTAAGAATTAGTTCCTGTTAAGTATATGAAGGAACAAATTCTTTGAAGGAACAAAGAATTATTATCCATGTTACTTTGGCTAATAGAAAATGTGGGAAATGTGCTGGTGTGTTTCATTTCTTCATTTAGCCCACACAGTGTGAGGTTAAAAAAATTTGGCTGTAAATAAACCTGAATCAGAACTGACCATACACATGGTCAGTGCATCCCTAATTAAGATATTTAGCTTCTTACATTTCTGGAATACTCACAGATTCTCCATACCCCCTTTCAACTTCTCAGCTTTTCAGAAAGATGCCCAATTTGACTAAATTAACATAGTGGCTCCTGGCCAATCACAGCAGCCTAAATCTACAGACCCTCAGGAAGCCTTCATTCTCAGCAGAGAAGGCACAAGGATGTGTGTGAGAGGCGCTTCTTAAAATTCTCCTGTCGTCTTATCGATGGGCATCTCGAGCGAACCGTGAAACTTTGCCTCTGTTCACAGTTGATTTGCAATCTGCTCACAGAACACCAACAGAAACAACAATGTCGAGGGTGAGTCTGTATGAATAAAGAAAACTCTTTCCTTTTCTCTTGCACTCTCTGGTGCATGACTGGATGATTCAAATCAAAGGATGACATTTTATAGTTTTTGGAAACTTTAAACACATCAAAGATGCACAATGAAGGAACCCTGATGATGCACTACTGCACAGTAAAGTCCTGGTAATATAAAGAAATGTAAAGAATGTACCGCTGACCTAGTCACTAGATGTGTTAGTACTCTGGAGGCAGGGGCTGAAGATCATGCTGACCCACTACCAATTCAAAAAGTGAAGCTTCAGTCAGAATACAACCCCATACATCTGCTTTACTAAAACCACAGTAAATTATAAGCCATAAAGTACAAAGCCGTATCATTTTTCATTTGGTATAATACAAACAAAAACTCGCAGCATCCTAGATATCCATTCGGTCTGGACTAAATTGCTACGCCTACAGTGGTTCACCATTGTAAATCCTTTTTTGTCCAGGCCTTATCTGGGTCTGGGAAACTGGCTGCTGAAGTCATATTAATCAGAAAAGAATTCTGGATTCAAGAATGCATACATAAACCTATAAAATGTCTTCAAACTACATCTGCCAGGATAATGACATTTTAGCCGACGTTTAAGCATCATGTAAGTAATTGCATTAATGATTTGTCTATTCCTTTTTAATTTCATGCAGCTAGTGAGGCACAAGCATAAAGCTGAAGCATAAAGCTCAAATTAGCTGTTTCCTAGCAGTCATTTTGACTGATTAATTTCTAGTTGAGTAACAGTCCGTGCATGCACACAGACAAATACCAACATTTACAAAGAATCATGGCTTGTAAATCATGCAAAGGTTACTCATTTTTCTTGAGATCATTAAAATACGACTTGTTCTGCAAGTCCACTTGTTCTGCTAACATTAGCCCAGACTACTTAACTTAAAAGAAACATTAACATGTTGCAGCACAAAGAAAACAAGGATTCCCAGAAAATGTGTCTTTCTTTTTATATTAATTTTCCCAGGCCAACTGAAAATCCGCCCCGGTAACATGCGGCCGGTTGTAAAAATGTAAATGTCAAATCTAATAACATCAGATTTACTAATTGCAGGCAGATTATTATGCAATAACTGACAATCCTGCTTCAAATTACACAATTTGAATATAAAAACAAACTTTATTAACCACAGTGTAACCTACACCACAATACAGGGGTTGCGACACAGATCTGTTCCTACGACAGTGATGTAACCCGAGTTTTGGTGTTAGTCGAAACACACCCTAGTCTAAGTCACATACCAGCCCTAACACAGTTTTAAAATCATAAAAACACAACCAAGCCACAGAAAAAAGAAAAGGATATAAATATACTGTACTTGTTCATTGTACTGTAGTAAAAGAAAAACTGACAAAACAGTCCAAAATGGCGTAGGTAAGCGTACTGGAGGACACTAATCCCCTCACTCATACATGTTACTGCATATTCTGCATATTCTGCGTAATCTTCCACCCCACGCAACCAAACTAGTTGTGGGAGTGAGCGTCGTAAACTCAAAATGTCATATGTTGAGACTGTTGTAACCCGATGACCCCCTGTAATGAGAATCCACTGACTAGTTTTGATTGGGCAAAATGTGAAGATTTGAGAAGAGAAAGCTAAGTGAGGTAATTTGTGGATGAGAAAGAAATGAGGCAGACAGGTAAGAACTGAACTCCTCCTGTAAGCATTGAGTGTTTACAACTTTTTAAAGAAGAATTACACTGATTTTTAAAAACCTCACAATCTGTTTTTTTAAACCTGTATCATTTATTAGCCACAATGTAAACAGTCATTTAAAATGAAATTTTGATTTGAGAAACTTTGATTCCTTTGATTCCTTTGATTCCTTGGTAGTGATAGGAACCAGGGGTAACAAATATGGCCATTTTTTTTACTGTTTACCTGAACTGATCAACAGACCACCTCCAGCTCCAGCTAGCCAATAAAACAGGCAGAGAAAACTAAACAAAAAACTGTTGGGGTGGAAATGGATTTAAAAAACCTCATTTGTAAATTACCTAACAAAATAAGCAGATACTCATATAGAACAACCAACACAAGAATCTCCGTTCTACTCATCGGAGGAAGATCAGGCTGCTGCATGACTGAGAGGTGCAAACAGAGTGATAGACAGTGATTCACCCTGTTCTAAATCTAGCTCTGTTCTCGGACAGACACTATTTGGAGCATATCGATTTCTCACGGTTTCAAAACCTTCTGGTGGGAGTTCAATAAGATCTACTCCTTTTCTAAAATAAGAGTCCTGTGGGCATGGTGTCGAGGGGAGCAATGCTAATCATATCACCAAGTTAGATGTTTCCAGTTGTCCTAAAGTTAACCTTTAACCCACTGTTGGAACAGGCACAAGTGATCATTCAGTTCCTGCACAAGTGAACATTAGCCACTTTACAATTCCATTGTAAGGTACTTTAATGGACATCTGGGGCAGTGTGACAGTGTGATCCTATTATGCAAATTTCAAATGACATTATACAACCAAACCAGTCTAACTTTAAATGAAAAAAGCTGCACATTTGAATAGCACAAACATTCAACAGCACTCACAAACTTGTTTTTTTAGGATGACACCACCCTCAACACCACACTGCGACAGTGTATGTTCCCAATACTATAGGCTAGAGCTTACCTGCCCTGTCAGCGAAGAACCAAGAAGGAACAGCCGCCGGATACTGTGGAAAAGCCAGAACTGAACATTTACAAGCCAGCATGGGTCACCAACATCGTTCTTACACTTCCATTACGTTAAACCCGGCATGCAACGAGAGTTTAGAGCTCTGTTCGAGCCCTCTCTGCTGTGCTTTGGTGATCAGGATTTGGATCGGTTGTCGTTCCAAGAGCAGTGGACCTAATCCTCTAATTAACCACTCGTTACGCAGTCGGGGGAGAGCGCTAGCACTTGTGGACGTGCCTACACTGGTGAAAGACTTAAGCCGGCGCTGTAGGCGGACACACATACACACGCACACACACACATACACAAAGCAGATCACCATGACTACCAGCAAACTGGACACCCATGGAAGGCGAAAGCACATTTTACAGCCTCAGATTAAGAGCTGCTGAGGTTGAAGTGCCTTTGCTCCGAGTGAGAGACAGACTGTTCTTGGAACAAGTCAAAAAGGGTTGGTCGAGGTCATGCAATCGGAGGAATGATGAATAGCTTTTCCTGGAAGACCAGTTACACATAACTGCCATGTTTACAATATTTCTGTTTTTCCACATTCAGTATCAAGCATGGCCAAAGCTGCCCAACTACTGTTACTCATTGCAGAACTATCTACAATAAATACACAAATTATTAAACAAATAGTACCAAAAATATTTTCTCTAAATATTTTATGATTTGAGTAATAAACAAAATCAATAAAGAATGAGCATTTGTTTAGTGGACAACAAGCTATACAAAAAAGGATGAAAGAAATGTTTTCATATACAGTTGTCATTTTATGAGAGGCCCTACAGGACATTATCCATACTTGGCCTCACACATACACTACTATACTCTTGCACAAACACTACCATACCTTCTTACATATGCAGTCATATTGTCCTTTATTTACTATTATACTCTCCTACACACATTACTATTCTCTCTTACACACACACACACAACAAAACCTTCTTATATGTATCATCATATTGTACATACTACAATGATAATGAATGTAAGACACAATGATAGAGAATGTAAGACACAATGATCGTGTGAGACAGAGTGATAGTGAGTGTAAGACAGAATGACAGTGAATGTAAGCCAGAGTGATGTGTGACTGAGAATAGTTGCCTGTGTGAAGGGAGTTTGATTGAAAAGGAAGTGGTTCTTAATTCTCAGTTCCTGATTGGTTCATCTGAAGAGAGTGAAATTAGAATGGTGGATAGGGAGTGTATTAATGGTGCTCATTGTTTAAGTTACTTACTTTTAGATTTGTGTTTTTAAATTGTAAAATTGTATCTACATGAATACATATCTGCTTTACTTGTACTCATTTATTTTTATTTATGTTTTAGAAAATTCCAGATTTTTAATTTAAATGTACTTATTGTTTATAATGTTTGCACAGTCAAAAAGGAGCGGTTCAGGATACATTTCAATGTGTGTTGTACTTGTATTACTATGCATATGACAAATAAAGAATCTTGAAAGCTACTTCTAATGCTGCCACTGACGTGGAGATACAGCGGCTCCTCAGAGCTGGCCCGGGCGGCTCCGGGAGCGGCGGCAGCTCTTCAGCCCTAATGTTAGCCAGGTAGTGGGACCCTGCTATCAAACTCAACACTATTTCGGTGGATGGGTTTAGAAGTCATGGAAGAGGGGAGTCGAATTTAAGGAGTTGAGTGAAATTTAATGTTAAATTTCATTCAATTTAAATGACATTAAATATCAGAAGTAATGTTTTTTAAAGCTACTTCTTATTGCTTCTAAGCAGCTGTTAGCTGTTGGACTGGTACCTTAACTGGCTAAGTGTCAAACTGCTAACAGATAAGCTGTTAGCTGCAAGATAGCTTGACATTGTATTAGCTTAGAAGCAATAAGAAGTGGCTTCAAAAACCCATTGCTACAGATATTTAATATCATTTAAATTAAATGAAAAAAAAAAATTCCCTCAGCTCTTTAAATTGGAGAATAGTAAAATTGAGAGAATAGTAAGTGTGTAGGAGAGTATAATAGTAACTAAAGGACAATATGACTGCACATTAAAGGTTATGGTAGTATTTGTGCAAGAGTATAGTAGTGTATGTGTGAGACCAAGTATTGATAATGTTCTATAGGGCCTCTATCATTTTGCAGCGGTTGCGTCCGAACATAGTCTACAGTTCCATCACGTTTTATCAATAGTCCTTTAAAAGGACCACATTTTCTTTATCTCAGTTTATTTGTGTGACCTCACAAAAACAGTGAATTTAAAATGAGACCACATGAGTAAATGGTACATTTCAGAACAGTGCTTACACAACAAACGAGGAAATTTTGATTTTGCATGCTATCTTTTAAAACTGCACATTGTCAATAAATGCCTATAATTGTATATCCAATTAGGTAAATGCTAAGAGTTCTGATATCTGCCTTACTCCATTATCCTAACTCCAGGTATTATTTAAGATTATACATGCAATACAAATAAAATATATTTGTTATTAATAATAATATTAATAATAAAGCATAATTATAAAGTCTGTGGGGAGGAAGAAACCTCTTGCCCTCGCTTTCCGATATATCTTGTGGTTCAAAAAAAAAAATCATAAAACAAAACTATAAATATCCACAGCTTTCCTGTCACTTTTGTTTAGTCTAATGTGGAGATATGGTCTGTCATTCACTGCCCTGTAGAACATCAAAGTTAAGCACATCAGACGACAGCAGCGCTCGCAGCAGATCCCCTACGCCTGACCAGTTTAGGCACGTCTTTCTTTCATGGCTGCCGACCATGGCACCTGCTCACAATAAAGTAAGGAGACATTCCATACCAAGACAGTTTCAACCCTGTTGATGAACACGAGAGGGGATCGTCTTTACTTGGTCTATCTGTGCTCCTATTCCTCTCACAGCATTTGGCAGTGCCAAGTGAAACACCCAGAAGTGGTTCAATTAAAGAGTAATTCTTCAGGGGTCTGAGTGGTTCAGTGCTTTGCTGGGATGTACTTGGGAAAAGGGAAATGAATGGATATGACCTTGATTGCTAATTAGAGGCCAGGTCAGATTGGTGGGCCAGGGCAGGAAAGCTAGCATATTCTAATGCCAGCAGCCCATGACTTCAGCAGTGAGCAATAAGGTAAAATGATAAACGTTCAGGAAGCAGACATTGCTAGAACATCTCACGGAGAGTGAAGAGCATATGATTGAAAAATGTGGGTCTATTATGGAGAAAATTCTACCTTTTATATTTCTCATGACCTTTTCGATTCAAGAGAGACTTAAATCAAAAGCTGCCAAAACATACATACACAAATACACAAATGGATGTACATGTATTGATCATCTACTACAGAGGATGAAAACATTCTGTAGAAAACATGCTTGGCACCAGATTTTTTTTTTATCAAAATGTCTTAACGAACCTACAAAATTTTGTACAAACTGGTCCTGGACAGCACAGAATTCTGAACTGAATTTTTCATTGAAATGAAAATATAGTCCAAGACCAGGCTTAATTCCTGTATTGGAAAACTAGAAATAATTAGGGGTGAGCAGTGTGGAAAGAATATTAGATCATGAGATTTTCTTGATGAACAAAATGTATCAGGATAATTTGATGCAGACGGAATGTGCTAGTGGTGCTTACAGTGAACTGCAGAGTACTTGCATTCACCAAGTTCCCACAGATCTTAACCACTCATTCTGGATAGAAAGAGTTCCACAAAAAAGCCTTTATGTCATTCAACACAATCTGTTTATTCTCAGAACGATCAAGTCTTTCTGCCTTTTTCAAGATCATAAAGAGCTTCCCGCAGCAAAAGGCTACAAACAAAATCCACATGACCAGAGGACAGTGTACTCAGTACGCGAGAATCAATAGACTTTGCTCACTAGGTCTGTATACTTTTAAATTTATGATTAAACAGTACAAACAGACAGGGAATAAAACTCAAAATAGCAGCCGACCTTTAAAAAAATTTCAAATCAGAGAAAATATAAGGCTAACAGCCACACAGATCAGAACTCCACTTCTTAAACAGCCACTGGTTTAAGCCTTTTTAAGTCTATAAAGCCATTTTTAATTACAAGATATCAGCTAATCCACAGTTCCATTTTCCACTGGTAATATAAATAACACAGCAAAGGCATGCTGTGCCTACTGAACCCTCAAACATACTGCACACAGATGAGCACAGGAAAAGATGCAGTCTTCCATCACGCCTTTTGAGGAAAAACAGAGGTCATTTCTTAAAAGTGTCCAAGTAGAAGAAAAGCTTATAGTCTTCCAGCACATAACTAACAGCAGCACACTCTCAACATTTCTCCACAGTCACACATCTGCTTGTCCCCTTCACTCGGTCATCAGGCAATTGTTTAGGACTGTTTAATAATTCTTACAGAAACACAATATGGGACTAGAAGTCACTCTCTTCCTCACTGGTGCCATTCAGCTATTACTAAGATGTGAAGTACTAAAACAGCAATGTATGTGACGTATTTTAGGACAAAAGACTTTGGATTAATACATGTGAACAATAAAAATAGGAAGTGGCTAGACTCCTCAGACTGGTTCTGCCATTACCATAACATTATTGTTTAAAAAATAAATAAAATAAATAAGGCAAGATACACTTATCAACTTGTGTTAAATGAGGACTCTGTTGACACAACTTAAGCAAATGAAACTGAAGTTAAATTGTTTAAACAATTAAGTGATTAAATTCGATTTTTCCCCATACATTTCTATCATGATAGGATGTTATTAGCGGTTAACAGTTTTTTTAATATTTGCACAGTTCCACCCACTAGCTAGGACATCCCCCAATCATACAACACATGCACAAGGGAGGGTGAAAGCTTGGATGTGCGTCCTCCAATGCAGTGTCACCTCATCTTTTTGAACTGCCTAACACGCTTGGAGGAGAACACTAAGCAACAATTCTGTTACTATCTAACAGGTGCCCTGAGTGATGGGGACAGAAAGAGGCCATTCCACCCACTCAGAAAGAGCAAACCCAGTTGTGCTCTGGTCACAGATGACTGTGGCATCACTGGAGACCAAACTTGCAATAATACAGCCAACACTTAAACAGTTGTGCCACTCGGTAGCCTGCAAACAATGTCGTTTTTAATCAAGTAATTAGTTACTTGATTAGAACTAATTACTTGATTAAAAACGTCTGCCAGGTCTACTCTCAAGCATCAGAGACAAGCTCAAGAGAGTACAATGTAACAGTAGTTAAAGAGGAGCAGGCGAGGAGAAAACATGTACAGTCAGCGATCAACACATCCGCCACCACAGAACAGTGCTCATAAAAAGTGCAAGCTGAGATTTTTTTTTTTTGCCCGTGGGATCTGTTGAAATGGAACAAATATTATATAATGAGTTAATGAGTACCTACTGAGACTGACAGCAGGATGAAAAAGATCCGAGCCGAACAGTAAATGCGCTGAAAAACTTTTTGAGGAAAAAAAGCAACTGTAAAGCTATGACAAACACATAACAGTAGGGCCTTATTTAGTGCTGTATAGAAATGTTTATGTTATTGAAGTGCACCACTCACGTTAAGCAAACAGAGTTGTGACCGTAAGTAACCCTGCTCTGTGTCTGAAACTATGCCATGTTGGGGCCTTGATTTTGAGGTTCAAGAAAGTGTGGGAACCATGTAGAACTTGTGTCAAGATAATAGATAATTCCATTAAAGACGCAGAGGATTAAATGATCTTAAAAAATAAAATGTAATAGGTGACCAGGATCTCTACACATCTACAAAACACATCAGTGTTTATATTGTGCCTTGGGGCATTTTGTGCTGTTGGCATGATAGCTAGCAAAGTCCGCAGGCTACCACCCAAGTCTAGACCCTGCCTCAGCACATCCCGGACCATGTTAAATTGTGTCTTTTCCCTCTTTTCCTTTGTCTACACTCCAAATCATCATCTCTCTAGGTGAGTTTTAAGTTTGCAGAAATTAAGCCTATCATGCGGCAGTTGGGGCTACTAGCCTTCTGTTGCTCATTGTGGACTAGCACAGTTCAAATCTGTGTCTCACAGCAGTGTCTCAGAGGCATCAGATGTACGAGAAGACACGGTGCAGAACATGCAGTAATGAGGCTGCAGTGTGCACACACAGTCCATGTTACAGGTCAGTGGACGGGGCCACACAGTTTGCATGATAAGCTGTTTAGTAAACTGGACTTTAAATTCAGTGCAAACTGCATTCACATCAAGACATGCTCTACACTGCACCTGCTGCCTTATGTACATCTGAACCTGAAAGTACCATACTGACATTTAGTCTCTAGACCTTAAGACAACAATGTTATTAATAACAATAATGTCCAGTTAAAACCACAGCTGTTGTGCTCTTCCCATTTGACAGTTTGATTTTAAAACAAACAGAAAAACATGAATTGTACAGCCCTCAACTATTAGATTTTGGGAAAGCATAGTTGGCAGAGTGACAAACTGAGCCTGAAATTTCAAAACAATCCAATGTCACACAAGCAGAGCTTGAAGTTGGCTTTACAAGTGATGGTGTGCTTATTAACATTACCTAACAGAGCCTGCCTTAACAATAAATCTGTTGTTTTCCCATAAATGTAACACAGGTTTGCATGTAGGACTGAATGACTAGTTGTTTTTACACAAAAAAAAGCAACTTAAGAGTACATTTAAGAAGCTGCAATTATAATTGCAACCTACATCATTTCACCTTAGCTTAACATAACATTGAAATCAAATACTGACCTAGAGGCTTCTGGTGAATGCGTTTGTTAGTGGCAAACCGCCCACAATCCAGCACTAAAAGTTTGACAGGTTGTATCCTACTAGGGGTAGTGTAGTTTCTCTTGTATAAAGAAAATGATCGAACAGTCATTTTAGTTGCTGCGCTAGCAAACAGTAAAACTAGCAAACATCTATTTTAGGGCTGCCCTGCTCCACATGGTGGTTCCAACTTCAACAGCTAACACGGTACAATGTATGTTTCTAGAAACATTTAGTACACAACCAATATAATAAAGGATGTAGATCATGACTGTCAGTAAGGCTTGATCATCAGCTGTAGACTGAATGTGTATTCAGTGCTGTCTCTCAGAGAATCAGGAGCTTGCTGTCCTGTTCAGTGGCTGGAACGTTTCTGCTAGTTAGCACAGTGGCAGTGGGGAAGCCCTTTGGGAATTCTGGACTGCAAAGCAAAGGTGTGAAATGAGTCTTTACACTGAAGACATGATCCAATTTTCACAGACCACATGCAGTGTGCAAAACCATTAGCAGAGGAGGGATGAAGAGGAATCTGCAGTAAATCCACTAGGAAAAAAATGTCCGTCAATGGCCTCATGCAAGCAGATTACACATACCAGCCAGTGAGAAAGAGAATGCTGTTTCTTTCATTTTGGTGTGAGCCATCTCAAACAGGGGAAAACACACACACAAGTGGTCCCACCCATACTACTGGGAGAGAGAGTAAATGGTAGCTTCCATGTTCTGCTGTGATACTCTCACTGCAGCACCACAGCCATGTGACCAACCAACGCCCAACAGAGAGGGAGAGTGTGAGACCATGAGGAAAACCTAACAGCAAAAACAGGAGCTCTGAACTGTCATCATGGCCTAGCACATAAGATAGAAGAACGGAACCACTGGGGAACAGTCATAGAAGGAAACACCCTAAAGCATTTTCATTCATTCTTCAAGTAGGGCATACTCCAGCTCCAAACTGTGTTTAGCATTAAAAAAAAAACAAACAGACTATACTAGCCTTTGTACGTATATGTGTCTGTAAGCATAGAAAGGAATAGAAAGTCACATTGATGTATTTATGTATGGATGATTGGGTTGATGCATGTACATATAGATAAGAGGGTTGATATATTATACACCAACCAACCAAATCAAGGCATGGATTCCACTAGACATCTTAAGTGTGCTGTGGTATCTGGCACCTCAGTTTGCCCAGCATATTCCACAGATGCCTGACTGGACCGAGATCTGGAGAATTTGGGGTCACTGCCATTAGGGACTCTGACTGACATCGTATAGTTGGTGTGCGACAATGTTAAGGCAGGCGGTACGTGTCAAAGGTGGTACATGTAAAATCTGGTAAACAATTAACATGCACTTGGCTGTCCATATGATGTAAAAGAAAACATGATTCATCAAACCAAGCCACCTTCTTCCATCACTCCATGGTCCAACTATGATGCTCACGTACCCACTGTAGACACTTTTAATGGTGAACAGCATGACTGGCCGCAAGCTGCGATGTACTATGTGTTCCGACACCTTTCTGTCATAGCCAGCATTAACCTTTACAGCAATCTGTGCTTCAGTTGCTCTTCTGCTGGATCGGCCTACACTCCATGTAGGCAACAGAGAGCCTTGGGTACACATGACCCTGTCACAGGTCACAGGTTGTCTTTCTTTTTGTCTTTCCTATTTTTGGTAGGTACTAACCACTGCATACTAAGAACACCCCATAAGACCTATAGTTTTGAAAATGCTCTGATGCACCCATCTAACAACCATAATTTAGCCCTTGTCAAAGTAACACATTCTTACAGTTTTTCCTGCTTCCAACACACTTGACTTCAGGAACTGAATGTTCACGTGCAGTCTTATATGTCAGGCCCCTTGACAGGTGCCACTGTGACGACAAAATTATGGCTATTCACCTCCTTTCTGGGCAGCAAAAACACTGCTTAATGTTGTTTCATGTCCAAATTTGTCCAATCATTTTTTAATAAATGCATCCTGTACACCCATGCTTACATCTATGACAATCAGACACTGCTGGAATTTTATACTACAGGCACTATATTTGCGTTGTGTGAAGCTACTGGATACCTGCACATCCTTGGGGATCAACAAAGCATATGTATCTATCCTTTCACACTTAACATAGCAACAGTCTTTTTCATTTTAGTTCAAACATGAAACAACATAGTGCCTGGGCAAACTATGATGGGATGGGGTAAACATATCACAATTTTCATTTTTCATTATTTGCAATATGCATCATGAGTTCAGACAGACAAAAAAAAGCTGCCACATTTTAAAATACAAAAAAAAAGCCATGAGTAAATGATTTCACACATTGCACTGCAGTAGATTCAATTAAAGACAGCTAATTATGTTCTTGTTGTAACAAATATGCAGTATGAGAGAGTTACTGAAGTACTGAAGATAATGTGAAATAACCTGACATATCAATAAAGCATCACCATAATGCCCATACCCTGGAACGGGACCAATATTAAGGTTTTACAGATTTCTTGCTATCAGCATTGAAATCTGTTTTTTGAAAATGGTAACAGTGTCATATTTGTATACCAGGTACTCAATAGGTGCTTTTCTTTGTTGCAGCAGCATAACCTTATAAAACACAATCAGGTCTAAAAGTAAAGAATGTAGAACCGATCCAGATCTAACCTTGAATCTGTTTAATTTTAGTATCAGTGAGAATTTTCATATCAGTCATGCTGTACAATAAGTATCTGTGTAATGTGGACATAGCTGTAAAATACTATTACTGTGAGTATTAATAGTGAGTATTACTGCACTTTATTAAAACAGACTCAAATTATACTTTTTGCAAAACTTTATCATGTTTGCAGTACTGGAGCAGTCGGTAAAACTGTGTCGTCTACGCTGTTACTAATAGCACACGGATATTCATCTCATCGTCTCCACCCTGTTCCTTTCAAAGGATGTCTCCCTGCTGTAGCTCTCACAGCCCTGAATTTCTTTTGATACTGATTTCTATTCACTAGTGACGCTCTGCATGCCACCGGCTGCAGTTCAGTTCCACTCAAATCTAAGCTGCAGTCTAGGAGGTATGGGGAGTTAAAACACACTTTTGAAAACAAATCATCTAAAAGCCTTACAAATGCATTTTTCTTTTAAATACATAAACAGTACCTTATGCAATGTAATGGGTTATATCGGAAGCTCTCTAATTTGAATGACCAATAAAAGAAATTGTTCCTTTATTTTGAAATTACTTGCATGTGACAATACGTATCTGCAGAGCAGTCTGCTGGTCTGTTTTTACCCACCTCTTCAGCAGAGCCAACCAGAGGACAAAGGAAGGACACGGCCTGGGAACAGAGCATGAAAGACACTTTTTGTTTTTCCACCGACACTCCCTAAATGCAGCAGGGCAGAGAAGCCTGTCTATGATACTAATGTTCACAAAAAACACATCAGCCTGGTGTGGAAAAAAAGCACACCCAGCAGCTATCCCTTCAGACCCAACTACCCATGTGGATTAATATACGCTATATGGCCGAAAATATTTGGACACCTGACCAGTACATCTATGTATGCCCACGGGACATTCTATTCCAGAACCATGGATTATGCATTAATATGGAGTTTCACAAACTGATTGTGGCAAAGGTGGCATCCTATGACTGTCACTGAGCTCTTTGGTTCTACCCCTTCTCTACTGTCAGTGTCTGTGGCTATGTGCTTCATTTTACACATGTTGGCAATGGGTGTGGCTTAAGAACCCTATGGTCAACAAGAGTATGTACAGCCCATCAACTGGACTTTAGTTCTGTTCTAAGCAAATCGTTAATCATTTCTTTCGATCATTTAGATTAAACTTTTTACAATCTTAGCTTTTTACAACGGCACTGAATGAAACACAATGAAACGGCTACTTATGCTGTCTTTAAAATGAAACTTGCAGTTAGTCTTTGACAATATATTGCTGCATATGGTGACAGGCTTCATCATGATAAAGGTAAAATATCACTAAATCGCACGCTCCTAACCCAAACACTAAATAATCTGCTTATTCTAACTGGACAGCCACCATAGGCATGTATTTCAAACAGACACAAATTTGCCTAATATGTCTAATTTTTGAAGATATTTTTCCACACTGGACTTTTAGGAGTTTGTATGCTTGTGTTTGCGTGTGCATACACATATCAGCCACAACAGGCTGAATAACATTGATTCTCTTGTTACAATGACACCTGTCAAGGTAAGCAAGCATAAGGATATGAAGCCAAATTGTGATGACTAGATGACTGAAACAGAGCATCTCCAAAATGATGAGTCTTTTGGGGTGTTCCTGGTGGTGGTTAGGACAGTCAATTTGAGTCAACCCACAGAAGAGCTTTTGTAGCACAAAATGCTAAAGAAGTTAATGCTGATTATGACAGAAAGGTATTAAAAACACACTGTGCATCTCACACGCTGCATATGGGATTGTTAAGCTGCAGACTACTCGGAGTGCAACCTACAAACAGGCACGTGAGGATCAGAACTTGACCAGATACCACAGCACATCTTCAAAGGTCTTGTGGAGTCCAGAGGGTAAGAGCTGTTTTACTGGCATAAGGGGGACCTACAGTTTTAGCCAGGTGGTTTCAGTGATATGGCTGATCAGTACATAGGCACACATAAGCACACACATCATATAGTCTGTATAATCTGATCAGTGCATTTTGCCAACATTGCATTCTGCTGCAGTCAGTAAACAAGAATAGTAAGTAATAAGAAGCAAATTTGATGCTTATAAGAAGGAATTGAGAGTGACAAGGGTTAGATTTGAGCTCTGAACTCTGTATGACTAATGCCAGAGACCACTAATCTATTTGCTGCTGCTTTGGCCAAATCAAATTATGTGTCAGTAATCAAACGATAATTTTTTTGAGAGCTGTACCGATGCCTCAGATGCTTTTGTTTATTGAGTGGGCTTATTAAGAGTGCTTAGGAAGTCATTTTAGCCTCATGTGTAGCCCTGATGTCCAGAACAGTTTGCTGATGTTCCTGCTCTAATGTGGTATCAACAAATGCGTTGAATGAGGCCTGTTTGAGCAGGGAAATTGTGCCAGGCATCACTACTTTAATAAATGGAGCATGGTGAGAATAGAAAGGCTATATGGGTTCTCCACAACAAAACAAAATTACAATAATAAGACAAATGGCCAGTAAATTATAATTTCCCTCACAGCAAAATAGCTCCCCCTAAATAAAACTGATCTGAGAGAAGCCTAGATTGGCATGTATCTCTTGCTGAATCTCTCTCGGTCACTCTCTCTCTCTCTCTCTCTCTCTGCACTGTTGGGGCCTCGTTAACATTTTCATTCTGGTCGGCACAAACCCAACAGGAAGCAAAGCGGCAGGGAAAGAAAGGACTGCGCTTTCTTGCTATCACCTACAGAGAGGCCAGCGGTGCTATGAATAGAAAACAATAAAGGACATTATATGACACTCGAGATAAGAATAGAGGAAACCCCCTGAATGGAACCACATCTGGCCAGAACATTTCTCTACAAGGGCTGCAGCCAAACCAAGTCAGTGCTGCCATTTAAACCCAGTGGAATCAGTGGCGTCCATGGAGATGGTGGCAAAACAATACCTGCAGTAGTACAGCCAGAGCAAAGCAGGATGAAGCTTTCCTTGTAAACACTTGTTTAATGACAAAATAACTAATAACTGAAGATCATGCCCCTCAAGCTGGACCAGACCCCCTCAATTGAATTCTAATGCATGTAACAAAAACAAAAGAGCCAATGCAAAAGAAAGGTCTGTGATAAGCAGATTAAACGGTGCTGTTGCAATTACCTCAGGAGCTTTTGTTCTAAGAGGAGAACCTTTAATACCTCTAATGACGAAGTGAAGCTCTTTTCTACACAAATCACTGACTCCCTCAACACACAACATATGGCAAACTCCTCATAGATTCATTTTACCTCCAAAGATACTGAATAATGATACAGGCTGAAATTTAATAAAGCAGATACATAGCATTAATACCAGATCAGTGTAGAATCATGTCTTGTTCTTTACATAACTACCTGGTGTCATATACTCAGGATCTAGGACATATTCCAAGTAATAATGAAGGCAATTATGCCAGGGCAGTGTGATGATATATATCGTAATATACCTTAATTTACATCTATTCTTGGCCTTTTGATATTGCACTGGGGATTTATGAGTGCCCTCTGGCCAAAATGTAACCATCACCATGAGTTTTAAACATTCCTACTCGGCTCCTGACAGTGAGATTTTCTGCTTTAAATACTATGAACCCTCCCTTCACATAATGTATCTTGAAGATGGGAGAAACATTTGAGAGTGCTTTAGGCCTAAATGTTCTTATTTTCCTGCTAGCTGGCTATTGCAGAAGAAAGCCAGCTAATTAACACTGCTGATAGGACACCAAATACCACAGCGGATTTCTTTATCACTTTGGGGAAATTCCAGTATTTGACATGTTTGTGCAATGTCTGCTGTCATGAGGGAACACTGATGGACAAAAATGCTAAACGGATCTAAAATCATGAATTTTAGAGAAAGAGGGTTAAAATACTGCACTACAGAATAGCACAAGAAACTATAAACAACATTATAAATGCCAGTGTTGGGCTGGAATGCCCCTTAAATCATCTTATCTTATTAATGTCGATTTTTTTTGATGCTGTATAGTATGATTGCACGTGACCTTTATCTTTTTTTTTTGGTCTTTGTTAGATCATTTCAAACAGAACTTGGCTTATAAGATTATTAATTTGCATTCTTGCCTCATCACTCACCTTTGATGGCAACAGATATCACAGAACAGACTTTTATGATCAACATTTTTACCACCTTTTCTGAGGTAACATAACTCCGGTATAATGGAAAACAATAGTTGAAGAAGCTCAAAGTATTTCAGCTGATAGCATTACACAATGTCAGCAGACTTCTGCACACTTGCGTGCATGACTGTTTGTTTTGGGCCCTGAGCAGAACTCTCTCCCTGACACCATCTGCTCGCTGTGTAAACTGCAGATTAGGGCTGCTGCTCCCCAGATAATACCAACAGCTCTCAGCCCATCGGGGAATTGAGCCCAGCAACCTTATGTACCACTTAACTGATTCTTAACCAAAACAAAAAAAAATTTAAAGAACAAAATGTCAGATGAGAACCCAACACATATAGTAGGTCAGATGTAATTCTGCAGCAGACCAGGAAGTCACCATTGCTTAGAAACGTGAGGATCGAGAACATTGTGTTAAACAAGTATTAATGTCATTACCAATCAGCTAGAACGATAAAAGTCACTGTCTGACACGTACAGCTGTAACTGTATACAAAGCAGCTTTTCTTCCCCTCCTCTTAACATGTCACTTATCACTCAGCTACAGAAGTAGTATCAAAACCAAACTTTCAACACTAACAATGTACTGTTTAGCAGTAAAAGCTAAAATTTCATAACATTATACAGTTCACTATACAATCTAGTAGGTAAAAAGCCTGGGTTTTATACTACTTAAGAAAGATCTGATCCCAGTGCCACAGCAATTGTTCTCATAACATGGACGGGCACAAAAAGAGGGAAAGTAGTTTGGAATACATTTTATACCACATTGCATTTCATTTTCACACACCCTAGTCCTGCACACATTATCATCCCTCTTCCAAAACTACACTGCAATACAATACATTAACAAAACTGTACAATAACCAGAAGATAAACTCTACATAAACCTAACCAACCAACATCCTCCTCCATAAAACATGCACTTGACTGGGACTATTACAGGTCATACCCTGGTGAAGCTCACATATTTGAGCTAAACTGAGTAACGAAGTCTAGGAAATTTCAAACCTATACCACCAAGCATCCTAAGCTAGATAATAGTTCCAAGGTATAGCCTACCTTTCATTACTCAGTATTTAACAAATTCAAAATATGTCCACAGACTAAAAGACTGACTGAGGTAATGGAGGATAGCAGTGGTTGCTAAGCAGTGAGTGCAGGGTTGAGAATAAGGCTTGTTGGACTACCTCGTACTTTATGAAATGATACAGCGTGCGTCATGATTTTGACTGGCTACAATATAACACCAACACATCAAATGTATCTTAAAGGGCAGGCATAATTCTGTCACTGGTTCACAAATTGTCCGTTCTTGGACCACTTCTGTTAGTTATTGACCACTGAATGCCTCAAACCTCACAAGATTTGCCATTTTGGAGATGCTTTGACCCAGTCATCTGGGCTTCATTATTTGGCTCGTCAAAGTTGCTCAGATTCTTCTGCTTGGTGTTGTGGCCTAGTGGGTAGGATACTTGCATCTGGAGCAAGTGGTCATGGGTTCGAATCCTACCTTCAGCATACCTCCACTGGGTTCCTGAGCAAGACCCTTAACACCAAGTTGCTCCAGAGAGATTGTCCCCTGTAGTTAGGTTTCAACCCTGGCACACACTGTCTAATATGTGTCTAATATAGCCCCTGTAGATGCTATTGTAATGCTCTAATGTTATTCACTTTAATTGTCTGTGGTTTTAATGTTTTGGATGGGGGGTATAGTCTAATCTGTAAAAACGACCTGCATTGATATTGTTTTTGTGATGTGACAAAAAACAACTCATTTACATATACTAGTCTTTACATCCTACAGACATTCAGCCCCACCTTTTATGATTAAGTTATGAGAAGTGGTTTTATTGGGACTGTTTTAAAGGCACAGTAACAAACAGTCTGTTTAAATCTAATGGACAAAGAACACCCAACACTACATTTTAGTGGAGATGGGGTTTAGCCTGTTAGCAAATTTTTAAGCCTGTTAGCTGTCTACTGAGCTGATTAGCCTAGTTATGTTTTTGAGGTGTCAGCCCCTCAGTTTAAAGAATGTTTCTCACTTCATCTACCAATGCAATTCATGTCCACTAACAGCACAGTGAGTATAAATATGCAGTTCCATTTCTCAGTTCACTATAAAGTGGCTTTAAATTAAATGACAGCTAGGAAAGTTTGTTATCTATTTTTAGCATTCATATTCAACAAAGCATAACAGGCTGCAAGGTCCAAAAACACTTGCAAAATGACAACAAGGCAGCAAAAAATAATTAAAATGCTATCAGTCCTCTGCTCTTTGACGTATATTGAAAATACTGCAAAAAAAAAAATTGGTCCTAACAAAGTCTATTTGTCAGCTTTAACAGCTCAAACCAGCCAAAAGCACTGGTGTAAAATGTGGCCACAGCTTGACGACGGAGGGCCAGATGTTGTGAAAGGCAAACTCTGAACAGCAGTGAGTCAAACTCAACGTCCTCTTATTTCCAGCAAATCTGTGTTCATAGCGAAAGAGACACGTGCTCTTATTTGTCAATAATGTTCACAGCAAGGCTGGGAACGACCAAAAATACTCCTGAAGAATACTGGGCTAGTAGCCAAACAGAGATTTCACATGGAAACTGCGCTCCCTTATGAAACACAGATACAGCTGTTCTCTTGTGGTTTTGGTTTCACTGCCCCCGGCATCCACATGATGGTTGTGGGAGGTTCTCTTTGCTCCTGATCTAGGACCGGTCATGCTGTTTGTCTTGCAGGGATATGGTGTATAAAATGCGTATTGTCCAATAAAAATAAACGTTGTGTTCTTGCTGTTTGTGTGGAAAGTTTTAGGGCTCCTTTTCAGCTAGGAGGTCTCCTAAAAAAATCACTAGAAACTTTCGAAGGGAACTCTAACTTGATTTGTGTGCCTTATGCCAAGTGTACATGTCCACTACTATTTTTGTACCCAGTACCAACTGGGCATAAACCAAATGCAGAGCTACAAGTACACATAAGTGTGTATTAAATGACTTTTCCCCAATGTAATGGAGACAAACTGGTCAAACACAAAATGAACGTGATGTGTTCTCAGTGCCTGTACACATTTTGTACACATTGTTGTTCACAATGTGCTTGACCTCAGCCTGTTTTAGCTGTATAAAACATAAGAAATATCAAAATTTACACACTGCTATGGTTGTTTTGGATGGGGGGGGCATTTTTTTCCAGCAGAACTTCGGTATTTCCTACTCTGTGGAGGCATTACATGTATGTTTTATGTAGTCAACAATGAAACAAAGTACCTGACCCCAGAGTGGCTCAATGATATTGAGGTCAGGCGACTGAGATGGCCACTCCAGAACCTTCACTTTATTTGCTGTAGCCAATGACAGGTCGACTTGGCCTTGTGGTTTGGATCATTGTCATGTTGGAATGTCCAAGTATGTCCCATGTGCAGCTTCTGGGCTGATGAGTGCAAATTTTCCTCCAGTAGCTATTTTTTGATAACTTACTGCATTCATCTTGCCATCAGTCTTGACTAAATTTCCTCACAATTCCCCAAACATCAGTGATCCACCACCGCGTTTCACAGTAGGAATGGTGTACCTTTCATCATAGGACTTGTTGACTCCTCTCCAAATGTAGCGTTTATGGTTGTGGCCAAAAAGTTCAATTTTAGTCTCATCACTCCAAATGACTTTGTGCCAGAAGGTTTGAGGCTTGTCTCTGTGCTGTTTGGCATATTGTAAGCAGGGTACTTTGTGGCATTTGCGTAGTAATGGCTTCCTTCTGACAACTCGACCATGCAGCCCATCTTTCTTCAAGAGCTTCCTTATTGTGCATCTTGAAACAGCCATACCACATGTTTTCAGAGAGTCCTGTATTTCACCTGAAGTTATTTATGGGTTTTTCTTTGCTTCCCAAACAATTTTCTTGGCAGTTTTGGCTGAAATTTTAGTTGGTCTACCTTACCGTGGTTTGGTTTCAACAGAACCCCTAATTTTCCACTTCTTAATTAGAGTTTGAACACTGCTGATTGGCATTCTCAGTTCCTCTGATATTTTCTTATATCACTTTCCTGTTTAATAGAGTTCAACTACCTTCGTTTAATTTACGTCACCAAAGTCCCTCTATTTAAAATGTCTCTGGTATCGTATCACTCCCGCTTTGTTGACACTGCGCAGCTCCGGTATCACTGTTTCACACGGACCGATGTAACTGACGCGCATTTCAAAAATTTGGGACGGCACGTTTATTTTGCTCTCTATAGAAATGGCGGAAAATTAAGAAGCTGGTGTACGTAAAAGGCAGAAAATGTCTAAAGTGTGGGACCATTTTACACTGCGTAAGGCGGCCAACGATTTGCAGTGTATACACGGTAAAACGGACCTGCCCTACCACAACAGTACACTTTATGTATGGGGAAGGCGTTGTTTTGTGATGTGACTTTTCAGTGTGTGCGTTCGTGTGTGAGTGTGTGTGAGAAGTGAGATCTTGGTGCATTTTGCTACTTCTCTTCACTATCGACTCATATAAATAATTACAAATCCTGCACGTTCTAACAAGCGCTAGCGTTCATATCAGTTAGCAATCTAAAAACACGTTACCTTGTAGAGTCTCCGAGCCCGCGTGGAGAAGTACAGTTCACGTGAAGCTGCTTTCGGTTCAGGTGCTGCAGCTTTGCATTCTACTTTACCTACCTACCTCATCTGGATACATCCAGAAACTGAACTGTACTGTTTAAGTTGGATTATTAGTAATACTTTATTCTCAGATGAGCTATTGCAGGGGGTACACCCCTTTTTCCTTTTTTTATTAAGATAAAACTACTGTAAGGACAAATAGGCTAACCTATGTTTGTGAAGTTGTATTTCATAGTTTTTTTCATGTACATCATAAACGTTTCACAGAAAGGTTCATTAAATGGGCTTAGTTCTGGAGCCAATGAGCCAAAGGTTTTAAGGTTTGATCTAATGGACATGGAATCGCTTTGACACAGTTCAGCTCGACTTCAGTTTACTATCTGCTGTTGATTTACTTTACACTAAATATCTGCAGCATTTTTTTTCCTCCATCATGATTATATTTGATTTTCTTTTTTGACATGACGGAATTCAGAGTACATGTATGAGACTCCAGAATGGGCAACATAAGCTGGGACATATTTTTAACTGTGTGATTTATTTTACTGCTATTTTTAAGATACTTTAACTAACTAAAATAGTTTATGAATTATTTTAGTGAGAACACACAGGTGGGAGGAATGCCCTTGTGTTTATAAATGTGGATATGATCTTTACTCAATAAGATAATTAGGGTAACGATCATAGAAATGTCAGGGATGGGTCATTTAGGGAAAGACATGTATGGGTATACTGAAGGTCAGCCTTAGAATAAATTTATGATTCAGCCAATCATATATTTTTCCAAAACAGTTGCAGCATGACTGCAAGACCTCCCAAGTCCCACAATGCTTGAATGTTCTGCTGTTTGAACCTTCCCCAACTTCTGCAAACACTCACTCAAGCAGTTAGTTTTTGAGCTTCACATGTGTGTTTTGTAATTGCCCAGTTTTTAACTTTCCATTGCAATTTAACCGTCACCCTGGCACTGTGTGTAAGAGATAGTTTGGTTCTTTCTGTCATTGCAGCATTTTGCAGCGTGTGTATCATTAATTTATTTTGCAGTCCTAGTGGTTAGCTTGGTGTTTATGAACTTGAAGATGTTTTTTTCTCTCACATACTCGTGCCCAACCTAGCCATAATGTAGGCAATACAGTCAAGTGAATTTGTGTCAGGCTGAGACTAAGGTTTTCTAAAACCCAAAAAATGGTACATTTATGTACGATGTTGGCCAGCATCGTAGTGTTTCTGCTGTTAATGTGCTATTACTGTGTACTGTCTCCTTCCTCCCACCTTCTCCATTTTGCTTCCTCTCCTTTGGCATGTCTTGCTAACTAGCCTTGGTGGGGGTCGGACAGCACCGATGATCCAGACAGATTGCCTGTGTGAGCGCAAACGTGCATGCAGCAGGGGGCTTTTGTGCTTGCCACTATCTGGCAGCCTGCAGCAGTTCTACCTCATACTGTGAACTCTGCTGTTGGCTTTGTCACAATGCTAATGACACATCGACACACCGTTGCAGCCCTGAGAGACTGTCACCCCCCCACACACATACACAAGCACACAGGCAAGCTATTAGCATTAAAATATGCTTGTGGTCTCTGTGGGTTTTTATTCAGTTGGGTTTTTGGAAAAACAACTAACTGTTTGAGATCGCAGGTTAGGAAACAATCACCACTGTTTGTGTGTAAGTGTTTAATTTGGTTCTGAAAACTGAATTAAACCCACCATCCTTTGTACATTTACGTGGGGCATGTTCATGTGGCTGTGCTTTTTGGTTCCTCAATGGATAACAATTGTAAATTAGTTGAATATAATCAGCTGGCTAGATTTGCATGCCAACTCGTACAGCCTTGATTGCATATTCTCCCCTTCTTTGTCTGTAGGGTTTCAGAAGACAATTTTAAGCTTGGCCAGATTTTGCTTTAGTGGTCTGCTCATGTCCATAATTTAGCACTCTCCCTGCCCAAATGAAATTCACTTGAGTTATTTTTCCATGGTTAATGGGAAAGGCTGTAAATGTACACCGGCAGAAAAACAGGCACATCTCCTTGAGTTTCAAACCCAAGCCTTTTGCCTGGAGCCTGTAATAATGAAATGCAGCTTGGAGGACTGGAGCTTGCCATAGCCAAACACAAGACCAGTGCATATTCTTGTTCTGCTCTGTTTGACGTGTGCCAATCCAAACAAGGCAGTGATTAGTTTTTGTTCACGTCCTCCTCTTCGGACGGCCTCATTTTCCTGGCCTCAAGTTGTAAAACCTACATCATCTACCCCCTCATCATCTCCAAGTCCCTCCGACTCCATTCCCACATCCCGGCTCTCCTGCCGCTTGGAAATCCGATAGTTAAAGTTCAGCTCTTTGTGAGGTGTTGACAGGCTGGCGGCAGACAGAATAGAGGGTTACTAGGTTGTTTAATGTAGTGCCCAGATGTGTAAGGTGTTTATCTTCACTGTTAAGCGTCACACATGCAGCCACAGCATCTTGTCTCAGAGCTGCCCCGTTACTCCTTGAAATGGACCCTGGTAGATATGTCTTCTTTTTGAATATGCCAAGTGTAAAAGCTCTGTTTTGAGTGAATAGTTTTTGGATTGGTTTTAGAGACCTGGAGGCATTCCATTCAGACTGTGGAGAATTGACACAGGCCATTGCCTTATGCCAGTGCAAGCCAATACATTAGAGATTTTGTGAGTTAACTGCTACTAGGCCAATTTCTTGGGGGTTGAGGTGCTTTCTTCATATGGTAATAAAGAGTGTGTTGGCCTGCTTTTTTAATAAGAGCATTGGACTTTCAACACAAAAATCTCCTTTTGATTCTGTTTTTGGCAAAAGCATTTCTTTTAATGCTCATACTGCTGTTAACCTACAGACTAAGAAGCCTCTCAGTCAAGATTTGCTGCCTTTTTCTCCATTAACCCATTTCAGCACAAGTAATGTAGTAACACCACAGCAAGAAGCTTGCAAGAGTGGGAAAAAAAGGGAGTGAAAGTGACCATTCTGTCATACGTGAACACACCACAGCAACAAAAAAAAGGTCATTGTGTTAACTTTACCTTACTTTTATGTTGCGATGTATGGACTTTTTGCAAAACTGTGTTCTAACAATACATTTACTTGACTTGACATTAAAAGAAAAGCAGAGGTGCAATATGCTTTTTAAATCTGTTCATTTAGATTACTTTAAACATGTATTATCATTTGTTAATGGGAAAATAACTTTCAGGTACACTTTCAGAATAGCTGTTAACTGTTTCAATAAGGATGAAGAAACAAACTTACTAGGCTAGCTTATATATTGTTCCTGAAGTAACAAAAGTACAAAATATAGTCCATGTACTGTTTAATTATGGATCTGACCATTACAGCATGAATGGTGTATTTTGTTGTATTTTTAGCATGCCTCCCATGGCGGTTGTCAAAGAGTGTAAAATTGTTCTTTTTGCACATGTGACTGCGGAATTGCTGCTTGTCTTGTGTGGCCAGATCAGAAACCACACAGTATGGTGCAGAAGCAACAAGGTTACGACTTCTGATGAAAAATAGGCTTGGCTTGTCGAAGGGAATGTTTTGAGATGAACATGCATGCAGCGAAACAACACAGTTAATATCAAACTGCAAAGCTACTTCCCTCAGAATCAGTAGAGGTACTCATGAAACAGGGATTGTTGTTTTTTTGTTGTTGTTTTTTTTAAACTTTGTTTTTAGCCTAGCGTGCTACAAATGGCATGTGAAAAATAGCTTCCAGCTTTCACACTGCACACCACTGATCTGGGTTGAACCGCTTCTGTAGCTCTGCTGCAAGAACATAGAAACTTTGGCTAGTTCTACAGTTTTCTGGAAGTTGTGAACTATAGCAAAGTTTCTACTGTTAGAGATCCCTTAGAGGTTTTTGTTGTCTGAGTGAGGGGGAGAGTTTGTGTGCGTGTCGTGCGGGTTTTGAGAGGGAGGAGAATGCAGGCTACCCTGGGTCCGCTCAGCAAGGCGGTGTTTTACGGCTGCAGCCCACATCTGGTTCCAATTGTGGCCTCTACTCCAGCTGCGGTCAGCACTGTTTAGAATAGCCCCAGAATCTGAAACCAAAACCACTGTGTGGTCACAACTCCCAAACCAGTGGAGACCTTTTGGCTGAGGCCATCACACTAAGAATGGAAGCTCTATTTTATATATACTGTGTGCCTGTGTCCACACACATGTGCATGTGTCCACACACATGTGCATGTGTCCATATGTGTTTGACAGGAACATATGAGAAGAGGGAGACATGATATAACGTAGTGAAGAGTCCGCTTTCTGGTTCCTTGTTTTGGTTTCGGTTTTTGTGTTGCTTTTCCTGACTTTTACTTGGAATAATGGTAGGTCCTAGGCTTTTTCCCTACAATGTGCCAGTCTCTTACGTAGTTTCATAAGCTGTGACCAATGATGGGCAGAAACGAAGAACAAGAAGGATTGACTAAAATCCTGAGTCAGTTTGTGGCCTGAAATTTTGGCAGTGTAGCTGTCAGGTTCTTAAGGGCAAAATTAATTTAATTAAATAAAACAGCTAGGACATTTCCTAACTTTTAAAAAAGTCTGCACAAGTCAGTTATTACAGTGTAAACAAATCATGACAAAAAGTGAAATGTGAAATTTAGGCAAAATTTTAAATTGCAGTGGTAATGGGAACCAGAAAAATTCAATGCCTCTTAATTCTACATTACGTGAAAAAAATTACAATTATGATGGTTTTGAGTTACGGTTTTCATCTAAGCATATTTTTTAGACCAAACAAAAAAAAAAGTCCTCAGTGCTTGTGTTTCATTGGCTGAAACACCATTCTTTGTCGGACATACACTCTTTGCCGCTCTGTGTGTGTCTGTGTGTGTGTGTCTGTGTGTCTGTGTGTGTGTGTCTGTGTGTGTCTGTGTGTGTCTGTGTGTGTCTGTGTGTGTCTGTGTGTCTGTGTGTGTCTGTGTGTGT
>JBBPCX010000135.1:30875520-30886584 GCA_037974365.1 Hydrocynus forskahlii | reverse complement strand
GTAAACACAGTTGTTTGACAATAAATTGCTTCAGCCAACCACTAACCATGAGTGAAAGAAAAGTTTTTGTGTTATCATTCATATTCTCTGAAAAATGGTAAAGAAATCATAAATTCTGCCAGGGTATGTAAACTAATGAGCACAACTGTAAGTCTTAAAGAGTTATAATCTACTAAATGCATACTGCAACGATAATGTTGCAGATGATTTACTACAATGGAAATTCAAAAGCTTGGCTCTGTATTTAACCTCTGTCCACAGGGACCCAACCTGCACATGACACCAATTACTGTGAGGACACCAGAGACATAATCTAATGGGTTTAAAGACTTATTAAAAACATTAACCACTTAGTAGTATCCTATACAATTCCAAAAAAAACACACATACTAACGCTGTATAAATCTAATGTATGTTTGATTTAGAGGGTACCCATACCTCTAAACTGAGGCAGAACTGTCCAAGCAAACAAATCTAATGGACCCTGAGTGTTTTGTACAGATAATGTGGATGAGATCCATTTTCTTACTCCTCCTTCATTACACCTGGATAGAACACGCCAGCACATGGATCTTAGTTTTTAGGGCAGACAAAATGACAAGGAAAGGTTAATTAATCAGTCCATCAGACTGATTAATCCCCTCGCAGAATTCAGCAATGCTTATAGGGCGCAGAAGAGGGAATACGGTCAAGGGCTGAAATGTGGTGAGAGAGGACGTTTCCAAAAACAGCATCACATCTCTGAGTCCATACCCAGAAACAAATCTGTCTGTTCTTGGGCTACTGCTGAACACAGGAGGCATCCCTCCGTTTGAGAGAAACCACATCTAATCAACGATCAGAGAATATGGGGCTGAAATCTTGCGGAACGTTACAGATTTGATGACAATTTTCAGGTAAAATGCTCCACCTTGCGTGAAAACACAACGTTGACAACGTCTTTCCAAACAGCACGAAGCAAAAAGAGCCCTTATAAAACTGACATGCCGGCTAGATTAAAAAAAAACCTTCTGGTCTCAAACAAAGGAGGAGCGAGATGCAAATTATTACTGTTATCTGCGTGTTTTGTTTCCCACCCGTTTTCCGAAAGATCCCACTACAGCGGCGGGATAAGCTACCCATTGGCGACTACTGGCAAACACAAACTACTAATCAATCTCAGCGCAGGCCGCGGGATCGTCTAGCCAATCAGAACGCTGGGAAGGCGGGACTTGTCGAAAAATGGGTGGGAAATGAGACGTGCTCCTGGTTCCAGAGTCTCTTTCTGCTATGGCAACCGGAGTGCAGGCAGGTGAGAGACCTTCTAGCCCTGCAGCTGATCGTAATTCACACAAACGCTTAACTGCTCAATAGAAAAAAAGACAAAAAGTACACGACCTAACTAAGCCGTTTCATAGTTCAGACCGAGTAGAATGTGGTGGTTAAATGGCGGTAACTTGGTGTGACGGTGTTAATTTGTCAGAAGGGGTTCCTGATGTATACAACCGAGCTCTGCACCGAGACACAGGCGGATTAGAGACTCATTTGTAAAGAATATTTAAAAGCCTACTTACTTCACCGGCAAGTACTTCTCACTCCTGCTTCAAGGTTTCAAACAACTGGTAATTCATGGTTAAAAAACGAATAATGTATCGGTCAGCGTTTCGTCTCCCTCTAATAAAACGAAGTTCGTCCAAAGCAAAAAATATACACACTTATGTAAAAATAAAACGTTTGATAGGACGTTAAGCTGAGAAAGTCAGTACCACGTTCCACTGGCGTTGTGCAGCTCACAGTCTGAGGAGAGAGTGAGCCGGGCTCCGGTAGGTTTAGATTTTCAGAGCACCCCCTTCCCTCACCTTTCAACAGGGCTGCGGCCCCCTCTGTCGGTCAACAGGGTCACTGCACCACCACAGAGAACGGGACAGACCTGACCTGATCAACATCACTACTGCCTGTCCTACACACAGTAAAGAGGTATATACAGACAGCATCTCCTCTCCTATCTATCTATTTGCATTACTTCTACATTTTAGCACTTAAAACTCTCTTCGGGTTCTCACACTGTCCTGAAACTTGAGTGTTTCCTCATGTTGCAGGTGTCTGCCTGCTGAATGAATGTAATGAATGTAATATGGAGGAATAAGAGAAGTATTTCCCTTTTCAGAGGAGTATTGTAAATTCAAATTTGCCTGGTATAGTAAAATAAAGTGCCTATCTGTGTATTTGGGAAATATCCTTGTTTCACTGGGGATGTTAAAAATAATACTTTTTGGGCTACAAGCCCAGACCACAAAAACAGGCTTTTCCATTTCAGTACTGATCATTACAGTAATTCAACACAGGAACTCATTTTGTCCTGATTCAGCAATTATCTATCTACCTACCTACCCACCTACCTACCAACCAACCAACCGGTAGGTTATGGGTGATTGCACACACCCACTGACCTGTGTCCTTTTTACTTTCTTTATTATTACAAGCTGCAAAAACATCTACAATGTCCTTTAATGCAGTTTACTGTCTCAGACAGACTGGTAGACAGACAGACTGGTACTATAGTCAGAATAACCTGCACCAAATCACAGAACACAAGAAATTCCTTATTTTTATTTGTCACCTGACTGGAACTTCGAAGTACATTTTAAAGCAGGTACTGTTACCTTCCTCTACTACACAATATATATATCCTTTATTCCTCCTAAATGTTTGTTACACTGTTTCTTGCTACACTGTATTTTCTTTTTTTACTTTTTGTCTTCATGTCATATGTTGTGTGGGTTTGTATTTTTTTGTGCTGTTTGTGCACCTGGGACCTTTCCGACCGATGATCAAGAAATGTGGATCTAAAAATAAAATTATTGTTAATTATATTCACATAATAAATACAATAAATACATTATAACGTGCAACCCTAGTCTCTGACTGAATCTACACCAAACGTGATGTGTTCTGTATTTTCGAGTTCAGAATTGTTAGAATAAACTGGTCTCCTTTCTTTCACATCCTCCCAAACTACTGCACTGAGCTCTCAGCTTCTTAAAGACAGCCAGAGCTTCAGCCGATCACAGAACAGCAAGAAACGGCTCAGCCAATCAGGTAACGACACTGGGTGAAGAGGGCGGGACTTGCAGTAGAGAAACAACGGTTAACCACCTGTGTTCCAGAGAACAGCAGATTATTTTATTATTTTTTGTTTATAATTCTTGTTAGGGACAATTCAGTAGCCCTGGATATTGGTAGGGACGTGTCTCTATGGTAACTACTCAATTCTAGGCCTTTGACTGGGGCTCCCAATGGTCTCGTGGTTGATGTTTTGTAGATGTTTTGTATTCAGGTTTTCATTCCAAACAGGCAGGAGCACACTTGATTAACAGTCTGAAGATTGAGGTCAACTGATTAACAAAGGGAAATAAATGGTCTCCTGCTTGTTTGGAATGAAACCCGACAGCCTTACCGTACCCTAATGCATGCTGGGTGTTGTAGTGAAAAGCACAAAAGTACACAAAATGAAGAAGTGGCGGGTCTAAAATACATAACATAAACCACATGAGGGCAGCACTACTCCAGACCAGCACACGCGACCGTAATGAAGTGCAAAATGGGGCATGCCACAAGTTGCATGGGGATTCGTTTAGAGATTTCAGGCTACGCCAGGCTTTGAACTCTCAACACATTTTTTCTGAACTCTCTTTTGATAATTTACCATAGAATATGCAGCATTCTACTAAGGAACCTTCACTGGCTCCCTGTGGCTGCTCACATTAAGTTAAAGTCTTTAACACTTGCTTTCAAGGCCAAGAGTGGACTTGCACCCCCGTACATATCAGCACTGATCAAACAACGTGTAATTTCTCGTCTTCTCGGGGCTTCAAGCGCGGCTCCTCTTGCGCTCCCGTTGCTCAGAAGAAGAGGAAGGCATGTGTCAAGACTCTTAGTGTTGGCCCCCCAGTAGTGGAATGAACTCCCTCTTCCGATCAGATCTGCGGAGTCCCACGCTGTCTACAAGCGTCGCCTGAAGACCCACATCTTCAAAGAGCACCTTGGTGACTAACCATACCCCTCGTTTCAGCTTGCTTATTTCTAAAAATCTTATCCCCCTCCCTTCCTTGCTTTTATCTTTAAGTGTTTAAGTGTACCTAGCGTGCAGTAACTTGGTTGAATAGCGGACGTTTCAGAAACAGATGTGGACTACTTGAGCACTGATGTATGTCGCTCTGGATAAAAGCGTCAGCAAAATGCCGCAAATGTAAATGATGTTTTGGCTGGATGTTTTGGTGGTGAGGTAGTGCTCGGCTAGTTCAGACTTTACGGTGACAGCACGCAGAGCTGAAACCCCTATTGAAGAGTTTGTGTCACGTGAGCAGGTGATGTCAGCGCGGAGGACGGAAGAGGGTTTCGTGCTCTCGGGGTAAGGAAATAAACAACGTTATTTCGGATTGAAATAGCTGATTTTGTGGCGCTGTCTGGACTGTTTAGCGTTTCTATATATACAGGAATATACACGGCACGTAGGACCTCACGAGATGGGCCGAATTTCCGCTCAGAAACCTAAAAGAACCCGAGAGGAGGTGCAGGCGAACACCTACAAACCTGGACTTCTGTATCTATATCATCATTTTCACAGCTTATTCTTATAACTGGTATTATTTCTCAGAAATGTGGGTAGCGTTTCTTGTTGATGCAGTCTCAGAGGTTTTATCTGAATGAGGTTTCATATACTGACAGGTTTCATTTTCCTATCACTCTGAGAGACGAAGAGAGGGGCTGTTATTCCCTGCCCAGAAATACTAAAGCTAAGCATTTCTCTTGTTTAAGCCGTCGGGTTCACTCCTTGTTGCTTGGCCATCAGTAAGGAGCCCAAATCACACCGTGGTCTGTTTTTTTTTTTTTTTGTGGAAGGTGGTGTTGGGCTATGATGGGAATTTCCCACCGCCGTGACGTCACCTGCTCCCCAGGCTAGGAGGAGTGATCTGACTCTTGTAAAACCAGGACAGCAGCTGAAGGAAACCCTGTTATTGAAGTGGCTTGTGTTTCTCGAAGGAGAATCAGTGAACAGCCTCGTGTGTGCGGTTTCGCTGTCATTGACCCAGCCAAAGTGAAAAGGGTTCCTCTGTAGCTAAACCATACCGTAGATCAGAAATGTTAAGTTTTGCTTTCCATTCTAAGAAATGTAACACTTCACAGAAGACATGAATTCCTGTAGCTACATGGCTGTCCCACCTATTTTTACTTTAATACACGCTAATGAAAAGCCAGGGGTGAAAGATAAGCCAGATATTTCTGTTGCTGTAATATCTTAAATTATTTTCGATTCTGCTTGAAATTATATGAATAAACAATAAAATCTGATGCTGTAGTTACTGTTTCTTCCGAAACAGTGCTCTTGCGAGGAATAGAATCTGTATATTTGACTGAGCTACATTTGAGTTATTTACATGTGGTTCTTCACTCTTGTTTTGTGTTTCATTTCTTTCTGCTCTGCTGGTTGAGCACTTAATCTAGATATAGCATGTTGGGATAAAAAGTTATTGGTAATACTCTGACAGATTCAAATGCTGGAAATAAGAAGAAATATGATCCAAACCAGAAGCAAATGGATGAGAATTGAGTGAGAAAAATATAAAAAATGAGGAATAGCCCATAAATTAGTTTCTCTATGGTCGGAGGTTCCTGGAAGTTCCACTACAGTTCTGTATGGAACTCAGTATTTGAAAAGTTTTTGAATTAGTCTTTTCATATCTCTCTTCAAGGTACTGGAAATATTAACCCCTGAAGTAAGAATATGTATAACAAGGATGGTTTTAGGCCCCTCTACCCATGTCTGGTTTTCCCTTTTGTTGTTTTTTTCCACAGGTACACTTAAAGACACATCATGCAGAGCACAACTAACTACCTATGGCTGATGTCAGACCTGCTGGGGCAAGGTGCCACAGCAAATGTGTACCGTGGCAGGCACAAGGTATGTAGCGCATCATATGCTTCATGTTCATCTTGCCCACTGTGGTTCATGTGGCCTAACATAAGCTCAGCTGCTGGATGTGGTTATGGAAGTACAGTGTGTACGTTTCAGGCCTGACATCTCTTATAGAACACAAAGAAACCACAAGGAACATCTACATACTTGTCTATTTATATCAACCTGAGTAATAAAAAAAAAAAGTAGATTAGCACGTGGTGCACAACATTCTTTAACACTGCTTATGGAAATGTAGAGATGATTTACAGAATTAGTTATGTAAAAGACACAGGAAAACAAATAACATACTTTTTCACTTGTGTGCTTATAGTTCAGTCCACCAGCAGTATAGATTAACAAAGTGTTCACATTTTAGGTTTTAACTATTAGTTAGGGTGTATATATGTACATTTATATATTTTCTATTTATTTATTTTTTTGTTACGTCCGGGCCTCGTCCACCACGCCCCCCAGTCCTCGTACTGGGTTGTTTATGTTTATGCACGGCGGTTAGCAAGGCGATCAGACACTTGAACTTTTGTGGTGATATATAATGTTCACGCATTTTAGTGCTAAATTATTGCTAATTTAGTGCTAAAATATAACTATAAATGTTTTGGTACTGTCCAGACAACACAAAGAAAGCGCTCTTGGGATGGTGAAATACGGCTCAGAGGCGGGAGGTTTGAAAGTAGCCAATCCAAAAATATAATTTATTTCTCCTTGCTGCTGATTGGCTGCTGCCCTATGATGCTGCAGTCCAGAATTTCCCCCATGGAGCGTCTTGAGTGTTCTCGTGTTTTTCGATTTGTTCTTCTTAAAGCCCTGTATTTTTATTTCTGTAAATGAAATTAATTTATTACTGTATTTACCTGCTCATACCAAAGAAAACATACGTGCATGAATTACAATACAGTCTACGCAGGGGTAACATTGGTATTTTACATTCTAGCACTGCGGGAGTTCAGTGTAAACTGTACAATACAGATACGGGTTTACCTTTACATTTTCTTTAAGGGTAATGTATTAAGCCCAGTTCAAAATGAAATTAAAGTGTTTTGGGAGCATATCTGGGGGCATATTTAGGGTTTACAACATAAAATAATGTATTTTGAAGCATATTTTTTTACCACATCACAAATTGCCGGTTTTTCACTATACGTTATTTTCTCCTGTAAGCAACGCTGAAGTCATAATGATGTAGTCAAATCTGTCATCAGGCATTCCATGCATGCACCTGAAGCTTGGGTCCTAAAGCTTAACACACCAAAATTTCATTACTTTTTTTTTTTATTTAGCTGTTCCCACAAAATACAGAAAATGTTTTAAACATCTCTTCCCTGGAGGTCATTTGCCGAAACAGCCTAAAAGCCTGATTTTGTTTGAATGGGAGGCCAAAACAGCACTGCATTGGTTGCAGAAAACAGCACTGCCTCTTGCAGAAAGCCTGCTGTAAAGTGCAGTCTGCAGTATTCTTTGTAAATTAACTATGCAGAAGGCGTCTGTAATGATTAGCATTGCATGAGCACGGTTTGACAGACAATTGCATGTGGGGTACCGCAGGATCATGTGACCCTCCATGGCCAATGCCTGCCAACAGAAGAGATACGTTGAAGGGGGATTCCACATAAATGTGGTCTGACAGCATTTCACGCCCCCTCAATGCACATTTGTGCCACAGCGGGGACCAGTTTAAAGTTTCTCATCACCTGCTAAATAATATGAGCGTTCTGTTGCAGTATGAAGTGGTAGATAACACAGACAATCTTTTCTGTTTAGGGGAAAGTAAAGAAATAGGTTGTCTCATATGAAAGTAAAAATATCTAGTATGCTTTTAATTTTATTGCTGTGTGTTGGCAGCAGCTTCACCATTTGACATTTAAGTGTCTAGGGTCATAATTCGATAAGTTACATTAACAGGATAAGTATCAACAGGAGGCCTTCTGTCTTTATGTCGAATCATGTTAAGAAGTTTGTCTTAGTGTAGAATTGATGACAGCTTGTCTGGCAACCAAAGTAGTTTGTGTAGAGCCTGGCACATACATTTGATTGTTTTAAGCTTGATTGTGCTACAATTACAAAATCATGAGCATGTGCCTGGTTAGCATGTCATTACACAGCAGAATTACAATGCAGAAACCATGTAGTTTGCTCTGGAAGTAGCTCTTGTTTTTGCGTTGTGCACTTAAGATAGTGCTGCTTTCTACTATCCTGCTAAATTTATCTGTCACTTTAGCATCAGGCTAACGCTGGCAAATTCTGCCTTTTTTATAGCAGCTTTCTAATCTAAGGTCAGATATTTGAAGCTCATAACAGACATTTAAGTAACATTCGTTGCTTTAGATGTTCGAATTTAAAAGCCAGCTGCTGTGATAAATGTTCATCTTACTGTAGTTAGGACAGAAAGTGGTCCAGTTAGCCTACTTCAAGCCTGTTAACATAAAAAAAGAGTCTGCTGAATCAGTCAATGACACATACGTTTTAAGTTGCCGATGTGTGACATTACATTACTCTTTCATACAGTCATGTCTGTCAGTGACATGACATAATTGACAGTGATAGTATAAAAAAGAGAGACTTTTTTATATTTATATATATATATATATATATTATAGATATATATATATATATATATATGTATTATAGATATATAGATATATATATATATATATTATAGATATATATGATGCAGCTGTATCAGAGTTAGATTCTCAGTCCATCTATCAGTTCTGTCTCTTATACTCTAATTTACACTTCCACTGTCACTATCTCTCTCACTCTACCTGTAGAAAACAGGTGATCTCTATGCTGTCAAAGTGTTCAATAACCTCAGCTTCCTGCGGCCTCTTGACGTGCAGATAAGAGAGTTTGAGGTGCTGAAGAAGCTCAACCACAAGAACATTGTCAAACTTTTCGCTGTGGAGGAGGAGGTAAAGTGTTCGAGTGACACAATCAGCCACATGAGCCAGTGTGTTTTATACTTAAGAAGGATGCTTCATTTAAAAAAAATATATGTTTAATGCAACATTCCACCATTTCACCAGGTTCAGCACAATTCAATCACCGAGATATAAACAAGAGTCAGAGGGGTTTGAGGTAAAATGGTTTATTGTAAAGAAATATACTGCTTTTGATTAACCGCAGCAGTAATGGAAACAAGGGTTCACAATGTCTACAACACAAATACAGCCATTTTCCTTACAATCCAAAATGACATGTGACACTGTATGTGTCTTATGTGGATAAACCAAACTTTCTATCATGTATCAGAAAAGTAGATCTTCTGGAGGATAAGTTTTAGTGATAGAGACCTTTGGAATATTGACAACTTTCTGCATCTGACTGTATGAGGATAATGCAGCTACCCTCTCCAACTTACACTGTGCAAAATGCATACCTAAACCTTTACACTTGCATCAAACTACAACAAGTTGTTCATTAATTGCAACTAAACTTGCTTTTTTACATTCTTGAATCTGTATGACACTGTTATCTATAAAAATGGACAAAAGTACATACAAAGATGGCTGCTGCTATTTTTAGCTATAATTTGGTTTGTTTTACTGATAAATGCAGTGTGTCATTACACTATTAGGTTAATCTGATAACAGTGGCATTAAATGAGCAAACAAGAATTATTTTCATGTTTGTGTTTTATATAATCGTCTTCTAAAATGTTTTGGCCTTGACGTGTCTGTCAGTCACTTCCTCATACCTCATAATAATGCATACTATTTTAACGACAGTAGTTTTCATGGCTGATGTCCAAGTGAGATATTTCCCAGCAGCATGAAACCTGTTTAACATGTTAATGTATGGATGATGCGACAAAAATCCAGATCAGATGCTGATGTATTTTTTTTGTTTGATTTGTGAAGAGCAGACAAAGAATGGGCTGGTTAAATTTAGGCCTGCTTATTTAGATTAACACAATATTTACTGATGTCTTGTAATTTTCCTGGCAGTCAAACTCACGTCACAAGGTGTTAGTGATGGAATACTGTCCATATGGAAGTCTGTACACAGTTCTGGAGGAGCCATCTAATGCTTACGGACTGCCTGAAGACGAATTCCTTATTGTGCTAAAGGATGTTGGTAACTATCACCTCAGCTCAACATATTTCTGTGTCTAGTTTAGTCTGCATTTAAATGCTTATGGTTCAATTTCCTAGACAAGGATTACGAAAATTAATGTTTGCCACCATGCCAACAAAACTCATTGATTTAAAACAAACTGTGGGTCTTTGTGTATGTTATAGGGTTCTTCTGTCTCTGATCTCATTGCTGTTGTCTTCACAGTGGCTGGAATGAACCACCTACGGGAGTACGGAATAGTGCACAGGGATATTAAGCCAGGGAACATCATGCGTGTGATAGGTGAAGATGGACGCTCAGTCTACAAGCTGACAGATTTTGGGGCAGCACGAGAGCTGGAGGACGATGAACAGTTTGTGTCACTATATGGCACAGAGGAATACCTGGTAAGACATAAAAGAATAACAGAATAAAACATTTCTCTTAGAATGCTGTTGCTGCGGTTTAGGTAACCAAAGCCTGTTAATATTGCATTGACAAGCATTTGTGCTCTTTTGAATAAGGCACAAAACCGCAATACAGCCTAGTACCGCAGTATATTTAGATATGTGAGTCTCAAAGCAGTTGTATCAAAAACAGCTTGTTTATTCCTAAGGGCTAAAGAGAGGTTCAAACATGGTCATTTAAAAATGAAAGATAACTGTTTTTGGTACTGTGTGTGTTTGTGTGTAAAAGCATCCAGACATGTACGAGCGGGCAGTGTTGAGGAAAGACCACCAGAAAAAATATGGAGCCACGGTAGACCTGTGGAGCATCGGCGTTACATTCTACCACGCTGCCACTGGCAGTCTGCCTTTCAGACCTTTTGAAGGACCACGAAGGAATAAGGAAGTCATGTGAGTCTTTCTTTCTCTCTTTCTTTCTCTTTCTTTCTCTCTTTCTCTCTACATATATGCGAGAGGTTTAAAAATGGTAAGGTTACTCAGAAGTGGAAAATAATTCTGTAGGGCCATACAGTACCTCTGGTATGTGCCTAGTTGGTCGGGTTCGTCCTACAGCAAGATAGTGACCCAAAACATAAGTCCAAGCTC
>JBBPCX010000135.1:30852523-30875090 GCA_037974365.1 Hydrocynus forskahlii | reverse complement strand
TGTGTGTGTGTGTGTGTGTGTGTGTGTGTGTGTGTGTGTGTGTGTGTGTGTGTGTGTGTGTGTGTGTGTGTCTGCAGTTTTTGCGAACAATTATTCGGTTCTCAGAAAAAAATCTGAGAGAGACTGAAGTCGCGACTGCTGAACAGCGATTAAGCTGGGGGTGGGCGGGGTTTGTTTTTGTTTCTCACAGGTATAAGATCATAACAGAGAAACCATCAGGCGCCATCTCAGGGCACCAGAAGTTTGAGAATGGCAAGATTGAATGGAGCACAGAGATGCCGGTGTCCTGCAGCCTATCTAAGTATGAGCACTATCCTTCTCTCTCTGTTTGCCATGCTTTGGTGTAGGCATTCCTTGTTTTGGGTGCTTACTAGCTTTACTGTGGTACAAATTATACAGTTTATGGTTTCAAGCAATGAAGTGAAATAAGTCGGAAAGACAGTGTAGGGAAGTGTTTGATAGATTCTTCATTTACACAGTTAGGCTAAAGTATTCTAGATTGAAGGAAGTGGTACTTAATACTTACTCTGGTTCAGAGGTCTACAGAGTTTGCTAACTCCAGTGCTGGCAAACATATTGGAGGCAGACCAAGAGAAATGCTGGGGTTTTGACCAGTTCTTTGCTGAAACGAGTGACATTCTGCACCGCACAGTGGTATATGTCTTCAGTCTGCAGCAAGCCACTTTACACCATGTCTACATCCACACATACAACACGTGAGTATATATTTTTATTGCATGCATAAAAAATTTGTACACGCCTGCTCATCCAGTGTAACAAAGGAGTTTGTCCCCCTTTGCAGCAGTAACAGTATCTTTTCTTCTGGGTAGGCTTTACGCTAGATTATAGAACATTGCTGTGAGAATTTGATTGCATTCAGCCACAAGTGCAGGTACTACTGTTGGATGACTAGTTCTGGATTCAAATACCACAAATACCAAATACCACAAATACCAGTCTAAAGTTTGGGTGTAGTGAACCAAGGCTCATGCGCTGCTGTACCAGAAAATCTGTCTGTTGGCAGTGTTTTTCGTTGGAGATTATACTATGGGTGCACCTTAAATTTGCTAAATTGACAAATTAGGTGTCTGGATACTTTTGCACATAGTCTAACTTGTCAAAAGTAGGGCCATGCATGATTTAATATTTTCTTAGTCTTTTATCTGAAGACAAATTGAAATACTGAAGTTGATAATTAAGTTTTTTTTATACACAAAGAAAAAGTTATATTTTAAGAAGTGCTATGCATATGTAATGGAACAGAATGGAAGTGAGCCAAGAATGATTTATTTATTAGCAGTGAATAATGTATTTATGGTCTGTAATGGAACTGTAAGCAAGCACTAATGAAAGTATCCAAGCGTAAGGTTTTCATGTTTAATCACACCCAGCCTGTGGATCTAAACTGTACTTACAGCTCCTTTGGGCTTACACAGGTAAGTTCCAGGAAACGAAATGTAATCCATTTTCAGTATATTCTGTTAATCAATGAGGTTTGTGAAACTCTTTGTATTTTGACCCTGACCATGTTCCCCTTCCTCCTACAGAGCTACACTCTTTCAGGAGTTGCTCTTCAGACGAACCAACATCAGCCCTCCCAACCAGGAGCTCCTGTACGAGGGCAGGCGTCTGATCCTGGATGCCAACAGACAAGCACAGACATTCCCCTGCACCACCAGAGACAACCCTATCATGCTGCTCAGCAGAGAACTTGTCACTACAGTTGGCCTCATCTTTGAAGACCGTGAGAACCTTTTTCCGCCTCACATTACCTCATAGATTTGAATTCAGAGTAAATCACTAAATTAAAAAATTCTTAATACATTCATGAAATAAAGCAAAGAAAGTTGAATATGTTGGAAAAATCAAACATAAAATAACTTGTTTTTATTATTTTCTTAATCTTCTTAAAAAATCAGGGAAGCAAACTTTGGAATATTATTGTATGTGTTAGTTTCTTTAAAATAAAGCTATTTAGTAATTACCTGTTTACTTATTGTAAAACATATTGAAAGCATGTGAGGTTTTTTTTTTTGTGTTTTAAAGTGTTTTGAAAAGTTAGGCTTCCATTAGCAGTGTACCTCAAACCATTAACGTCTTCAGGCATTTCAGAGCTGCAGCGGATCATTCACCAGCTGCACTGTAATGTCAGCTTGATAACACTTAGTCACACCTAATCTGTGTTGTGTTATTTTAAATAGAGAATAGCCCATGTTATTCCTGACACTGTAGATGTAAGCAAATTTTCTTGATCCTAAATCATAAATTGCTGTGATATAGTTATGAAATGTGTGTTTGCAGCAAGCCCCCCCAAAGTGCAGCCACGTTACGACCTGGACCTGGACGCCAGCTATGCTAAAGTAAGGAAAACTGAAAGGAAAATAACATTCTCCTGTTAAAACATTCTCTGTTAAAACTATGTTAAAATGAGCTGTTCTTAAATGTAAGCATGATTTAAGATAAAAAGTGGGCTGTCATGCTCAAAAACTAACATGACATCACAGGCCAGTGTGAGTAGGATTCAATTAAATGGTTTGATTCAGGTATTTGTTTGTTAGGTGTGTATTTGAGTTTTATTTAGTATTTGGAAGTTCTGTCTTTTTTTCAAGCCACAAAATACATAAACATACCTAAACTTTGGCAAATATCTTTAAAAAGGACAGTGATTGTTGCCATGCACCTGAAGAGCACAGAAATCACAGGTTTGAGAGTGCCTTTAAATTATGAAAATCTCAAATGTACAAGTATAGTGAAACTATCTTACTCTCTGGTAAATGCGACACTCTGGTAAGCCATCCCTAAGTCAGATGGGGTGGTGTTTCAGTTACACTTGTTTCAGGACTGCATTACATTCATTCTTTTTTCCACGGCCACGTTTAGTCCAACATTTTCTGCTGTTAAAAACCTCATAGCATATCCGGTAAATATCAGTACTGCAAATGCTAATTGTTTTTCTGAGTAACCCTAAGAAACCGGATCAGAGAACTGTTCCTAATTTTCCTTTCAGGAGATTTGAAGATGCTTCAGTACATTATAAAACTAAAAAAACATCTAAGACATTAGCAAACTGGCCCTGTTCGTGAGTCATTGGCCCTGTGTAAAACAACAGGCAGGGGGCTCTCTGCTCTTTACTTAAAACTCAAACACAAAGGCTGTAATTCCATGAGCATTTGGATAAGTGACGCAAGAGCTCTGTAGTGTGTCTTGGCGTCCATGAGTCCATCAGTTATGTAAGCTCATTTAACCAGATTGCACTCAGTGTGCTGAGATGTAATATTAGAATAGCTCATGAATTTTCATGAGAATGCTTAAAGGGCCCACCAGCCACTTTTGCTCCCTGGTTTTTATATTAATAATGCTGTAGGCCTATAACTTATTACTGGCAGCATTTTTGCATTTCTCAGTCTTACCTCATAGGTTACTTTATATCCACTTTTGGGATAAAATCTCATATTCTTTTTTTGTTTTGCTATTGCACTTTGTGTGAACTTTTTTTTTAACAGTTTAAAAAAGTGGAAAATACAGTGTTTTGTTGAGAAAGTGACTGGTCTTTATTTTCCTACCAAAAATACAGCAGATGGTTTTTATGAATTGGTTTAGCCAAAGAATAGCAGCATTCATTCATGCCATGTTTGACTAAAGAGAAGATCTGTTTTTCCAAGAGACCACTTAAAACGGTATATAATGCTTTTATCCTTCATTATTTCTAAATGCAGAAAATGCGATTTATGGGGACGAAAAAACTGCGAGAATGTAAAAAGAAATATGAATTGTGGGGAAAAAATCATTTTTCTATTTTTGTATATATTTTCCAATTCATGTGTCCATTCATTCAACATTTTATAACTAAGAAAGCTCTTCTTGTGCTGTACTTACTGTTATTTTACAGCAAAGGAAAATAAATGTATTTCAGTATTTTTGGAGAAATGCTCTTAGCCACAAACACAGCTAATACATTAATGTTCCTTTTTCATTCTGACCATAAATTTCTTCAGACGTTTGCTGGCGATGTCGGGCACCTGTGGAAAACCTCAGAGTCATTGCTGGTCTATCAGGAGCTTGTGAGGAAAGGAGTAAGGGGTCTTATGTAAGTTCACTTAGTTTTGACAAGTAGCATGCACAATATTACTGTTTAAATATATTAAAATTCCATGGTTTAACTTTTGACGTCAACTAGCATTGAGTAAAGAATTTTTGCAAATCTTATCCATAAAAAGGGTTTAAGCTTCTGTCGCATCCAGCCAAGTGAGGGAGGCGCAGCTGTGGGTTTCTTTTTCCATCCTTTATTTCAACAGTGAAAACCAAAAAGGCACAAGGGCCTAAACAAACCAGAACTTGCAAACTGTAACATATGAGTGAATAATGACGGTGGACCGACACCGGTACGCAAAAAAGGCTCTTAAATACCAACAGAAGTAAAACACGAACAAATCAAAACACAGACTCACTTAAACTAAACCACCAGCCGGCTGTGAACACTCACCCTGCCGTACACACGTCAAAATAAAAGTCCCCTTTAACCAAATCAGAAAGAGCGGCCTCTAGTGGCCGCTGACCATGGACATGACAGCTTTGAGTCTTTTATTTATTTATTTATTTATTTATTTTTATTTTTTTTTATTTTTTTTTATTGTTTCGGAATAAAATTATTTAAAGTGAAACCGTGACTAATATACATCTTAATCTCATAAATATTGTTTTGTTTACGAGTAAATGTCTTGGAATACAAGGCCACACAATAACAAACTTGTATTGGGCTGTTTTCCCAAATTCCTAAACTGCAGTGCTAATGTTGAACCACTGTAAATTCTTTTTATTCTACGCTTTGACCTATTCCAAGAAGAACCTCACTGTTTATCAGTCTTTTAAAAAAAAAAAGAATTCACATTTACACACTAGATATTTCAAAATTTTGCAAACATAAGCACAAATATTTTGTGGTTTAGGATGTGTAGATGAGAACACCAAATCAGCAGTGTAACTGTTTCCACAGAGAGTTGATGAAAGAGGACTTCAAAGAGACTGCACGTAAGAAAGCAGAGGTTTTCCACATGTGCAATCACTGTAACCAGACACTGGAGAAGACTGAACAGCTGTAAGAGCCCCAGACGTTCTCTCATGCATACTGTATACTGTTTTCTACTAATAATAGTGCATGATTTCTATTTGTAAATGCTGAATTTAAAATAAAAATAAAAAATGTATAAAATGTGCCATAAATTTTGCCCTGGACCATAACAGTAATTATACATTAAAACGTGCAGAAGTGTGCACCGAACCTTTGCATACCATTGACTTGTTGCTATCAGTAACTACAGTAAGAAAATAACTGTGTGTGTGCATGCACAATAATAATGTGAATTGATCAATAGGTATACTTTTGCATTCCTTTTTTAGGTGTGAAGTTCTAATGCAAGGAAATATGTTATCGACAGAATATGATGAAATCTCAGACCTGCGCAAGAAAGCAATGAGAGTAAGAATCCATTTACATCCATTTGTAGATAATTTGACTCCAATCCTTACAGCTGATTTGTCTCTTTGTCTCATTTCTGTCCAAACTATTTTATATCCATTCAAAATTGTATAAGGCAGTTTAGTTTTTCCATATACACATTGCTTAATACACTCTTCACAGACACATTCTATATCATACTCAAAAACAGGACTCGTAACAATAGTGGAACACTTTTTGTGTATAATGAACCATTTTTAAAAGTTTCCTTAAAGAACCATGTTCAACAGGTTTTTCATCATGGCGAAGATTCAAACTGGCAAAGAACTGTTTGTGCATTCACATAGTTATTTGAGTGTTCTGTACTAAATGACACTCTTTTAGATTTCTGCATATATGGACAGCCTATGAAACATCTGGCTGAGAGAGCTGAACTTGTAAAGAGTGGTTCTGGTTGACTAGAAGAAAAGCCTGGCTTTACATTAGATTTCCACTCACATTTGCACACTTGTGTTCTCTCCATCCAGCTGTCTAATTCACTGGGTTCCATTGATCAGATGCAAGACATCACAAAGTTCCTTCCTGGAGGAACGCTGACAGATGCCTGGACACAGCAAGTGGGCACACATCCTGAAGACAGACAGTGAGTGCACACTTGCGCATATCAGAACAAGACCATGTTTCCAGAAGAATAATTTTACAGAAGTACTTTTAAAACTAAAAATGGAAGTACAAGATTTTGATCTGACAGCGATATGCTACTGGATAGAGCACAGATCAGACTCCAGTACTGGCACTCACTGCACTTTGGACTTTAGCATTCCTACTGTTTCAACACACCTAATTCAACATATCAGCTAATAAGCATATCCTATTGGAGTTTAATTTAGAGCTTTAGATGAGTGGGGTAAAAAACTGCTTTTCACTGCAGAGCTGTGGCCTGGAAGAAACTCACTGGGTCAGAGCATGAACTAGCATTAAGAGTATGAGGGGGGGGAAACTGTAGGAATTTCCTAATAGGGGAAAATCCTTGGGTGATTGGGCAACATTTTGTTTCTGAGTAATGGTCTGTATACTCACTGAGCTGGTTTCTCTGTCAGGAAATTACATTGTTATATATTTACTGAAGAGTCTGTTTATCTATGACTAATACATGAAACAGTGTCCAGAAAACCAAGCAAGTATCTAACGTCACTCAGTCCCTGACTTCTTCATCTTCTAGTGTGGAGAAAATAAAAGTTCTTCTTGATGCCATTACGGCCATCTACCAACAGTTCAAAAAGGACAAAGCTGAAAGACGTGAGTATGGCAAATGTTTGTCTGTTTTAGATACATGTTTCCATGCTTTATAAATTCTTACACTAATCAGCGTGTCTTCTGGTCCTGTTTAAGGGTGCGCTCCTGGAATTAGAATAAGCACAGTCTAAAATGTCACTGTTTCTCTCACTCCAGGGCTACCTTACAATGAGGAGCAAATCCACAAATTTGACAAGTAAGCCACATTTAAAACATTGCGGTAAATGCCTGCAAATTACTTCTTTTTGGACATCGCTTTGATATTTCTTCTGTTTTTTTCCATTCCGTCCAATTCTAAGGCAGAAGCTGGTTTTCCATGCTACCAAAGCACGTGCCCTGTTCACTGATGAGTGTGCCATGAAGTACCGTCTTTTCATCTCCAAGAGCGAGGATTGGATGAGGTACTGAATTTACTGAGCTCAGATCAGTAGCAGCACATCCCGATGAGCTAGTTAGTGACAGCGCTGATTGGAAATCAGCAAGTCTGTAAATTATTAAACACTGTCATAAAAGTACAACCACAGGAGAGATGCAGAAATAGAAGAGAGGAACAAGGGAGTGTGTGTGTGTGAGAGAGAGTCTGACTCCTCTATATAATCTCCCTAAGCCTCTGTTACTGAGGTGTCTGGCTGGTTGCCATGGAAACAGGACCAGTGATGGTCTGGGGGCGATTGTACGGAGGGAGCCAGTCAGAGATAGAGGCAGGGCAGGCCTGTTTCCTGCACCACAAAACAGTGTGCTTGTGTGTCTTGTACAAGAAAATCACTCTCAGTTTCATGTTGAACTGAATGTACTTTTACATTTTACATTTTTGTATACACTAATACACTGTTATTAATATGCTTTGTCTCAATATTGCTTGTTGTATTGGTAAAACTATCTACTGTTTCCCTACCCTGGACCTGGAGCCCATACTGCTATCCACATTAACACAATATTTTCCTTGCTCCTAACACACTTGATGCAACATATCAGCTAATAAACAATTAGTGGTGTTTATGGTTTGCAGTGGGTGTGTTAGAGCAGGGGAAACACTGAAATGTTCAATGCTGGGGGCCTTCCAGTATCTGGCCTGGGAACCACTGTTGTAGAGCATCACATGTGGTACATATATTAGAAATTCTCAGACACAACCAGTATTCTAATTGGCATTTTGCTGAATAAGTATTAAGAAGCTGCTCTAAATGTGACATTCTTACTGTGGTGTGGCACACTTGGGGATAGTGACTTTAATGAGCGTGTTGTCATCACAGGAAAGTGCATAATGTTAAAAAACAGCTGCTGTCACTATCAGGCCAGTTCATCAACACGGAACAGGAAGTGACGATGATCATGCAGCGCATAGATAAGGTACGGCAAGATGGAGTACAGCCTGTGGGTCTTTTGTTGGAGTTGAAGGGGAATATTGCTAGTTTTTGAAAAATTCTGCATAGCTCAGTTATAGAAATCTTAATCATTCAAAATGGTTTCATGTTAAATGGCTAATTGTAGAGAAACTTGCCAGCTCATATTGCTTTGGTAGTCAACTAGCCTTCAGCGAACAGACAGACACTTTATTTACTATTAAAAACACCAATTAACCTATAGTCTTCTAAAAACTATTATAAAATGGTTCCATGTATCATACAGCATGTTTGTAACCATTTTATGTAATAAAAGCCCTGTGAACAATTCAGACTCTGTACGTTTCTCTAGAAATCAGGCTAAATGACTTTGTTTACATATTAGCCATGTAATTTTGGGCAAATGGCAGAATTCCACATTAAGAAGATAGGAAAAATGGAGAGGGAGGGGAAGATGAGAAATAATATGCAAGTCTCATATTGAACCTGTGTGTGTTTAGCTTCAGGAACAGCTACCACAGAAGATCATTCCCATGGCATCAAGTGGCATCAAGCCCCAGGCCTACCTCAGCCAGAGCACTCTAGTGGAAATGACCCTCGGGTGAGTGTAAACCTTTAATGTTAAAGCAAAAACATTTACTCTGATACATTTCTTAACAACAATGACGATGTGGTGTGGCGGATGAGGCCCGGACGTCACAGTCAGCTGTACTCAGAGGCAGGAGGTTTGAAAGTAGCAAATCCGAGAATGTGATGTATTTCTCCTTGCTGCTGGTTGGCTGCTGCCCTGTGACGCATCTGTGACGCTGCAGTCCAGAATTTCACCAGTGGAGCTTCTCGAGTGTTCTCGTGTTTTTCGTTTTGTTCTTCCTAAGCCCTGTATTTTTATTACTGTAAATTAAATGAATTCATTACTGTAATTACCTTCTTATACCAAAGAAAACGACCCATTTTCTTTAAGGGTAAAGTATTAAGTTTAAAATGAAATCGGAAGTGTTTTGGAAGCATGTCTTTGCGCATCTTTAGAGTTTACATTGTAAAAATAGGCATTTTTTTTTGTTTTTTAACCACACCACAACGGTTTTTCATTATATGCGGGTACTCTTGGAACGTTTACTGTATATCAGGTATTGAAATTTCACCACATTAACATTTTGATTAACTTTCATTATCTGCCTTTTACAGTACCTACCCTTAATCTAATCAACAAATAAAACACAAGGTGGACATTGTCAGGAAATTAAAGACATTAAATATGCAGAAAACATACATATTAGAAAATTACACACACACTCACAGCAGTAAAAGCTTTTTCCTGTGACTTTGCCATAGACATCGAGTACATATAGATTCCGTGTACATAAATTGCCAACCATGCTTAGACATACTTGTATTAAATATTTGGACTGCAGGATGAAGAAACTGAAAGAGGAGATGGAGGGAGTTGTCAAAGAGCTGGCAGAGAACAATCTCTTCCTGGAGAGGTAACTAAGAGGTGAATAAGGCCCGGGACACACCAAATTAACATTGAAGAACCAGCACCAGATACATCTGACTGGCGACCGTCTTCCACCAGCTCACTGTCGCCTCTCATCTCCTGCTAAAATTTACACTCAAACAGTGATTACAGCTGGGCAACACACATATACTGAATAAGAACAACTCTCTATAGCAGGAGCTGCGGTCGACTGTAAATACACAGTATACAAAATAAAGAGTATTATGTTTGTCTTAATAAACTTTAAATATCCATGTTCAGGATAAACCCAGTGTGTGGAAGTTGAAGTAAAACGTTAGCCCGGCGCTCACAGGGCTAGTTAAAACTGAATGTTTACATGTTACATTAAACAGTGAAATAATTCATGCGGCTTTGTTATTTAAATGTGACACTATTATTTTTTTCTTGGTTGGAATATTTACATAATAATTGCTCAGAAATTGGGACATTTGAATATTAAAAAAAGTTCAAATTAATATTTTGTATAAGAATACATTGCTACTTGGTCGGACGTTTTCTTTTATCCTCACTCTCTCACTGGCTGCTTTTTTTTCTCCCGACGCCAATTATACATCCTATATCTGCCAGCAAAAAACCTGATGAATACCAACTAGCAGCAGTATTGCCACACACACTACAATAACTACAGGCAATCATAGGCTTTGTGTGTCCCGGGCCTAAAATATACCCTGACTATTAAAAAATATATACACACACACGTGTGTGTGTGTGTGTGTGTGTGTGTGTGTGTATATGCATATAAAGCTGTCCGATAACTGAAGCCAAGTGTGATCCTTTTTAGGTTTGGCACTTTGACAGTAGATGGCGGCCTGAGAAATGTGGATCGAATCTGAAACTGGACAGCTATGAGCCAACACTCCTTAAGACCAAGATTCCTTGGACTGTGTCTGGATGTGAAAAAGAAGTTGGAAAATTGCCAAATATATATTGTATATATGCTAAATAATGTTAATGTAAATACTGATTTAGTTTTTATTTCATCAGCTTTATGTATCTTAATTATTTGTAACTCAAGTAGGAGCCGCCTGCTTTTAAGCCTGAGTTCATTATATTTAGATCTATCCATGTCCACATCCTCCTTTTTTTTCCTTATTTTTTTCCATCTTCATTTTTGTATGCAGACAATATAAAACCTCTAAGAGAATTAGACAGTACTTTATTCATCTTTAAATGTTGAACCATTTAAAAACTGCAGGTCTGCCATGATTTTATTAACATGTATCTTCATGCAGCTGGCATTCATTAAAAGAAGGGTGTTCTACTTTATGCGAGAGTAATCAGATGCAAAGGCTGCATATGACAGCCCTTGATTTTGTTGCTAAGTTGGCCATTAAAATTGATGAAATGTAGGAAGATACGGAAGATGCATATTCTTTTTTCACCTTCCTTTTTTTCTACATAGTGACAGGCACAAGAAAGCTTGGGTTCTCTCTGGACTTACGACGCACATTAAACAGTTAAATGTGGTTGGCAATGAGTGTCTCTTTATTGGCTGCTCGTGTAAATACACTGCTTCCAAATCCACCATATCTGTCACCTAAAGGGCCAACATTATAATAAAACATTTTTTCCTCACTTAAAAGATGTAGTATGCAAACATTTAGTAGGTTTCAGAATGTACCGTTTACTCCCTAACCACATAAAGAAACTACAAGCTGCAGTATCTTAATTGTTTTTGTGATGTCACATCTGTAGCCATGCGTTGCACCTATAGCTGTTTGCCCCTTTATGCTTAAATTCTAAGAGGTGAATCACTGCCAGACTGCTTTTCCTTTGAGGTACAATCAAAACATATGTCTCGAAGGAACAGTAACATAAACAGCTTGTTTAATTCCAGGGGGTAAAGAGAAGTTATTTTAAAAAAAGTCATGTAAAAATAATTCAGACTGTCTTTGGTACATAAAGCCGCAACAATCTCAAGAAAGTGTAGCATATAGGCAAAATGTCTTCTGAAATGTCACATGACATGTAGGCTCCATGAGCACAGCTGACTGATTCTTTTCACGGTTTTACAATGAGGAAATAAAAATGAAAATCAAAGCACTCATTCCCAGAGACGAGTCTCTGTGAAGAAATATTATGTAGACAATAAAATCAAGCAAATTCTTCGCTCAAGAAACCCATCTCGACCATTTTTCACATGAATAGAAGGTCATGACAAAAAGTTTAGGCATGCCAGCAATGTCACGTTTTATATGGGCGGGCTGCTCAGAGGCTGACGCAACTCAGTGGATGACTTCTGCTCCCTAGAGGTATTTTGTAAAGGTTGTTCCTTGTGTGCATGAATAACAGCAAGCCTATTCATCACGGACTACAATAATAGTGAAACAGATGATTCGCCACGTATTGTGGTAAGCCTGAAGTTATCTTACGACATCAAAGACATTACAGACTATGAGTCAGTATTGTGGTATAACGAGTAATGGAAAGGACATGATAAAGTTTGATTTACAAGAAAGTGAGTTACTATGTAAGCTGCAATCCAAACATGTTTAATAGTTAAAGAACATAAGGCAATTATAGAACACAGAAACCATATGATCAAATGCATGGGCGTCGCCACTATTCAATCACATTTCATAATTATTCGTCTGGACCCCCCACATTTAACCTAAATAATTAGTTCACCCAAAGCTGTTGAATCTCAAATCTTTCGCGAAAGAATCAATCGATAGAAGATAGAAACGGCAGATGAATACACACACCACTGGAAATCCGAGCAGCCTGTCTATGCACTGACGATTCACTTTACTTGCATGCGGTGAGATGGAGGCAAACTCGGAGCGGATTTCCAGTGGTGTGTGTATTCTTCTATCGATTAAGTGGAGTGGATTCTTTCGCGAAAGATTCAAGATTCAACAGCGCTGGGTGAACTAATTATTCGAGATTCAACAGGGGTTTCCAAACACCCCCACCCCCTAAAAGGACAAGACACGCACGCACCAACCGCGGCCCACGCCCAAACCCCGCCCCCACGCTCAAACCCCGCCCCCACGCGTAGACCGATGCGTCCCCCTCACAGTAAAATGCTTCTGATGCCCCTGGTCAAATGTATGTGGGCAACTAAACGCAAATCACGTATACACTCCGTATAGTTTGGGAAATGGATCAAGTTAGCTACTTTGTTTGGAATGGAAGTAACAACATTTGGTCGTATTATGTTGCCTGAACAAGCAGTTGACCCTTTCAGGTTTGTTCAGAATGCAGAGATCACTGCTTGCATTCTTGTTTACCACGATCTCCAAACTTGTGAGATTCTTGAATCCACAGGTTTAAGGCTCACCTAGATTAACTTGGTGCAAATTATTCTCTACCAGAAGGCAGTCACTTATGTTCACATTAATCTGCTTTTTAGCCAGGCGTATTTTAATCAAATGTTAAATGACTGCAGCTTTAGGCCTGTGTGTGGCTCCTCAGACATACACATCTAGGAAGCTCTCGAGTAACCTCTTGTGCCGATGTTGTTTAAAGAAGCAGTTTAGAACTCGTTAATGAGTACTGCAACCCAGAATAAATTATTTCATGTAGTTCGGTACCTGTTCTGGGATATTGCATGGGCTGCTTCTCAGATGAGCCGTTATTGCTCCTAGATGTTTTCAATTCCCAATAACAGTACTAACAGTCGACCAAGGCAGCTGCTGTACTGTGGACCGGTGAAAGTAGCATTTTGAAAGTCACATAGTGAATCAATAAAACCAATACTGTTGCTAATGTTTAGATATTGCATGCATGCATGAATGATTGATTTTATGTACTTGTAAGCAATGAGTGCTGCTGAAAGCCAGATGTACTAATCAGAAGGGGTGTCCATGTAGTATATGCTTATAATTTCTAAATCATATGACATTATACAAAGATATGAAACATTTCCTGTCATTTTCCACACACCCAGTCTGGCCACTGGTCCCTGCTCTCAGCGTTTTGGTCACCATGACAGTATGTTACCACAGCAACATCTGTGAGAAAAACATCTGCAAATGGTGGCGAACAGGCCTGATTATAATTTGGACCAAATGTCAATCAAGCATCCAAAAGCCTATTCACCTTATTTTTCACAAGACCACAGTATTTCCATGGTGTGGCTGAAATATCAGATCTGCAGGGGAAGGGCTCTTCATTACTTCTTTTTAGCAAAAAAAAATATTAGGGTAGGCTGAAGAGGGTAGTGGAACGCTAACAGGTTGATGCTCTGATAATGAAAGACAGACCTCAAGTTTAGGCCTGTACCGGAGTTATTTCGATATAAGTGTATTTAAAGAGCTGATATAAAATGCGAATATGGTGCCGAGCTAACACCACGCTAAGTTGATGTTAGCATAGCCCTAGAGCAGAAATTAGCATCAGTTAATAGAGTCCTCTGATTTAGGTTTCTGTTGACAGGTTGACTACAAATACCCCAAGAATCCCCCAAATATTTTCATGTTATGTATATAAATATATAAATATCATGTTAAGATGTTATGAGCATTGTAGTTATTATTTTTTTGTTTATGCTTTTTTGCTCAGGGCACAAAAGCAAACAAATATAACACATTTTTGTAATCACCCAACATACTAAACACCAGAAAATACCAACCTTTTTCTGTTTGAATCCATATGTCTGATTGATCAAAAACATCACCACTATACACGGAGAGACATGCAAATAATGACTAATAACAAGATGGCCTGGTTATCGATGGCGAGTACAACAAAATGTCAGACATGATGTGTTTGTTTTAGCTTAATTACAGTCACTGCCACGTAAAACTGCAGTTATGCACGGAAAAGATATACATTTGCACACTAGAGGGCGGACACTACAAAAAAGAGTTCACAGAACTGCTCCACAAAATCGGCCTCATAGCTAGATCTTGATCAACCCCTCTCTTGACATATTTGGGATGTACTGAGCATGACTGCTCCTGAAGGGAGGTTCTACAAGTACTGCATAACTGCAAGTAATGTTCCCCCAAAAGTAGACATGTGAAGGATAAGCAATCCCATCATATAGTAAATATCTGTGTCCTTCTTGCTGAACTAAATCACGAAAACTTCTGACACCAAGTGGAGAGGTGCTTTTTCCAACAAGGGAATTAATGTTCTAACAGAACTACAGAAGAACAATGCATTGTTCTGGTCTATTTTTAATATCAGTGAACAGAGCACCGCTTGTTATAGCCCTTAGATGGAAGAATCTGGATTTTTTTCTCTGAATTGCTTGAAGTCACATTGACTACAGTTTGTTAACTAGAATAACCTCACCGATCACCAGACCATTCTCAAGAGTACTCAGCTTTCTAACTAGCAATCAGAAACACTGTAAAACAAAAGTAAAAAATGGTAATGTAAACGTAAATAGATGAGCTAATTTATTTCACAACATTCTTGATTTAATTAAACTTACTCGAAAAACTTACTTAAAATTTCTCAGTAGTGTATAGTCGAACCAGAGAAAGTATAAAAGTATACGTTCATCATGATGTCAACAGGATGTAAAAGAAAATGTGATTCATCAGAACAGAACATAATCTCCCATTTCCCCATGGTACAGTTCTGATGCTCACATGCCTTTCAGTGTAGACGGGGTCAGCATGGGCACTCTGACTTGTGTGTAGCTACACAGCTTCATATACAGCAGGCTGTGATGCACCGTATGTTCTGACACCTTTCTATCACAGCCAGCATGAACATTTTCAGCAATCTGTGGTACAGTAGCTCTTCTGTGGGATAAGATCAGACAGGCCCCATGTACATCAGGGAGCCTTGAGTGCCCCTGACCCTGTTGTTGGCTTACTAGTTGTTCTTCCTTGGACCACTTTCAGTTGGTACTAACCACTGCATAATGGCAACACCTCGCAACATGCTCTGAGCCAGTCACCTAGTCATCACAATTTTGCTCTCATCAAAGTCACTCAGATCCTTTTTCCTCTTTCCAAAACGTCAAGAAGTGTGATAGTTGACAGTTGATATTTTGGAGCATCCACAACTGCTCCAACTCCTTTGTAAAGCTTTTTCAGCTAATGAAAAAGCTTTTTTCAGCTTCATTCTTCTGAAATTAGAGAGTATACATTCTGTAAACATATAAGGATGAGATATACTCGTCAGTACCCTGAGTGCCACTGTTTATTGATCGAAGGGTTTTCAGTGCTGACGTGCTTGGTGTACACTATGCTATTTATGGACCGTAGGGAAACTATTTTCAGCCTCATCTACTTTGCATCTGTACCATCATGACCATCTGTGTAATCAAGGCTGAATGATTCCTCGGGTAACCAACAACCCATGTTGCCTTTACAGAAAAATAGTTATCATTGCCTTTTTTATTAGAACTACTTTGTACATGCACTCACTGGCCATTTTATCAGAAACACCTACCATTTAAGTGCACTTTGTAAGTTTACAGTTATTCACTATAGTCCACATTAAATAGTTTATCGCTCCCCCTCTACCCTGTCAGTGGGAAGAAACCACCACCTCAAGGGATATGGCATCTTGGATGATGGGGCATTTAAGCACTGTGTAACAGAGACTGGCCACTTTATCAGACACATCCTCCTTGATGGTCCACCGTGTATTTAGAGACAGCTAATCTTTTTCCATGTAGTTTGTGTTAGTTATCCTCTAGCCCTTCATCTGTGGACTTCCTGACAGATTTTGGCTGGAAACTTTTGGTAAAAAAAATGCATACACACACCCACACACCCCCAAAAATATGGCATCTACATATTAGTGTCACTGGTGTGTAGGAATGATCCATCACCCAAATAATATCTGGGCAGTGGTGCTATGTGGTGGTCCCTTTCCATTTAGTGGATGAGTTAAGGGGCTCACTGTGTACTGTTCAGTTTAACTTAAATCCACTAGGTACAAAAAAAGTGTAAAAAAAATGTATAGCAGTGGTACTTAAAGGACCCATATTCTACATTCATCATGTTTTTTTTCTCTTTGAGATCCACTTCAGATGTTTTGTTACAGTTTTTACAGGACAACATTGCACCTTCTCTTTATCTCTGTAGTTGCTGTTCCTTTAAGACTGATATATGTAATGACTGGATGCCCTGTATTGAGTCACATTCAAAAAGCACTTCTGGCTAAACACTCCTTATAACTTCATTGTGATGGGGCTAACCTACTGTAGGTTGAATATGTCATTTCAAGTGGGTGGATTTTTGTGACATCACAGAATTCATAATAGGCTGTTTTTCATCTTAGATTACTTACACTGACTGAATGGGCTGGGGACTGAATGATACGTTTGAAGATCTGTTTTTGTAGTATGTTCATTTTTGTTTTTCATGATATGGCTCATTTGTTGTCCAATTGTGAAGCTTACATTGGTTTTGAAGGTGCACTAGTGTCGTGTGCATGACACCAGTGTGTTTCCCGGTGAGGTCGTGAGGCTCTGTGGCTGTACTGGGCAGGAGGAGAGAGGCTGGCTCAGTGCTGCCCCCCTCCCTGTCTCCGGCGCGTCGTGCGGAGCGCTGTCCGCGGTGCTGAGCGAGTCTGGGGGCGCGGGGGGGTGAAGAGAGAACGCGGTCTCCTGTTCTTCGGTGAGGAATCGCGGCTGACCGTGGTGGAGGTGTCGAGGCGTCGAGCAGGATTGGTTTTCAGTATGGTGGAGCAGGGGGCGGACAGGAAACCGGGGGGAGACGCCGCAGCAGCGAGGGTCCTTCAGAGAGCGCGAGGAGGATGACGCCGAGGCTTTTCCACCAGGTGAGGTGAGTCCAGCATTTTATCTTCATAATGGTTATTATTGTTTTTGGTTGGTTGGGTCACGTTGATTTTGGGGGTGTGGGTGAAGCAGACCGACGCCAGAGCGGCCAGTCACGTACACAGACTGACAGGACTCACGGCTTTCTTAAAAACACCACATCGCCGCTCTGTCCATGACTAACACACACAACCGCACGCACAGCCGCACACAATAACAATAAGGCGCCGCGGCAGGTCACCCAGCCGAGATTTTCTCAGCGCCACACACAGACATACAGACCGTCAGGTAAATTAAAAAAACACAGGCGAGATCAACTGGCAAATACATATTTAAATCTATCGGTAAGTAAATAAATAAAGGTATATAAATACAAATATGTCGATATAAAAAAAAAGAAAGACAAACAATCTTTACTTTGATTTCCACAGTCTGCTGTGACAGAATGCGAGAGCAGCCCAATACATTTTGGATTTTGGTGTCATCACTCCTTCTCGAGATCAGACCAAAATAAAGCAACATGCAGATCCAGAGGGAAATAAATTTAAAAAATAACAAATGAGAATTTACACCGGTGAAAAAAACAGCAAATAAATATAAAAATATGTAAACAAAGAAATATCCAGCATTTACACTGATTCTCTCAGACTCAGTCACAAAGAACATTTGGATTTTGGTGTAATTTTCACATATCCCTCCCTCATTCAGTCATTACTGTAGACCGTGATGGATCCCCCACCAGGCCTATGCCCCTGCTGCCTCTGCAGAAACAGCGCAGAGCTCAGCTAGTGCCATTAACCTCCAGCAGAAACAATGGTGGTACTAAGCTGTAGAGCTCCTCTGAGAGCTGCTAATATGTGGCACACTGGGAGACCTGCAAGAGGTTGCCAGGGGAGTAGAGCAGAGAGGCCACCAGTGTAAACTCAGCGCTGAGATAAGCACGTCAGCCCATGTGGAACAGGAGCACAAACACCTCAGCCCACAGGGAAATAAAGGCTTTCTCTTGACACCAGCCTTCCCTGAAAGACAGTTAATAGAATAATGGGAGTGAGGTCAGAAGTGCAGACATTGAGAAGACGGAAGAGAGACTGAATGTTCCTTCGGCTCAGTGAAGAGAAGGGTTGATTCAGCTCATGTTGATGGCTAGAAATGTAAACTGAACTCCAGAACCTTAGGTGAGGACAAACTGCATCTTCTCAGATGGCGAATCCCAAGACAAGAAGTGGACCATAAAGGGGCCATTTTTGTCACACATGTACACACCACACAGCATACTGTGTGAACAGTGTGAAATTCTTTCCCTGCATTTAACCCATTCACCAAGTGAAGCAGCGGACAGCCAGCAGTGTGGGGATGGGACCTTGCTCAAGGGTACCTCAGTGGTGCCTCTGGCAGTCCTGAGATTCAAACCAACAACCTTCCAATCATAGGGCCAACTCATCAGACCACCAGCTGGAGGTCCAACAGAGCCAATCAAACCTCTGGTAATAAAGGGTGCTATGCACTGACTATATACTAAAAAGATAAAACTGTAATCTGAAAAATTGTCACAAGTGTACTTTGCTTTGTGTTATGTTTAGTTTTTCCACCCAATTTATGCACAGTCAATTTTCGTTGCTAGTTGAAATTCCTTAGATCACACAGTGTTGCTGATACATGACTTTTTGGGATTTGAACTTTCAATTTCCTGATGATGGTGTGAACCCCTAGACAATAGTACCACTCATAAACACAAATGCTGTTTCAAGATTCAAGATTCTTTATTTGTCACATGCATAGTCATACAAGTACAACATGCAGTGAAATGTATCCTGAAGCACTCCATTTGACTTTGCCCACATTATAGACACTAAGTAAATTTAAAAATAAAAATCTGGAATTTTCTGAAAACAAATAAAATAAAGAAATAGGTACAAGTAAAGTAGATATGAGTATAAATGTAAGTACAGTTTTAAAATTTAAACACAAATCTGAAATTTCCTAAAACACAAATCTAAAAGAAAATAACTTAAACAAGGACCACCACAAGTTATAGATAAAATATGTACTCTAAAAAAAATTGAGGTTTTAATATGTATTTATAAAAAGTAGCAGCAGTGTGTACAATGTGCAAATGGAATGTTGAAGTGCATTGTGCCATATTAGCACAGCAATGTAAAACAGAGCAATGCAGCATAGTAATGTAACAGAGTAATTTAAGAGTGACCAGAGTAATGTAAACAGTGTAATGTTAAAGCGACTGACCAGAGTAATAAGCAGCATGTACATGCTACATACATACATGTTATTTTAATTATACTGACAATTATTTCATCAGACTGTCACATTCCCCCTCTTGGCCAGAAAGAGAGCAGGCGCGGAAGCAGACATACTTGTTCATCTTTTCTTTATTCTTTCGAAACAAAACAAACAAAAGGCTCGAGGGCCTGATACTCAGCGAACAGCAATTGACTCAAACCAAAGAGGAGAAACATAAACTTAGCTGGACGGTTGACCCACAAAGACAAACCGAAACACCATGACTTAAATCCCTGTAAACCAAAACCCACCCACCAATCACAAAACACAGGTACTTAACATAAACTAACCCCAGCTGAAATTCTTAAACACAAACTTTACCTTTCAAAATAAAAGTTCAAAAACAAACCCAAATAACAACTTAAATAAGGGTGGCTGCATAGACCTCAGCCCTGACAGTACCCCCGCTCCTACAGCGCACCACCAGGGCGCCCAGGAAACATCCAAATGCGGAGTTGGGGAGGTGGAGGCAAAGGGCAGGGTCCCATGAGCCCTCCCCCGGCCGTCAGTCCCAGAGTTACATCCTGGCCAGTGCTCCGCACGGCTAGAGTGGCCCGGGTGAGTCTCCTGGGATGCTCCCCCATCCGCATACACAGAGCCCTTACTGTGGAGCCCCTCACTGTCCTCGAGGGCGGAACCCCCTAACAGGAGCCCCTCTCTGTACTTGGGGCCGAAGCCCCCTCCCAGGAGCCCCTCACCGTCCTTGGGGCCGGAGCCCCACACTGTTCACAGGGACGGAGCCCCCTCCTGGGTGCCCTTCACTGTCCTTGAGGCCTGAACCCCATACCTGGAGCCCCTCACTGTTCTCAGGGGCAGAGCCCCCTCCTGGGAGCCCTTCAGCGGGGAACCCCTCGCTGTCCACTGAGCTAAGGCCCCATACTTGGAGCCTCTCTCTGTCCTCGGGGTTGGAGTCCCCTTCATGGACTCCACTGGAGCCCTCAGGAAGCCCCTTGTTGTTCTTTGGGGCTGAGCTCCCTCCATGGAGTTTCCTCCTCAGGGCCCTTTCTTGGTCCTCAGGTCCCATGCCATGACAGGGAGCTCTTCCGGAGCGCTCATTAACCCGAGTACACCACCCCAAAGAATTCAGAGGAAGGCCCCCCGCCCCTAGTGGGATTAATGGCCCCTCTTTTCCCACTACAGCCCCCTCGCTAGCCCTCCTAAGCCCTTCGGTAGCCTTTCTGGACCCTTCGTTAGCCTCCATAGGCCTCTCGCTAGCCTCCATAGGCCTCTTGCTAGCCTCTCCAGACCTTGCGCTAACCTTGCTAGCCTCCACAGGCCCTTCGCTAGCCTCCCCAGGTCCTTCGCTAGCCTCGCTAGTCTCCACAGGCCCTTCGCTAGCCTCCCCAGGCCCTGTGCTAGCCTCGCTAGCCTCCCTGGGTTTCGCGCTAACCTCCCCAGGCCCTTCACGAACCTCCCCAGGCCCTTCACGAACCTCCCCAGGCCCTTCACGAACCTCCCCAGGCCCTGTGCTAGCCTCGCTAGCCTCTCTGGGTCTCTTGCTAGCCTCCCCAGGCCCTGTGCTAGCCTCACTAGCCTCTCTAGACCCTTTGCTAGCCTCCATAGGCCTCTTATTAGCCTCACCAGGCCCTGTGCTAGCCTCACTAGCCTTCTTGGGTCTCTCGCTAACCTCTCCAGGTCCTTCAGCTGCTGTTCCAAGCCCCCAAAACACCCCGCGGCGGCTACCTGCCTCACTATTAGGTTTAAAGGCTGGGCGAACCGTTCTAGCGACGCAGCTACTGGGTTTAGTGGCTGAGCTACAAAGCGAAGATGCTGTGCTACTGTCAGTCGTAAAGGTTCTAGTATGGAGCCTAGCGGCTCCTCTAATGGACCCAACAGATCTACGGCCTCTGCGCTGCCAGCCCTCTCCCCTACACTAACCTGTACTGCACTACCTGGTGCTGGGGTGTGAAGCCGGGGAGCTGGTGTTGGAGGCTGTAGCTGTCTACGGGGTGCCGGCACGGGTTTCTGGAGAACAACCTCTTCGCTCCGGAGCGTAGTCTCGGTGCTTGAGAGCGTGCTCTTGGTGTTGGTGATTGTGGACTCTGTGCTTGGGAGTGCAGTTGTGGTGCTTGAGAGCGCGGTCTCGGTGCTTGGAAGCGCGGTGGCGCAGCTTGAGATCGCGGTCTTGGGGTTTGGGAGGATTGTTTGCACTGGGATGGACCATGGAAGTGCAGCTGCGGCCGCGAGGAGTGGGGAGGCGGGTTGCGTCCCTTCGAGTAGGAGCGAGGAGTGCTGAATCGCATCCACACTCGGGAATTGGGCTGATGTGGGCTGCTGGCCGAAATACTCGACCAGCCCAGCCACACACCTCTCCAGCTCGTCCAACCATCAACCCTGCTCTTCAATGCACTGCACGAGATTTCCCGGAGCCAGCGGGAGGCCCTGAAGAGCACCAGGGACTCCATCCTTCATGGCCGGCGCCCTCACTGGTGTGCTCCCTGCAAGACTCTCGACTCGCTTCCTCCCCTTTGGTTGCGGGTTTCGGCAGGACTCCAGCGGGAGGTCCTGAAGAGCACCAAGGACCCCTTCCCTTGTGGCCGATGCCTTCGTCGGCGTGCTCCAGATGGGCTTGCGTGCCCGCCTCCTCCTCGCTGGCTGAGCGGTTCGCTGATTGGCTCTGGGGTTGGCCACCATGTCCCTCGCTATGAGCTCCTGGGAGAGTGCAGAGAGCTCTCCCAGGATCCATTCCTCTTCTTCCTCTGGGGTGAGCTCCCCACTCCCCATGCCATGTCTGCAGCGCCTGCAGTTGGTGGAGGGTAGGTTAATCTGTCACATTCCCCCTCTTGTCCAGAAAGAGAGCAGGCGCAGAAGTTCATCTTTTCTTTATTCTTTCAAAACAAAAACAAAACAAAAGGCTCGAGGGCCTGATACTCAGCTAACAGCAACTGACTCAAACCAAAGAGGAGAAACATAAACTTAGCTGGACGGTTGACCCACAAAGACAAACCGAAACACCATGACTT